>JAPIVC010000362.1:2557500-2901044 GCA_030586385.1 Camponotus fellah
GATTGCAGAATAATAATAGTGCAACAAAATGTGTGATACACACATATTGCAGTAAGAAGTGTGAAATGCAATACAATACAACAGCACATGTTCCATTCATTGTTATGCGTACATAAAATGATGTGCTCATATCAAATAGATCTGATAATTAAAAAGTTTTTTCTTATTTAAGATAAATTTCTCGTACATGCTTTCTGAATTTTAGTAAAAATAAACTAAAATATAAAGTTTTACAATAATAATTATTAATTTTACAATAATTATTGAGTAAAAAAATGATTAATTAAAAAAGATAAAAACTTATTGTTCAATATTTTGTTTTTTCTATATTTATTTATTATTTTTTGATTTCTGAATATTTGTAAACAAATAATTTTAAGATAGTTTCAACAATTATGCGCAATTATTTTTTTATTCTTAATTTACAGATAAATTAACAGAATTGATACTCTTGATTCTAAACACATTTTTAATATGATGTTTCTTTCTCTTTTTTTTTGTAAAAGCAAACTATATCTGAAGAGATTTCAATTACAGCATAAAATTTTTTTATATAATAAGAAAAAAGACTTATGTCTATTCTATAGTAAATATTTCTATTTACTAACATTTTTATTTAGTAATTCTATTAGTAAATAAAAAATCTATTCTATTAATAAATATTTATAATCAATAACAAAATTAAAACAAAAATTGCCTGAAAATAATAATATCATGCACTAACAATAAGAGTAACAAAGTGTCACTCATAAATTTGTGTCATAACATGAACACGAGAACAGTCAACGTTGATAAGGGAAAATATGTATAAAGCTTTTTCCTCAATGTGCATAGTAATATAAAGTTTAATATAGTCTCAAACTTTCACGAATTGTGATCAGAACTGCTCGGTACATCAACGCCCAAGCAAACGCGCGCGTTCTCGGTGCATTGCAAATTTGAAATGCTTCTTTAAGACATGAAGCACAGTCGGGTTTTACGTGCAAAAGAGCTTATTTGGGAATTTCGAAGATAGAGAAGTGAATCCATTACGCTTGCGTCATAACTTTGGCTTAAAACGAAATCACAACAAAATACTTGGTAACGACACAACTAATTAACGGAAATCATATAAATAAAAATGAATAAAACTAAAAATATATTGTTGCCAAGAGGAAACGATATGTTAAGATTTCCATTAATACAAACTATCGACTATAATTAATCACTACGAAATTACAAATTTAAAAAAATATTTTAAAAAATTTTTATTGACAATTAAGAAAATTGTAGATTAAAAGAATTAAAAGTTAAAAGTTAAAAAAAATAATTAATATTTGCGAATTTTTTTATTACACAAAGTTAGATTATTCTAACACTTTGTTTTATTCATTTTAATCGTTTAATGGTAACAATAATTGAAGATATAAGTTACCGACAAGTTTAATATTATCCATCGTTGGTACCATAAAAACCTAATAAAACATTTTATCATTGGTACCAACGATATTGTATTATTGAAACAGTCTTACGAATACTCGCAATTAAAAAGAAAAATGAAAGATGTCATAATCCGCTTTCAAGTGATCCTTGAAAGCATTCATCCTCTATAAACATCATAACATGAACATGGAACTACGAAGCTATATCTACGAATGTTTTCAGTGGATAACACAATTTCGGATTGTATTCCATACTACGTACATGAAATGTCGATAATACGAGTGTTGTAAAACGTTTGTATATAAAATAAATTTCTAATATAAATAAGTTTTATTGTAATTTTTACGGACAACAATTATTCCTTTAATAACATGTAGAGTCAAATATATTTCATTCACGACATTTTATCGTTTTACTTTTCAACGATTAAATATAATCTAAAATATAAATATAATAATATAATAATATAAATAATATAATAATATAAATATAATATCTTAAATATAATCTATATCAACTACGCGTAACAATCAAATCGCAGAATCAAGTAATTAAAATAACAAAAGATTCAATGAGATACAATCGTTTAATAAATAATTAAAATCTACAATTTAAAATATTTCTAAGCTTTAATATTCCGTATATATATAAAATACGTAAAATATTTCGGCAACGAGTTGAGAATAACATGGTATTTGGCCTTGACGGCAAAGCGCGCTATTGTTTACATCTCACGGCCTTGTTCTCATTCGCGCGATGACACTCGAGGACTATAGTCGTAGTGTGAAATACTTCGTATATTATCGAATTCTTTTTTTAAACGCGATCGCGTCGAAATATAATTATTACAACTACCGAACATTAAACTTTTAAATCCAATCTTAATAATTATTCATCTAATAATGTTTGAAGTCAAATATATTTCGTCTGATATTTTAAATTTTCATAAAATGCAAATATAAATTAATCATTGAATAAATGATTATTATGTCATAATCTTCAATTCATTACATTAATCTTTCGATTTTACGATTGTAATATGTGTGTACATACTATCAATTAATAAAGATAGCATATGTAGCGTCATTTCTAACGCATAAATTTGGCTTTAAATAAACGTCGAACGTATCATCTTCTCTCGTGTTTTTTACTTTTTATGATATAAAAAAGTATGTATCTCTCGTGTAATTATTCGCGACCGTGAGTGTCGTGCAAAGTATTTCGCGGTCGTTCGATATATCTAATCATTATTAATCGTATTTTCGTGAGTGTGAGTGCCATGAATAGCAAAGGACAAGGAGAAGAGGAAATGGAGATTGGGAAAAGCACGGATAACATACGGAGCAACGAAATATGTGATGTAAATGATTTATAAATTATTTATTATTTATATTTTCATATAGGTTGTTCTTTTTTTATTTTCTAATTCATTCTAAATATATTGTCAAATATAACGCATATATAAAATATTAGTTTTTATTTTAAAAAATATTTCAAATATCTATAATAAAATATTTAATACTTTAATATTTTTTTGCATTAATTAATATTATTATATAAATTGTTTAATATTTTGTAAAATATTTTACAATGCTGTAATTATTAATTATTTACATGTTTAGAATTAGAAACTTTTAATGGATTAAATTTATTACAAATCCATTTATTTATATGCAAGAAAATATTTTTCTGATAATTACAGTTTATAATATCAAATATCTGTTAAAAAGGGAAAAAATTGACGTATATTTACGCGTAATAATTAATTTTACAATCGATTAATTTAGATTTGTTTTATACAAAATAAATTTATAAAAATATTAATCGATTGTATTTGCACTTAATTTGTATTTGGCGTAATGATTAATATTTGCTTCGAAATGTTCGATATATCAATAGTATTTGTAGATTTGCAATAATTTTAACAATAATTACTATATATCAATAAATTTTCATTATTATATATTATCATAAAATCTCTGCAAATTAGAAACTAAATTGTAAAAAAATTATATTATATTATAGCTTTATACTATGTATTATAGCAAGAATTATAATATTACTAATTGCAATTATATGCTTTATTTTTAATAATATTATATGTTATAAAATTCACTTGACACTATATTAAAGCAATGTTATATTAAAACGGCAACAAACGGTCACAATATGACGACTGTAAATGAGCATAAAATTACGCTCATGTACCGGTGAAAATAGTAAGTGAAATAAATATCCGGCAACGGGAAGAAGTTTTGCTCCTTTATTGAGCTTTAATAGAGGTCAAATTATATCTTTGGTCTATTATATCTTTGAATTCTGTATAGTGGCATGTAATAAAATTATGTATTTTTAAATATATGAGTATTCAAGATTAACGATATAAAAAATAAAGATAAAAATTCTAAATCTTAGAGAATAATAATATAATAAAATATTTAACAATAAAATAAATATGGAAAGAAATATTATTTAAATTTTTATTAGTTTTTAATGGGCTTGATGAATCTTTGATAAATAAAAAAAGTAAATGCAATATTACTATTTAATAATAATAAATGGTAAACTAAAATAAGTTGAATAAAATTGATTTACAATAACAAATTTAAACAATGATAACGTTCAATGTAATAATGCTCGTAAGTTGCAACGCAATAATAAAACTATTTTCACAAGGCCAAATTTAACGAGCTAAATAGTAAGGTCTAAATAAATTAAATTGAAAAATTAAATGTTGATAATATTATTTAATTAAACGTTTCGACTTTACTAAGTCTTCTTCAGTATAAAGCACAATTAACTCAAACTTAATATTATTCGCATTCATTTGTCTGAATTTTCTATGATATGTCAAGATACAAATAAAAGTTCATCAAAAGTAAATCAAAATTCATCGCTCGAGTATTAACAAGTTCAACCGTAAGAAGCCCGTCAATAACTTATGCAAATTTCATATTAAATAGCATATCCGAAGAGTAATCCGGAATCGCATCCAATGTTTTCATCAAACCAGCTTCTTCGTTGGGAAGCGAGAAGCTGTTAGTCCGAAACCGGCTATGACACGATGCGTCCGAGCTCATCATCTTCATGCCATAGTTATTTGTAAAAAATTCAAATTCAAAATTAATAAAAAATAAACAATAAATAATACATTAATAACAGTCAATAGTATCGTAATATCAATGTGTAATTAAAATGAATAGTCAAACTTAAAAAAACTGCTTACAGAGATGTCAAAAACGTGCAATAAAGCTCCAAAAGTTCTTAAAGGCTCTCACTGTTTCTAAATCAAAAACTAACTGTCGGTAAATGTCAAGAAGAGACATGAAATGTAAATAAATATAAAGGTGAACAATCTACCGAAAATAACAATCATTTATTAGATAATTCTTTTAAGATATCGTCGTATGCGTTATTGTAATTCGGTGTCAGTATTCAAATTGATTGCATGTTTCTGTTCTTTAATATGTAACATTTCAGATATAAGTCTTTTCTATAATTAGTTTCAATGTCTAACACTTTAACATTTTCCCAATCCATAGAGTGTTCTTAAAATGTGTTCCGAAACCACCGAATCGTCTCGAAGATTCCTGCTTAATATTGTTTGTGTGTTCTTTAGCCTAGTGCCCAATGTGTTTGTCTGGCCTACGTAGAGGCATCGCAATTATTGCAATTGATTCTATAGATGACATTTGATTTTGATCCATGAATACTTTTTGGACTCTAATAATTCTGTCAAGTTTGTTGAGACAACGATACCCCACTAGTAAAGCTCGATTTTTTTAAAAAGGTGCTACAAAATTTGAAATATTATTAATATGCGGAATAACAAAATAATTATTGTTTTTCTTCAGACGAGTTATTAATTGTCTGAGTTTGTTTTTTATTGTGAATCGTTTTTATTCTACGATTAATTTCCTTAAAAATCAAATCTAAGGGGTAGCTATTGTTCAACATATATTATGCATGTCTCGATATTTTTTCGTGGAACATAGGATGAGATAGCCGTATCGCTCTGTCAACAAATTGTAGATCGTTCAATTCTGTGACAATGGGGTGGCTAGAAAGAAAGATAGTAATCTACCCGAAAAAGTTTTTGTGGAGACCAATCAATGTGGATAGTGTTGTTTTTTAGATTTAAACATCAAAATTATTAACAACACTATCCACATTGATTGGTTCCACAAAAAAACTTTTTCGGGTAGATTACTATCTTTTCTTTCTAGCCACCCCATGTGTCAGAAAATTGGAACGATCTACAATTTGGTTGACAGAGCGATACGGCTATCTCATCCTATGTTCTACAGAAAAAATATCGAGACATGCATAAATATATTGTTGAACAATAGCTACCCCTTAGATTTGATTTTTAAGGAAATTAATCGTAGAATAAAAACGATTCACAATAAAAAACAAACTCAGACAATTAATAACTCGTCTGAAGAAAACAATAATTATTTTGTTATTCCGCATATTAATAATATTTCAAATTTTGTAGCACCTTTTTTAAAAAAATCAGATTTTATAGTGGGGTATCGTTGTCTCAACAAACTTGACAGAATTATTAGAGTCCAAAAAAGTATTCATGGATCAAAATCAAATGTCATCTATAGAATCAATTGCAATAATTGCGATGCCTCTTACGTAGGCCAGACGAAAAGACAATTGGGCACTAGGCTTAAAGAACACACAAACAATATTAAGCAGGAATCTTCGAGACATTCGGTGGTTTCGGAACACATTCTTAATACAGAACACTCTATGGATTGGGAAAATGTTAAAGTGTTAGACATTGAAACTAATTATAGAAAAAGACTTATATCTGAAATGTTACATATTAAAGAACAGAAACATGCAATCAATTTGAATACTGACACCGAATTACTCAATAACGCATACGACGATATCTTAAAAGAATTATCTAATAAATGATTGTTATTTTCGGTAGGACTGTTCACCTTTATATTATTTACATTTCATGTCTCTTCTTGACATTTACCGACAGTTAGTTTTTGATTTAGAAACAGTGAGGAGCCTTTTAAGAACTTTTGGAGCTTTATTGCACGTTTTTGACATCTCTGTAAGCAGTTTTTTTAAGTTTGACTATTCATTTTAATTACACATTGATATTACGATACTATTGACTGTTATTAATGTATTATTTATTGTTTATTTTTTATTAATTTTGAATTTGAATTTTTTACAAATAACTATGGCATGAAGATGATGAGCTCGGACGCATAGCCGGTTTCGGACTAACAGCTTCTCGCTTCCCAACGAAGAAGCTGGTTTGATGAAAGCATTGAATGCGATTCCGGGTTACTCTTCGGATATGCTATTTAATATGAAATTTGCATAAGTTATTGACGGGCTTCTTACGGTTGAACTTGTTAATACTCGAGCGATGAATTTTGATTTACTTTTGATGAACTTTTATTTGTATCTTGACATATCATAGAAAATTCAGACAAATGAATGCGAATAATATTAAGTTTAAGTTAATTGTGCTTTATACTGAAGAAGACTTAGTAAAGTCGAAACGTTTAATTAAATAATATTATCAACATTTAATTTTTCAATTTAATTTATTTAGACCTTACTATTTAGCTCGTTAAATTTGGCCTTGTGAAAATAATTTTATTAAAATTGATTTATAATGCTGCATTATTAACAATCTTTTTTATATTCATTGAACTGTTAGATTATTAATATATGGAATTGTTAATATTAAATTAGTAATTATGGAGAGAAATGCGCAATAAAATAATCGAATCACAGAATCAATTAACATAATAATAAGCGCCGTAATACGTACAATCATTTAATAAATAATTAATTTATATTTTAAAATGCTTATATAATATAATAATCTCGTGTGTATATATATTATTGTGTATATTTATGTACATATATATTTATTGAAAAAAAAATCCTTTATCAATATTAACTTTCCTACTTAATCTCAAAATAATGTCTCCTTCTAATGTCGTTTACAATATTAATCTTCACATTAAATAAGTCAGGGTTGAGTTTACTAGAATTATTTATTAATTACCATTGCTCATTAAATATGTTCACGATGAAAAATTCCAAGAAATGAGCTATCATTTTACTCTATCTTATTTATAATTTTATTCAGAAATATTCTATGTCAGAAAGAGCATTAAACGTGTTTCTTAATATTTGCGTTTTAAATTCTTTGATAATGGTACAATTACGACCAAAGATTCATCAAATATTTCGTTTTATTCATATATGTGGTATTATAACAAATACGTGGCCGTATGATCCTAATAGAGGGAAACTTATTTTTATTTTGCGAGAAATTGAGTGGAGTTTTATATTCTTGAATATAATTGTAGTAATAGTGTCATTTATGTTCTCCATTTATAAATCTTGGAACGATATAACGACGATGATGAAGATTCTTTCAGAATTTTCTTCTGCAGTGGACGTATTTCTCAACCTTATCATATTCAAATTAAAAAGCACGCGCATGCAGGTCAGTGCATTGCATTAACTATTACTCTCGTATTATTTTGATGTTGTAGAGTGAAGTATATTTTATATAGTGATATATACATTTGCCCTTTACATAATATCAGGTTATGTTTGATATTTTAAATGCGTAAATGAATTTTTTCAGATATATTATTAATAAATTTTTATGAATTTTCATGTACTCTAATTATTATTAATATTGTTTCAAACG
The DNA here is from genome assembly GCA_030586385.1 of Camponotus fellah. Taxonomy (NCBI): domain Eukaryota; kingdom Metazoa; phylum Arthropoda; class Insecta; order Hymenoptera; family Formicidae; genus Camponotus; species Camponotus fellah. The sequence continues at coordinate 2,565,635 of JAPIVC010000362.1, forward strand.
AAACATTGTGTCGTTCAGTTTTATTACTTATACATTGTTGAACTTATTTTTTTTTAATTTGTAATAATATTTTGTTATAATTTTTTGTTGTAATTTGTAATAATTTGTAATTTTTTAATTATAATTTTTAATAAAAATAATAAATATTAATAAAATATTAATAAAATATTAATAAAAATATTAAATATTAATTAAATATTAAGAAAAATATTAATTAAATTTAGAATTTTCTGCGAGAAATAGAAGACTTTCTTCGCACTTCCGATGACAATGAAAAAGCCATCCTGCAGAAATATGCGGATCGTTATTTCTTCTTTTCTGTATTTATTATAATATGCAACTGTTTAGCCATTGTCGTCTTTTCTTGCGGTCCTCTTTTACTTTTGAACACGAAGTTTCCTATTGAAGTATGGTACCCATTTCCTATTGAATCGCCGATTGCGATATGTATCTTTTACACCATACATGTCTACTTTATTATAAAAGCTGGACTTAATTTTATGCCGAGCTTTATATTGGCCATATTATTTTTATATTTATCTGCAAGATTAGAAATGTTATGTTTAAAAATACAAAATGCAAAGAATAAAAGGCAGATAAATTCATGTATTAAGAAACATCAGAAAATAATCAAGTAAGTGATTAAAAATCTAATTAAAAAACTCTTAAAATTGTCATAAAATTGTATCTAATAAATATAGTAAATTTTTAGATCTTTTTTACATATGTCTATAGTGTATTGCAAGTATATTAATATGATCGATTTATTAATATTTTAATATATTAATATTAATATTAATATATTATATATATTATTAATATTAATATTAATATATTATATATATTATATAATATTAATATATTATATATATTATACATTATATTAATATTAATATTAATATATTAATATTAATATATTGACATTATTAGTTTTAATATAATAATATATAGTGAGTAATAAAATTATAATTCATTTTTCATAATTAGATATATGAATGAAATAAAACATACTGTGAAATATATTCTTCTCAAAACAAACATTACGACGGCATCACTTATTATTTTTGGTGCTTTCCCAATTATTCGCGTATGTTGCATTTTTATTAACTTTTAATTTTTATTAACTTATTATAATTTTCGGTTTCTAACGATATTTATTTAATTTTTATTTTAAATTTATTATATTGTTTATTATAGAAACCATCGATATGGATATTATCTCAATTTATGTTTATGGTAATCATTGGATATCAAAGAGTATATATTACTGCTTGGACAGCTGATGACTTAAAAGAAAATGTAATTATTATAATTATAATTATAATAAAAAGTTATTGTATTTTCTTTTTATTTAATAAATTTAATAAATTATGAATAATGTGAATTAGCATATTTTATATGATCATAAAAATTATTACATTTATAGAACTATTTTGGCAAAAACTAATTAATACTTTATAGTAAATTAATATTGATACTGTTACGATTTTAGAGTAAGCAGATTGGAATGGAAATATATAATATACCATGGTTTAAAAAATCACAATATAACGCTAAAGATATATGTTTCATGATTCAAAGGAGCCAAATACCATTTAAAATCAGTATAAGAGGTCTTCTACCAACCTTATCCCTTGAATATTTCGCTAAGGTGTATATTTTTATATAATCTTTTTTTATATAATAATATTATATAATAACTTTAAGCATAATTGGAGATAGAAATAAAATAAAAAAATATAAATTATCTTTTTACAGTATTTTGTGATGACGTTATCTTATTTTACAACAATGAGAGCAATAATTGGTGATTAAAATAAAAGGAAAGACAACTTACATATGTAGTATTTTCCACATCTATTAAATAATTAAACGCAATATAAATTAGTAACTATATATATATATATAACGATTTTTTATATATTGAAATATCTAATTAAAAATTATTATTTGGTACTAAAAATTACTATTTTAAATAAATTGTATAAAGTGTAAGTTTTTTGGAAAAGAGTTTGAGAGACAAATGTTATTTAGAGCGATTTTTAGAATAGGCAAATTTTTACCTTTGTTTCTGTCTGCACAATTATAAAGTAGCATGATCAATTTATTTATAAAATACAAGCGATTATTAAGATGATATTATTCTGAGTATTGTTAAGAAAAGAAAGAAAAATATATTGAAGCTAAACATAATATATTGACAATATCTGTATCTTACCTTCATAACATTCTGTATATTCTATGTATGTTCGCTATATCCTTCTACTACGTATCGAGCATTATTATAATAAAAAATTAATTTTCTTAATCAATGATGTGTGTGAATAATATATTAGACAGCGTTTAAAGAGAATATTAATTTCTATCAGCTTTACTATGCTTTGGAACTTATAAAATATAAGTCATTTCTTGAAGCTATAATTTGACTTTTAGTATTTTCCTAGAAAACAACGCAAATCATACTACCTACTAAGCACGCCTATTCATATATTAATTATTTACAACTTATAATGAACTTCAATTCTCTATATTCTTAATTGCATTTTAAAATATTAAAACAGCGCATATATTGAATGTTTAATGATAAGAAATCGAGAATACATAGCTCGGATTATATTCAAGCACCTCTATTCATATATTAATTATTTATAATTTATAATGAGCTTCAATTCTCTACACTCTTAATTGCGTTTCAAAATACTAAAACAATGCATATATTGAAGATTTAATGATAAGAAATCGAGAGCATATAGTTCGGATTATATTCAAGAGTTAACTGTACATAGAAATGGCACGTTTTCACTTGACGCCCCAACAACTGCTTTGGATTCTTGAAATATTAGGAGTTTTATCCAGTACATCGCCAAAACCGATATCTGGAAAATTTTACAACATTCTTCGAAATATTTTTTGGTGTCTTATCTGTGGCAACTTTATATTTCAATTAATCGGCGAGATACTCTACATTTATCACAATCAAAATGATATCATTATGGTGCTAAAAACTATATTGATAGCTGCTTGTGTTACTGATGGGCTGCTAAATCTCATATTATGCCACATTCAAAGAGAGCAACTTCAGGTATGACAGCTTTTATTATTTTAATTAAATATGAGAAAAAAACGTATAACAATGTGCAATAAACAAAATATGAAAATGTTACAATTTTCTAAAAATAATATAAATAAGTTTAAATTTACATAAAGATTACGCAATATTAAAATAAGATTTATATAAAAATTTATAAAAATTAAAGATTTATATAAAGATAAAAGATTTATATAAAGATAAAATCATAAAAATTATGAAAAATTTACCTTACGTAAATAATTAATATTTTAATGAAAAATTTAATAAACTTATATTTTGCCGTAAAAAATAAATATATATTTATGTTTAATTTATAATTATCACATTTAATTTTATGTTAAAATCTACCATTAATATCTTATCTTGTATTTTATTATTTAGTAGATCTCAATAAACATATATACACATATATATAGAACTATTTTAAATATACAGAATATTTATCATGAATATTTTGATATGTCTTTTATTTTTAGAGAAAATATCTCCAGAAAAGAAATTGCTTTATTATAAGCGAATAGTATGAAAAAAATTTTCAGTCGAAGTTTTTTTCAAGACCATTCCGAAATCATTATTATTTCTTAAAATTGTATAATATTTTTTGATTCGACGACATCAAAAGTTTAAGACGTAAAAAAACTTCAAAATATATTTTTCAGTACGAAAAATTAAGAGAAATTAAGAGAAATTAATTTTGACATTTATTTTTTATGTATATTTAAAATAATAATTACGATGAAATCTGAATGCATTTTCGAGCGCAACAAATAAAAAATCGCAAAACATTTTTTATGTCTTGACTCAAATTAGACTATATTCTGTAATATGTATATGCATTTTTTTATATTATTCGATATTATTGTGAAAATATGTTTCTGCATCAATTGATAATATGATTCTAACATTACCAACTGACAAAGCTTTGCGTTGTAAATACGTTCTCTAATTATTTGATTGAAAGTAATGCAGTCACTTACTTGTTAGCTTATTCATCAGATTTAATATTTAAATAACGTAATAATTAAATTTTTCTATAAAAAAATTTTAAAAAGTAATCATTTAAAACAACATATCGTTATAATATCAAATTCATATTTTTAATTAAAAAATTTCCCTAAACAGTTATGTTTTTAGTTAATTCCTAAGATATTTTTCCATATTTAGAATAAGGAAAATTTTCAAGACATTTTTAATCAATGAAATAATTAATATGCACAATCTACTCGAGATTTGATAATATATATGTGTGTATACATTTTTAAAATCATTTACAGCATCTTTTAGAAGAAATTGAAAACTATCTACAAACTGCTAATGAGAATGATATAAATATTCTGCAGAAACATATGAATCATTATATGTTAATATCAGCAGCAAATATTTTATTGCTATCCTGTGCTGGATTGATCATCTGCTTTCGTCCTCTGATCACAAATGATCGCTTTCCTGTTGATGTGTGGTATCCATCTTTTATGGATATACCACTTACAATTAGATCATTTTTAATCTATGTCTCTCAAATTTTTTGCGGCATAGAATGTGTTCTAGCCTTTAATACCGATATCACAATCGCCACATTTATTTGTTATTTCACAGCTAGACTCGAAGTATTACAATATAATTTGAAAAATACAAAAACCAAAGATTTTATACATGCATGTATTAAAGAACATCAAGATATTATCAAGTGAGTAGCAGATTTTTATTTTGATACTAATATAATTAATTAAATAATTAATAAAAAAATATTTTTATTTATTGTAACATTTATTGTGTTTAACATAAATATTAACTTATATATTACGTTATATTGTTAAATATATTTTAATATATTGTGTGTTAAATATATTTTAATATATTATGAGCATATACACTACTATAAATGTTAGAAAAGTATTTTTAGCTAAAAGATATTTATATTTATTTATGAATTCATAACAAAGAAGATAGATTACATAAGATGTTTTTATACCATTTCACTTATTATCGAAATTAGATTAGTTGAGCTGACCCAAGCTACTATACAATATTTAATTCTAAAATTTAATCTTACCATGGGCATAACTGTAGTTTGCAGTTTCTTTCCACTAATGATTGTAAGTTTATTTATTAGCAAATTTTTACTATTTAAGATTTCTTTATTTATTAATGTATTTATTATTCAAATTGTACTTGAAATTAGCATTTAAGAATAAAGATTTTTTTTATTTTTTTTACTCACTTTTTCACTTTGAAATATTAGAAACATAATTTTATTTCAAAGAATCAACCCTTGGTTGTAAAAGGTCAATTTATGTTGACATTGCTTAGTGCATGCCAAAGATTTTACATCAGTGCCTGGTCGGCAAATAATTTAATTGAGATGGTAAATAATTTTAAAATATCTAGTTATTATTTCAATATATTAATAATTATTATGTTATTTTGATCTATAAATTATTGTGAAAGAATAATTGACGAAAAATTATTATTATAGTTTTTAAATTAAATTATTCTATAAAATTTTAGAGCGAACAGATAGCATACAACTTTTCGATTGAAGATTATATAACACCAGAAACCATAAATGATATTTTATTCATAATAATTAGAAGTCAAAAACCTCTTATAATATCAATGGCAAGTTTTCTCCCTGTTCTCTCTTTAGAATATTTTGGAAACGTAAGACAGATTTATATTAAATACATAATATATACGTAAAGAAATAAATAAATTATTAACATTTGTGTTAATTCGTTTTTTTTCAGTTTATGACAAAGGCTTTTTCTTATTTTACGGCATTGAAGAGTTTATTATAAATACTTAATTTTATATACATCTAGATACTGTTTAATGCATAATATTTATCTCTTATTTATTTTAGAATTTAATTTGTTTATTGCAAATATTTCTAGAAAATATTTCTGTTATTGCACGTATTATAATTATTTTTTTGCAATATAATTTTTATAATTTAAAAATTTTTAAGGTTATTTTTGTTTTAAAGCAATAAAACTTATATTTATAAAAATGTACACATTTTTGTAAAAAAATTACACTATTAAATATCGTATTTATTGTGCAAGAATATGAAACATGTACAAAAATTATTGAAAAACTTTCCAAAAATAAGAAGAACTGTTCAATATATGAAAAATTTCAAAGCATAAAGAAATATTTCAATTTCAGTATTTCATATGAAATCGAGATATTGATAGTTTTATTTCTAAAAAATGTTACGAAAATCGATAATTAAAATGGATAAAAATAATATTAAATAATTATATGTACACATATATATATATATATATATATATATATATATATATATAAATAGATAGATAGATAGATAGATAAGTACGTATGTGCATACATGTAAATCTGAGGTAATCAGTTAATAATAGATAAAGACAAAATTGATTTTGCTTCATAATAATTATTGCACGTGATAATAATCAAATAAGAATGCCATTTTAATTAGACTTTAAATTAGACTTTATTATTTTACTAATATTAATTGGAAAATAAATCAATACTGATATAAATGCTTATTATTTTATCAAAAAGAAAAAAACAGATGTCATTATGAAAAAAACTTTACTTAATTTTACATATATGACAGATTTTTGTTTCCTTCTTATTATACACGCACACGCATACTATATATATATATTATGCACATTTTGCCACTGTAGATATTTCTTATAGACATTAACATCGGATATATTCCTTCAAAAAAAATCTATGCAAATTACAAGGTTTATAAAATGAGAGAGTAATTGCAGAACAATAACGCGTGAACGCTAGAACTATAAAATATAGATTTAACGAAAGCTGAATATTAGTTACATTTAAAAGCTTTGTACAATGCATTTCCTCATACCTCACTTTATTCGCTCATATCTTACTTCCTCTATCATTCGTAGGCCATTAATTACTTTCTTTTTAATCATGCACCTTGTGAGGAATATTTAATGATACATCGATTTATGCTTCATTCGTCCAGTATTACTACAGCAGTGATGTATAACTGTATCACAAAAAAGGCAATATGTGAATGTATCTGCAAATATAAAATATAAAGAATAGTGATCTCAGTAATCTGAGATGGTGCTAATCCATATAAAGATTCATCAGGTACTTCGCGTACTCGAAATTTGTGGTACGTTCATAAGCACGTGGCCGCCAAAAGCCACAGCCGGAAAACGGGAAATTTTTCTTCGAGATCTCGGTTGGACCTTGGCAATTTTGAATGTGTTGGGCTCATTGCCACCACTGATTCTTGGCGCATGGTATTCCGAAAACGATATTATTCGAATGATGAAGGCACTGTCTGAATTGACAGCATTGATGGAAGTACTATTAAATTTAATATTGTGTAGAATAGGAAGATTACGATTACAGGTTTGATTCTATTATACTAAATAGTATATTTATACATAATATTAAAATCATATATTCTGCAAATACATTCTTCCTATGTCAAGGTAAATACTGTCAGTTTTTCTTTTTTTTATAAAGAATATAATATAATATAATACACATCTCAAAAAAATATATGGCTGAGTGCTTATTAAATAAATATGGCACTAACACAGTGTACATAAAATAATATTATATTTCTTTACAAGTAAAATCTGAATCTTATTAATAAATTATTATTTAACAATACTACATTAAAATTTTAAATACGAAATAATTATTTTAATTGTTATAATTAAAATATTTAATATTTTTCACATACGTACAGAAGCTTTTAGCACATCTGAGAAATTTTCTCAAACATTCCAAGTTGCATGAAAGGCATATTATACAAAAATATATAAATCGTTACTCGGGCTTTTATGCCTTTGTTGGAATATCCTATATTCTGGCAGCAATCACTTTTTCCTGCGGCCCTTTGTTCTTATCGATAAACCTTCCAATGGAAGCTTGGTATCCATTTTCTACTGAAACTCCCTACACTAGAACGATTCTTTACATTTTGCAAGTATTCGCCATCTTGCAAACTGGATTCTGTATCACGGTGGATTTCATGATTGCAATGTTCTTCTGCTATTCCGCTGCGAGGTTGGAAATGCTCGGACAGGAATTGCAACAAATAAAGCATGAAAGTCATGTGAAAACGTGTATCCAAAAACACCAAGAAATAATCAAGTAAGAAATTAATTCTCTTTTGAATATAAATATCCAAGGAATACAAATATTCACCAAATAATCAAGTAAGAAATTAATTCCCTTTTGAATATAAATATCGTCAAATTATAGTTTTATATCACGTTGCACAATCTATTAATTACTTAAAAGAAATTTTGTTTTCTAAATATTCTATCATTTAATTTCAAAATTTTTTATTATCTAATAAAACATATTATGTATTATTTTTATAAGATACAAATTGCATATTTATGAAATTAGTCATTTAGATTAAAATTATGTAATTAAATTATACATTTTAATATTTTGAACATGCGATAAAAATCTTACCTCAAACTCTTAATAATGTAGCACAAAAAATGCATAATTATTATCGTAATTAATCTCAATATTAGTTTTGTAGAAGAAGTTCAATATACGGTTCGATATTTAATTTGCAAATCAAATATTACAATGGGCTTTACCGTAATTTGCGGAGCTTTTCCATTGGTTCATGTGAGTAATTACATATTACCTGTTTATTAATTTTTTGTTTATGTTCTCGAGATATTTAATTATTCTCATAGACAAAATTTAATTAGAAACAAATTACAATTTTTTCATTATATATTGCTACATTCTTAAAAAAATAGTAACATTAATATAAAATAATAATTGTAATCATATTTTTTCTCTTTTTTCTATCGTTTTCTTTCGCTTCCTCTTTCTCATTTTGTATAAATATTTATACATTATTTTCAATAATATATTGATAATTATAAAAATCATACATATATATATATATATATTTGTTTTTGTATTTTATAATATAAATAAATAAAACATTATATAAAAAGCATAAGGTCCAATATTGATTCAATATTGTATATTGTATATTTTTATAAAATATATTACGTTATATTGCATTTTATTATGTTTTATGTGTACATATTTGTCGTCTCGTAACTCTTATCTTATATTTGTCTCAAACATTTGTCGCTTTGATCAACACACATGCAAAACATGAATTATTGTAAAATATTCTAAATAAATTCCAAATTTTAAATTATATATATAATATATATATATATATATATATGTATATGTATACGAGGTCTGTAAATAAAGTAATGAGACTTTTTCAAGATGAACTTTTATTTATAATTTAACTATAATTTAATTCTGTCTCCTTCAAAATAGTTTCCTTGGGAAGCCACGCAGCGCCTGAAAAGTTGTCTTCATAGCAGTGCTGGAACTCAAAAACCCAAATGTCCTTCAGCAGCTGCTTTTACGTTTTCGGTCGTATCAAAGTGATATCCTTTGAGATGAGTTTTCAATCTCGGGAAGAGAAAGAAGTCACAGAGACTCAAGTCAGGCGAATACGGGGGATGATAAAAAAATTGCCAAAAATTCTGTAATCGAAAGCACAGAAAAACATTTCTGTCGTTCTCCAGCCCCCGTATTCGCCTGACCTGAGTCCCTGTGACTTCTTTCTCTTCCTGAGATTGAAAACTCATCTCAAAAGACATTATTCGGCTGTAACCGATCAGTTGAAGGCCATTCGGGTTTTTGAGTTCCAGCACTGCTATGAAAACTGGAAACAACTTTTCAAGCGTTGCGTGGCTTCTCAAGGCAACTATTTTGAAGGAGACAGAATTAAATTATAGTTAAATTATAAATAAAATATCTTATTATTCGCGTCTTATTTTTCGCGATTTATTAATCTTTATAAAATTTTACGCACTATCATCCGCGGTGGCTCTTAATCGCTCTTTTCTCGTATATCGTGTTATAAATAAAAGTTCATCTCGAAAAAGCCTCATTACTTTATTTACAGACCTCGTGTATATATATATATATATATATATATATATATATATATATATGTATATTTATCTAGAAACAACCTCTGGCTGTAACAGCACAATTTATTTGCATGGTATTGGGGGGATGTGAAAGACTTTATATTACGGCTTGGCCGGCAGATGATTTAGCAGAAATTGTAAGTTATTAGCAAACAAAATACTTATTCGTAATAACACAATCTTTACTATAATAGAAAATTATATATTAATTATTGTTTTTAGTAAAAACCAGGGAAGGGAAGTAACGCGTTACTTGTAACGCCGTTACCGTTATAGTTACTTTTTTTTGGTAACGATCCAGTAACGCCGTTATTTTTTTTTTTCTGTAACTATAACGATAACGTAGTTACATTTTTTTAGTAACGATAACGAATTTACAGTTACTTTTAGCGTTACTTTTTCGGTAATTCTGTACTATCACCTTTTAAAGGCCATCTAAATGATGACCTATTAGAATATCAACTTTTATTAAAAATTAATAAAAAACATCGATAAAATTTAACATATGTTTTGTGATTTAAATCCTTTCATAAAGAAAGAAAGAGAGAGAGTATGTATTGTACGAAACAAAATTTATTATGATTATAGATTTAAAAAAAGTAACGAAAAAGTAACGAACCGTTATTTTTTAAGTAACGGTAACTGTAACTAGTTATTTTTGAAAATCAGTAACTAATAACGGTAACTAGTTACTTTTTTAACTTGATAACGAGTAACGGTAACTAGTTACTTTTAAAAAGTAACGTTCCCTTCCCTGGTAAAAACTATAATTAAAAAACGCTATAGAATACATTAATATTATAAATATTATTATATTATATATAAGTTAAATTTAACAAAACATTTTTAATATATATAGGGTGTCCCTGAACATGAGCTCACGCACTTGTGAAGAGATAGAGCGCAGTAAATTAAATAAAGAAATCTTATTCTATGTAACGATTTTTGTAATAATAATCGAAATATTAATTATTGAAGTACGGCCCATTGTGTCAAACATTGCCTACCGGCGCACAACAAAACGTGAAGATGGCGATGGCGATAACCACGGGTAGTGGCGCACTGTCTCACCCCTCCCGCCGATAAATTTCTTTATTTAACTTACTGCGCTCTATCTCCTCACAAGTGCGTGAGCTCATGCTCAGGGACACCCTGTATAAATAATATTTGAATTGTATTGACATTATATCTACGTTGTATTATTTAAGATATATGCACAACTAAATAGATTATATTTATAAAATCTGTTTATCTCTACAATATTTTAGAGTCAACAAATTGCTTGGTCTGCATATAGTATACCTTGGTTTGAAAAATCTCATGAAACAATCACTAATATATTTATCTTCATACAAAGAAGCAAAAAACCACTTTTAATATCTATGGGCGGTATGTTTCCAGTGTTGTCAATACAATATTATGCTAATGTAAGATATGTTATATTATATTATATTATATCATAAATTCGTTTATATATCAAAGTTTGTTATTATTAATATTTTTCTTAATCATATTTATTTATACAAATATATTAAAATACTTCTTTATCATACATAATTTAGTTTTCGCATTTTTATAGAAAAAAGGAGAAAAAAGAGAAATAAACTATATAATTTTTAATTATTTTTTTCTACAATTAAAATAGCACAATAAATATTTATGAGAACTTGATTTTTTTTGTTTTCATTTACATATATTTCATAAGATATATTTTATTTTTCCAGTTTCTGAAAACGATTTCATCTTATTTTATGACAATACGAGCTACAATTGCTGAATAAAGCAATAAGTTATGTAAGCGGTACTTTGCGAAAAATATTAAAACATTAAAATATATTATTATTATGTAATCAAATTTACACACACAAATACACACACACACATACACATACACACACACACACACACACACACACACACACACACACACACACACACACATATATATATATATATATATATATATATTTATACATATAAAAATATTCTATAAACATAATATTATATAATATTATTTTATAATTAAAACTAATTTAAATAGAACTATGACTATTAATATATGAGTGATACATCAACTTAATATAATATTTGTGTGTGTTCGTATAGCGTGTAATATGTATGTAGTGTGCTACTTTATTCTATTAAACATTTAATATATTATAATATCATTTGAAGAAGCTTTAGCTTACAAACATTTAATGTATAAAATGATAAAGTTTTCTTTTTTAATACACACTTTTTAAAAAAATATACATTTATTAATATGGCATTCAAAAAATTTATCTTGTGTGTATTCGCTTTGTTTGTAACAACACAGTTTGTAACAACAGTCTTGTCATATTTTACGACAATGAGAGCAATAATTTCATGAATTCTATAGATAAAGATAAATGTAAAATAAAAAAGAAAGAAAGAAGAAAGATGTTAAAATAAATTTATAAATATATAATTACATATTAGATTGTATTATTTTATTAAATCTTAATTAAAAAATAACAGAAAATATTTTAAAATGAACAGAGAAAATATTTTAGTAAATAAATATTCAAATGTTATTCTCTATAATAACGTTATAATTTTTTTATTACTAAATCTTTACACACAAATAATGAGTTCTGATTATAAACATTATATCTATATAAATAATCGTTTAGTAAATTTTACTGTTTATCTAGTTGCATTTGTAGAAAATGAAAATTATTTTTAAACTAAGGTAAAAAAATTGCAATGCGATACAATTTTACGAAAAGATTAGAGAAGAATAAATCAACAAATGAAGTAAATAAATTAAATAAATAAATAATAAAGACTAATACTTTATAAACAAAAAATTTGATTTTCTATTAATTAATATATAAATAAAATTTAAAGATAAAATTTAATATTTAAATTTTGCAATTTCCAAAAACGAGGTTTCCTTATGATGATAAAACCAATTACCTGAATAAAGAAATTATTTTAATTGTAAGCGTTACATTTGCGAGAAATACGAAACTATTACATTTTTTTTCAATTGTTTGTTCTATAATATAATACTTTTCAGAATTTTAATGCTATACAAATAATAAGTTAGTGTATAGATCAATGTTTTTTATTTACGATTCTACGTTTATAAATAAAATATCTATATGCGTGCTATTATAAAATTATAAAAATTAATTAAAATTATGGAGTATTAGAAGCAATAAAACTGATCAACAATGTGCATATTTATTATCGAGGGTTTTATGCGTGCCATATATCACACGTATTTCAACTTTATTTCTTATGATCATGGGGATAGAAACTAATAATTACCGTGGGAGATCAAACGCTACTCAACAAATAATAAATGCGTTATTGATCGCACCGTTCCGCCTCCAACTATTTCATTTCTTTTTCTTACAATATTTCCTTGATGCTCTTAATGCTTTGTAGTTATCCAGAATATTTTATATAGCAAAAATTGATACTACATTATGACAATCATTGAGTTTAAGTTCCAACAGGTATTTCATTTTCTGCGAGTATTAGGAACCATTGCTAACACGTGGCCACCTCAACCGAATAGTGGAAAAATCAAGCTGTTCCTTCGTAATTTTTATTATTGCATTGCTATCTTTATATACGTGACAACATGGCTATCAATGGTAATAAATGCATACAAAACTCGAAACAATGATGTGGGCGAGTTTATGATGAACTTATCTCATATAATATCTTTACTGGATGCCACTCTGAATTCAATTCTGTGCACAATTAAAAGAAAACAATTACAGGTAACGATATTTATTATTGGAAATTTTTTTTATATATGCTAATAATTTTTAATAACTAATTTTTAATAACTTTTTGAGATAATTTTCTCTATTTTGTATTGATCTATTTTGTATTGAAATTTTTTTAGTTATATTAATATGATGAATTTCTGAAACATAAGCTAATATGAGATAAATACTTTACAAATGCAAAATATAATTACTAATGAATAAAATGTAATATAATTGATTGTAAATGGAATAGATTAAATGTAATTAATTAATTAAATGTATAATTTTAGAAAATTTGTAAAAAATTTGTAGAAAAAGTGATTATTTGATTATATATTTGAGATAAAACGAGAAATCGAAGGTTATAAAAATTAGTCAATATTTGTTTCATTTAACTTTTCTGTTAAACATAACTAATTTAATGTCTAATTTATGTAACTTTATGTGTATTGCTATAAATAAAATTATGGAGACACATAGAGATAATTAAAGTATATTATAAATATATATAACTATAAATATATATGTATATAAATATAAATATATATATATATATGTATATATATATATATATATATGTATATAATTAAATTGTTTTCCAAACTCCTTGTTTTTAAATTTGTCATTATTATTTATTGCAATTTATTTATATAATAATTTTATAAAAATACAACAAATAAATAACTTCAAATTAACTGCATGTGTAAATTATATAGGTTTAAATTATATAGGTAATCCAATTGTAATAGTAACAATGACACAAATTTAAAGATAAAGAGAACAAATTAATTAAATGCATATTTAAATATCTATATAGTGATATATTTAATGGTTACAATTAAAATAAGATACACGCAGATCATATTTATTATGTGTAACTATTTATTACTTATTCTTATCTTCTTTTATTTTTTTTTATTTCTATTTTACTCGCTTTTCGTTCTTAATAAACTTACTGGAAAGATTTATTTAATACCCTTTGGAAGAGTCAAATCAGTTTATTGCTTCAGAAATAGTAAATATTTAATTTCAAGTTCTCTGAAGCAATCTTGCATTATTTTTAAATAAAATAAAAATTTAAAAGAATATTTTCTAAATTTACATACAATAATAGCATGATAAATTACATTAAAAAGTGGCCTCTTTTACATTAAATTTCACAAATTTCAAATGTACAAAATATTAATATTCCTAAAACCTAATTATACACAAAATATTAACTCTTAAGTAGCGAATAACATGATTGCGGATACGACAGAAACAGAGTCACTTTTGATCCATAATAAACTTTTCTTTGTACACATCCTAGATTATAATTTCATAATATATTTCATAATATATTTCATAATATATTTTAATTTTATACATGCAACATCTTTAAATATTTTTTTTTCCTGTAATACTATTTGTACTTGACAACTTACAAAGAATAAAAAAATTTTTAAATAAAAATTATTGATATAATTTTGTACAATGCACACATAAAATATTTATTTTTATTATCGTGTAAGTTTTATATAACATTTATAAGATATGAATCATAAGTGACTTGGCATTCGCCGATAGACGGTCGAAAACATCTTTAAAAATGATTATTTCTAACTTCTGTTAAACTGTTATTTATATATTTCTTTTATGGATTATTTAAATGTGTGTCTTAGAATCTGGTGATACACATCAAGGAATTTCTGAATATTTCGAAGGATCGCGAAACAGTTATCTTGCAAAAGTATATAAATCGTCATACTACATTTATATCGATTGTCACAATATCTTTTACTATGGCAGGGGTTACTATCATATGTGCCCCTTTATTTACGCCTAAGGAATTTCCTTTGGACACATGGTACCCGTTTTCAGTGGAACCATTGTTGCTAAAATTTATCTGCTACATCATACATATACTTATAGTTGCGCATACCGTTTTTTGTCTTAATGTAGACGTCATGATTGCTACTTTCTTTTTGTATTCAGCAGCCAGACTGGAGATATTGGCTTTTGAAATAGAACAAGCTACTGATGAAAAGCATATCATATTGTGTATTAAAAAACATCAGGAAATAATAGAGTATGTGAGATAGACACAAAATATTTTTTACATATTTTACAAAACATTATGCACCAATTATCTTCTAATTCTAATTGCAGAAATTTAATTAATCCATATAAAACAAATGTGTGTAATTATCGTGTATTTATTTGATATACAAACATGTTTTTTCCTTGTCCAGAGAAAGGATAGGATAAAAATAAGATTAGATTAATTACAGACATATATTATATAAATCTGTAATTATCATATATATAATATATATATATATATATATATATATATATGTATATGTATATGTATATGAATGCACCTATGATGAATCAAAATATACTGTTGTGTGTGTAATCTTTTTGTATTTTAAATTTTTATATATTTGCAAAATTATTTTTACATGTTTATATATTTATAGAAATGTATAATAAAAATAAATTGTTAATTATTCTTTTGATATATTATTCCGCATTTGTATCAAGTAAAAGCAACTATTTAAAATCTTTTTCTTTAATCTTACTTTTTTAAAATTTCCATAAATAAAAATATATAAACAGCAGATTTTTTTAATAATTTTTTTTCTACAACTTGAATCTAAGCAGTAAATGTGAATAAATAAAAATCTTTTAATTGTGCCATTATATGCTTCCTCTTTTACTATTATCTTTTATAAATTTATTAATATATATATATCTCAATAATGTAATATTTATGACTTTATAGTTCAATTTACATATTTCTTATATGAGCAGATTTATTTCAAAAACGCAAGAGACTCTTCAATATGTACTTTTCAAAGCTAATTTTACGATGGCATTTGCTGTAATCAGTGGCGGTTTTCCTATATTATATGTAAGCATTTTATTGTATAATATAAATGTAAACAGGTGCATAATATTGAAACTTATAATTTGGAACTTTTAATTTTAAAATTATAGCTAGAATCTTATGTTCAGCTTCCTCAATTTATATCTACGGCTATAGCCGCTTTACAACGAATATATATCACAGCATCAGCAGCCGATGATTTGAGAGAAGTCGTAAGTTTTCAAAGAAAAATAAGATAAAATCATGGCAAAAGGCTTATAAATATGCATCTATTTTATCATTATTAAATAATCATATTTACTAAAATTGATAGCACTGTTGAACTTGTTAATATTCTGTTCCATATATCTGTTCCAACATAAATATGCATTTGATCGAAACAATAAATAAAATAAAATAAAACATCAATTAAAGTACATTATCAATTATGATAAAAACTTTTACAGATGATTTACAGAATTTTTAAATAAATGTAAAATATATTGTGCATCATACTAGTATTATATGTATATATAATATAAAATAATAATTATAAGCTTGATGATATAAATTGATTCGGATAAAATACACATATAAAAATAATTTCAATATACACAAAAAAAAATAAGATTTAATTTGTGATTTGTTTTTATTTACAGAGTACGCAACTTCCTTGGTCGGTATATGGTGCATCATGGATTGGTAAAACGCAAAAAATGAAAAATGATATTTTCATCATGCTTCAAAAAAGCCAGCAACCGTGTTTGATATCTTTAGGTAGTTTATTACCAAATCTTACTCTGGAATATTATTCTAATGTGAGAAACGTTTTCTTTTTTTATTATGTATATATATATATATATATATATACATATATATATATATGTATGTATATATATATATATATATATATATATATATTATAGTAATACATACTTTTTTAAACAGTATACATTTTTAGTATAATAATAATTTTAGTATAATATTTTATAAGATTTATCTTATGTGTATTCGCAGTTTGTAACAACAGTCTTGTCATATTTTACGACAATGAGAGCCGTAATTACATAAAGCATATAGATAAAGATAACTTTAAAATAGAAGAGAAAGACAAAGAAGAAATATATAGATATATATTTAGATTTTAAACTGTGTTATTTTATTAGATTTAGATTAAAAAATAATGAATAGAAAATATTTTAGTAATAAATATTCAAATATTATATCCTTTATAATGATGTATTCATTTTTATCACTAAATATCTTTACATATAAATAGTGTTAATTTCGGACAATAAACATCGTATCTAAATAAATAATCGATAAGTAACTTTTTGCATTTGCTTACAAGTTACATTTATTTACAAAATAAAAATTGAAATCTTTTTAAGATAAAAAATTTGCAATACTATATAGTTTTACATCGAATAATAAAGGCTAATATTTTATAAAGTTATATTTTATAGATTTTACTTTAAAAAATTTTATTCTTTTTATATAGCATTTATTGTTTAAATTTTGCAATTTCCAAGAACGGTTTTTCTTATTTTATAACGATGGAAACAATTACTAAATAAAAAAATGGCTTGTCTAAGCACTAGATTTGCGAGAAATATGAACATTAAATTATTTTTCTTTAATTATTATTTTTTCTATAACACTTTTTGAGAATTATGCTGCTACATAAATAATTAGTGTATAGATCAATTTTTTATTTATAATTCTATGCTTAAATAGTGCTTTTAGTTTATAATGAAACAAAGCAATAAATAAAATAGCAATCTATATCCGAGCTATTATAAAATTATAAAAATTATAAAGTGGAAGAAGCAATAAAACTGACTGAAACAATGTGCATATTTATTATCGAGAGGTTTATGCGTGCCATATATCACACGTATTTTTACTTTATTTCCTATGATCATGGCAGTAGGAACTAATAATTACCGTGAGAGATCAAACGCTATCCAACAAATAATAAATGCGCTATTGATCGCACCGTTCCGCCCCCAACTATTATTTCTTTTCCTACAATATTTCCTTGATACGCTAACTAAATACGTATCGTAGTTATTCAGAATATCCTGTAAAAACAAAATTGGTATGAAAATATGGTACTCATTCATCTAAAGTTTCAACAGATATTTCACCTTCTCCGAGTGTTCGGGACCATTACCAATACGTGGCCACCGCATCCGAATATTGGAAAAAACAAGTTGCTTCTTCGTAATTTTTATTACTGCGTTAGTATCTTTATATTCGCAACAGTGTGGATAGCAATGTTAATGAATGCATACAAAACTCGAAACAACGATGTCGGCGAATTAATGAAGAATATATCTCATATGACATCAATAATGGAAGCTATTCTCAATTCAATTTTGTGTACAATTAAGAGAAAACAGCTACAGGTAACAATATTTATTATCGAAAATTTTCTTTTGATACGTGCTAATAATTTTTAATAACTATTTTTTTTATTTTGTATAAAATTGTTAGTTAATAATAGCATTAATTTCTGGAAACAAGCTAAAATAAAGACTTTACAAATGCTAGTCGTATTACTAATAGATAAAATATAATGTAATGGAATGGAATGGAATGTAATTAAGCATTTTATTATAGTAAAAATAATTATTTTAAATGGAGAGAAAGATCGCTGATTTATAAAAATTTATAATGTTTACTTGATTCTCTTTTTAAATACTAATAATAATAATAATCTTTTTAAACTATAACTAAGAATTTAATTTATGTAATTTAATGTAGCTATATCGCTTTCTCATATTAAAATAAATATAATACCAATTATAAATATACATGCAATTAAATTGTTTTCCATAAAATCCTTATCTTTAAATTTGTCACTATTATTTATTATAGTTAGTTTGTACAATTTTTTCTAAAAATGCAAACAATTAACTGGATGTAAATGTGTAGATAATCCGATTGTAATAGTAACAATGACACAAATCTAAAGACAAAGATTTCTTATTTTTATTTCACTCGTTTTTGGTTTTAATAAACTACTGGACAGATTTATTGAACAATCTTTGGAAGATAAACCAGTTTGTTACTTCAGAAACAGAAAATATTTGATTTCAAGTATTTTGAAGCAATATTGCATTTTATACTTTTAAATAAAATAAAACTTTAATAATTTTTTAAAGTTATATATAATAATAATATAATAAATGACATTAAAAATACATTTTTTTACAACTTTAAATTTTACAAAATTGTGATTGTAAAGCATTTCTAAGACCATAATCGAGTATTAAGTCTTATAAATTAAATGACATAACAATCGCATGTGTGGCAGAGGCAAAGTCAATTTTGATCCATAACAAAATTCCTTTTGCATATTTTAGATTATGATTATATAATACATATTTTACATATTTTAGATTATGATTATATAATATATTTTAATTTTATACGTTTATATAACATTATTAAATATTTTTTATAGTACTATTTGTACTTGACAACTTACAAAGAATGAAAAATATTTCTAAAATAAAATTATTGATGTAATTTTATACAATGAACATAAAATACTTATGTCTATTATCGTGTAAGTTTTATATAATATTTCTAAAATATAAATCATGAGTGACTTGGCAGCTGCCGGCTACAGATTGACAAACATTTACAAAAATAATTATTTCTAATTTTATTGAACTTTGTTACTTGTATTATATATTTCTTTTGTGGATTATTTAAAATGTGTCTTAGAATCTGGTGGTACACATCAAGGAATTTACGGAAATTTTGAAGGATTGCGAAAAAATTATCTTGCAAAAATACATAAATCGTTATATTACATTTATATCGACTATCGCAATATCCTTCAGTATGGCAGGGATTACTGTCATATGTGCCCCTTTATTTATGCCTCTGGAATTTCCGTTGAATGTATGGTATCCGTTTTCGGTGAAATCATTGTTGCTAAAATTTATTCTCTACATTATGCAAATATTTACAATTGCACACACTGTTTTCTGTCTTAATGTAGACGTCATGATTGCTGTTTTCTTTTTGTATTCATCAGCCAGACTGGAGATGTTGGCTTTTAAAATAGAGCGAGCTACTGATAAGGATCATGTCATATCATGCATTAAACAACATCAAGAGATAATAGAGTAAGTGAGGTAAAATGTATTTTAGATATTTCAAAATATTGTCCATAGAATTATACACCGATTATCATTTTAATTGAAGAAATTTAATTAATCTGTTCAAAATAAGTATGTATAATTGCTGTGTATTTATGGTACACAAAACATATTTTTCTCTCTTTTCTAGAAAAATAAATTCAATTTTAAAAAATAAATTAAATTAATATTTCAAATAATTAATATATATTTTACTAGTATGATTAATGAAACTTTTATAAAACATTTTTTGATATCTTAAACAATTTCCGAGATACAAAAATAGCCGGCTATTATATATTTATGAAAGAGGAATGATTTATTAGTTCTTACATATATTTCTTTTTTTACTATCTTTCATGAATTAATATGTCCGCAATAATATCTCTAAGCTCAATTTGCAATTTCTTTATATGAGCAGATTTATTTCAAAAACGCAACAAACTCTTCAACATATACTTTTCAAAACTAATTTCACGATGGCGTTTACTGTAATCAGCGGCAGTTTTCCTATGTTATTTGTAAGCATTTCATGATATAATGTAAATGTACCATAAGTATATATAAGTGCATAATTAGGACTTGTAATTTTGGAATTTTGGAATCACAGCTACAATCTGGTGTTTTGATTCCTCAATTTATATCTATGGCTCTAGGCGCTTTACAACGAATGTTTATCACAGCATGGGCAGCAGATGATTTGAGAGAAATCGTAAGTTATTTAGAAAGATAATAAAATATTCTTATTGCCAATCTTTTTTTATTTCTAATAAAATAATTATGATAAATTATAAACATGCACTTTTAATTAAAAATGCTATTTTGTTATTATACCATATTTCTTATTTGGCGACATTTTCATATTTTATTTTTATCTGTTTAATATTCTTAAACTCAAAATTGTATTCGTCAAAATATTAATTTATATTACTCTTTGAAAGAATAAATAAAATAAAAAATAAAATAAGAAATAAAATAAGAAAAAGGACTCCGTACATTTTACATGAAAAAAATGGCTTTGGTCACATTGGTTGAAATTAAAATATGTTGTAGTTTAGGTAGTTGATCAAAAATTTCCTCCGACAAAAATTTGAAAATCAAAAATATAAAAGGATATAGGCATAAGTGAGGATTTGAAGTGAGTGATATTGAAGCTTAAGAAACGCCTGTTTTCGAATACACGGATTAAATTAATATATAAATAACATTCAAACACACATATGTACAGGATGTTGTGCTTGAATACACGGCACGCATATGACGGAATGCAATATAAATATAAATAATAATATAAATAATAATATTATATAAATAATAATATTAATATTAATATAAATATAAGTATTAATATAAATATAAATATTAATATTAATATAAATAATAGTAAAATAAGTAACATAATAAATATTAGCATAATATTCATGCATTCATCGATAATATCGGCACGCGTATTTCTCGACCGATCGGATTTCGACGGGATAGGCAATCCGTCAAACTGCCGTGTATTCAAGCGCAAAACCCTGTACATGTATTAAATTTCTTTACACAGAAAAAAAATGAGATTTAATTCATGATATGCTTTTATTTATAGAGTACACGACTTTCTTGGTCGATATATAGTGCATCATGGATTGGTAAAACACGAAAAATGAAAAGTGACATTTTTATAATGCTTCAAAAAAGTCGACGACCGTGTTTGATATTTATGAATGGTTTATTACCCGCTCTTACTCTTGAATATTATGCCAATGTGAGAAATATTTTTTTTTTAATGAAAATATATATTATTTTTAAATTTTTAGCATAAAATTTCAAAAGATTTTTTACATTGTGTGTGTTTGCAGTTTGTCACCACAGTCTTGTCATATTTTATGACCATGAGAGTAGTTATTGCCTCATAAATTCTATAATTAAGAATTATAAAATAGAAGAAAAAAAAGAGAGATAGAGATAAAGTGATAAAAAATATACATTAGATATACATTGATTTAAAACTGTATTACCTTATTTTATTAATGACAAGTTGTATTTAATAACATATTATTTATATTTTTCTTTAATTTAGTAAATCAGAATTTATATAATTATATAAGAATATAATTTATTAATAAAATATAATCACATATATATATATATATATACATTTTTTATTAGAAATGGAAAAATAATAAAAAAACTTTTTTAGCATCAAATATTCAAATTTTGTGCTTTAAATGTTGTAATTGCATTTATCTTATAAGAGTAAAAATCTTTACGTACAAATAAGCTTCACATGATACATAATGTATCAGTTATCGATAAGTAGGGTTACTAAAATAATAAATCTGCAGAGTAATCTTTTGCGTTTGTCGATACGTTCTAATCTACAGCGAATTATAATAGTTTTCTTTAAAAATTTTCTTAAAAATTTAAATTTAAAATACTTAATGTATGATTGATTGTATAATATTTTTACATATATTTTGATAGATTTTGATAGATTTAACAGTATTGCTTTCTACTGCATAAAATTAATCAGCTATATGAGAAATTAATAAATCAAATACGAGGAATTCATCAATTTGTGTAAAACATTGTGAGACATTGTGTAAAAACGCTTTTAATCTTTTAAAATATAAAATTAATAATTAATTTGTGTGAATTAAAATAAAGATATGTAAAGAAATAATAATTAATATTTTATAAAATAAGAATTTTGATGTTTTATTAATTAATACAAACCATAATATTTCGGAGAGAGTATTATCTCAAGAACATAATCTTAACATCTTTACATCAATAGATTAATACTCATTAAATATATGTTTGCTTGTTTATCATCGAATATCACTACGGCACAAAGTCAGAAGAAATCTATTTGCTTTAACAAAAAGATATATAACACTTCCTCGAACAATCAAATAACTGTTAATGCCGAGAATAATATTTAATGAATTAAGTGCGGAAGTTTCATAATAGTCCAGACATCATATCTTTACTATCGCTTCATTGTAACTTATTATTATCCTTACACATAGATGCAATTCTAACCAAGGGTATGATTATGCCAGTACCTAAAGGGATACTTTATTCATTAACAGGCTAGTTTCCGAGCTTCGCATGTGAATTATAGTACGTTTCAAAATCGATATCTATGTAATCATATTTGATTTTCTTAATAATAAATAAATATTCAGAAAATATTTCTGTGTAAAATTTTGACTTACATTAATAAATTGATTAACTTATAATTCAAATAAGAATTCATATAAGAAGATGCTATAGAAACCTTTCACTACAATCATGATTTATGTGGATACACCTGTAACTTACTTTACGGATAATTCTCGTTGGGTTCTCCTTTTTGCTTTGCGCAAACGCAAAATGTTACGAAGGAAATTCATTGGCATATGAAATAAAGTGCAAGGAAAATTTATCACGGATAACCAATATATTCTCTGTGCTAATAACGTGTTTATAGTAGAAGTACATACAACGACTACATTATGGCAATGAAAATTACGCCAATCAAAGCTATACTCTTTATGAAGATAAGCGTAGCATTGTCGTGCACTTGGCCGCCGTCATCAAAAATAACGAAATCTAATATTATTCTTTTTAAAGCTTGTTGGTATATATGTTACTTCTGCAGTATCTTATTGTTACTTCCACTGTTAAGCTCAGTTTATGAGTATCGTGACGATCCCGTGATTTTAGCAAAGTCAGTGTGCCTTTCTTGTGCGGTTCTTCAAGTCACAATTAAAATGATAGTATGTCGCATACAATATACTTCCTTTCAAGTATGTATTATATAATTAAATAAAATTTAATATATATTTGCATATTCAAAAAGAAATACATAAATTTTATAGACGAATTATTTATAACACACACAATAGTGATGTATAATGTATAATACATGAATAATCTTGTAAAACGAATTGTAATTTTGAAAAATTATCCTTTGTTTTTTATGAAAAGATTGATGTAAAACATTTTAAGTAATTACAAATAAATATATGTGGATAATGATTTAACGTAGATCTAATTTAGTCGAGATAACATTAAAATAATATAAATAATTATTTAAAAATTTGCACTTTATAAATAATTTTAATTTTCAATATATTATAAAATTAAATGTTAAAAAATTTCAGTCTATATTTTAATTTAATGTATATTGCTTATGATCGCTTATGCCAAATGATAATTTGTTCTAGCTTTGTAAAATCATAAATTAATTAAAATCATTAATTAATTATATATGTATCAAAATATTTTTATCTAAATTAGTATATTCTTTAAAAAAATTAAAACATTTTAAATTTTAAATTTCATTAAACATGTTTTTGACATAATTATTTTATATTATAATAACACTAATGCATAAATGTAATATATTTTCAGTTATTAAAGATAAATTAATTATTGTAAATATAAAAATTAATTTAATATTTAATACAAATTATTTATAGTGCATATAATTTCAGATGCTTTATCATGACATGGAAATGTTTTGTAAGCAGGCGGATGATAAAACAAATATTACTTTGCAACGTTATGTTGACAATTACAAATGTACATACGGTAGTTATATTTTATGGTGTTATCTGACCGCTATTGGCGTCATTTGCGGGCCATTATTTCTTCCGCAACAATTTCCAACTGATGCAAAATATCCGTTTTCTGTGGAACATCATCCGATAAAAAGTATTATTTATTTACATCAGTCATTAGTCGGTTTACAAGCCTCGGCTGGAATGTGTATCGATTGCAATATAGCAATTCTTTTATTCTATTCCGCGGCAAGATTAGAAATGTTGGCCCAAGAAATACGCAATGCCAAAAGTGAATGCGAACTCGATGCATGCATCAAACTACATGGTGAAATATTAAAGTGAGAATTTATTATTCATCTAATTTTTATCAATTATCAAATTTATTATTATAAATATGCATCTTACATACATAATACTACGTGTATGTATGTGTGTGTACATTATGCATTATTAAAAAAAGAGTTTTAAAAAAGAGTTTTAAAAAAAGACTTGCAGATGCATATATATATGGATATAAAAACAATAATATATGTAAGATCAATAGAAGATAAAATAGGGTGATATATAATTAATAATAAATTGCCAATCTGAAAGTCTTTTCTATTTTTACCTAATTAATAATATATATAAAATAATCTAAAATGCAAAAATACAAAAATACTATAGCTATATTTTATGTCAAAATTCAATTTGTATGTATAATATATAATTACTATAAAACGCACGTTATTTAGTAATATGGCATTTTTATAATTGTATAATAAAATAACTCTCCTATTCTGTATATAACAAATATATATCACCGGGATGAAACTCCCTCTATTCTGAAATTTCTTATTTTAAACATAATTAGATGTTTATATGATAAATGTAAAATAAAAACATAAAATCAACATAAAAAATTTTTTTCTAATTTAAAGAATGACAACTAATTCATAATAAGAAAAATTAACAGAAACAGAAAAGTATCTTTTACTCTATGCTAAATGCTATTTTTTTTTAATTAAATAATTTTCAGATATATTAGCAAAATGATTAGCGTTGTGCGACCTTTAGTCTTGACTACAATAACAATGACAACTATAGGTGTTGTTTTTGGAAGTTTAAATATAATCACTGTAAGTAAAATATAATCATAGTAAAAATATAATCACTGTAAGTTATTTTATTCACGTGAATTATTTGAATTATTTTATTTAATATGAAATCTCTTTTGAATCTCTTGAATCAAACTTGACAAAAAGACATCAGAGATCTTCTAAATAATATAAAAACATCTTTAAATATTATATTAAATTATTAATATTATATTGAATTTCAAGAAGAGATGTGTGTGTGGTTTATTTTTAATAAATAGGAACAACCAACAATTGTCAAGATACAATATTCCATCGTAGTGTTTAGTGCCAGTTTAGAACTCTTTATGTGCGCTTTCCCAGCTGATAATTTAATGCATATGGTAATATTCTTTAATTAAAAATTAGATTGATTAAAATTTGTTTTAGATAAAAAATGGGATAAAAATTTTTGCTTTTCCTCATAGAATAGCAGAATATGCCTTGGAGCGTACGAATCGGAATGGTTTCAAAGAAGTGTAAGCATGCAAAGAAAGATTGTTCAAATTATTTTCAGGTCTCAGAAACCTGAAGTTATTCGAATTAATGGCATTCTTCCAGCTTTGTCATTACGTTATTACGCAGGGGTAAAGATCACATATATTGCATATTTTTATACATATTTTGAAATTTTTGCTTCATTAACTCAGAATCTCTAACACTCATTTAATTGTGTACTGATCCTTTTGAGCACTATGTATATAATAACAGTTTACTAATAACAATTTTTGTGTTCTATTATATAAGAGCAAAAATTTGATTAAGCATCTAATTATAATTATAGTTATAGAAGATAATAAAAAAATGTGTTTATTGTAGTTTTTGTATACATCCTATTCCTACTTTACTGCAGTACGCATAATGGTCAATGAAAAGATCATAGATTAAATCAAGGATAAATATTTTGAAACACATGATAAATTTATCTTGTTAGCATTTTTGCATTTTATAAGAATTAAATTATTCATATTGTTGAACATGTAAATGTAACACTGAAAATAATACAGCAAAATAAATAATTCTGTTTGATTCTTTGCAAACATTGCATATATTTAATTATATTATTTGATTTTGCCCTTTTATTCCATAAAATTATCAATCATAATCAAGTTATCAAAAGTTTCTTATAAAATTATGTATACAATTTTCTTTACTAAATCTGTTTATTATATAATTATAATTTCTTAAATCAGTTTTTCGATATGTATTGCTATGGATTCTCTTCTCTAATATTTAGAAAAAAATGTTCTATGATTTCTGTACATACTTCATCAAGAAAAATTTAGATTTGATCGAATTGATTAAAAATATCTCTATCATATCAATCATATCAGTTATTATCATACAAAATTTTGTTCAGAAAGTTTATTGACATTTTATTAACTAATATTTGATTTAATATTTTATTAAATATTTGATTAATATAAATTAGTCTATAATTATAAAGATATAAAAATATATAATATAAAAATTTTTTTACATTACCAATTACGATTAAAACTTATCTACATTTATCCTCATATGTTCCAGTACTGTTCGTCTGTAGTCTCTTTTTTCACAACGTTTCGAGTATTTCTAAATAATGAAAACTAAACATTACGTAGAGATTGTAACACACTCACATAATATTTACACAAAGAAAATTTTGTTTTTATATAATGTCATATTATATAAAATTTAATATATAAATATAAATTTCTGAATTAGCAAATTATTTTGTTTCATTTCAAAATTATTATATAAATATAAATATAGTATACATCCTTATTACAAATTACTATATAAATATAGTATACATCCTTATTACAGATTTAGATATTATGTTACAAAATATAACAGTACATTCTATCCATCTTTGATACTAACAATGTATTTTTATATTTTATTATATTTAGGAAAAATATGCAAAATATATATCTAATATTGCCACATACGTCAATAAATATCGCATCAAACGTTTAAAAATGTAATTATTCTTTAATATATTAACAATATATATAATATATTTTACAAGTACATAATTGAAAAATATATTCCATAGTCAATTTTTATTAATTTACTACTTTATTGCAATAATAATTGTGACATCCTTACGGATTAATCGTACTCCATCTCATTTAAATATTTATTTATTGTGCTTTATTAACTGCTAAAAGTTATCTCATATGCACCGTAATGTGTGATTGTATTAATATAACATCGGTAATAGAAATATGAAAGATATATGGGAAGAAAGTAATTACATCGTTATTCTCGATAAGTCTCATACATGCCTTAAATTATTACACTTTATTAAATTATTACACTTTATTCTACGTGAGTGAAAATTTGCTTGATTGTGAACAGCAGTACGTATTAATTTAATAGTCTTTCATTTATTCTCATCACAGATAAAAATTATAACATGCTTAATTTTAATTAAAAAATACAACTTGCTCCAAAATATTCTGACTTCCAAAATTATAACACTCAAATATATATGTCTTTGGTCACTGCATAGTTGACAATTCACTTTTCTGTAGAATTACAATATTGTCTTTCTCAAAATGCGCAGCAACATATAAGTATATTATATAAAGAAAACTCGATTCTTCTAAAAATGCTGTATATCATTCAGTATAACGTACACACATCTTTCTTCCTACACATGTTCATTTCACATGAGATATGTGTTTCGAATTATAAAATATGTAAGAGATAATGTTGAGGTTGCATGCTCAGTTATAAGGGGGAACGCCTCATGGCACTTACAAGCAGAAACGCCTTATTACGATATCTAGAATAAGAATCAAGAAAAACACTTCAGAAATGTGATAGATCATTTACGACATTTTATGGTTTCGTTTCCATATAATATTTAGGATATGCGAATGCGTAGTATATTCCAGATATGGTAGCTAATTTTCAATTCGTATTTATTATTCTGTATTTTTATTTTATTGTCTATGAAGAAGTTTTTATTTGTTAAACCTGAAAGCATAGTACCACTTATCACATAATAATTTTATCGATGCATATTCTACAAGTGTGCGAAAATGTACGGAAATGTACAAGAATGTGCAAAATGTATTCTCTTTAGCTTATGTCCATTTATCACGATATCTTTGCAAGTACAACCATTCATCTAATGGTTTTTCTCTAGAAGTGTCTATTTCAAATAATAAATAATATTTTTTCATACCAGTACATGAGATACAAAACACGTTAATCATGCGTGGAAAAGTAATGTTACAAAAAGTTATATTTTATGTAAAGTTAAGTTTGTCTCCAATTTGGTGTTGGCCACTATCAAAAGATGCTTCAAGATTGGAAATGACCTGCGTGAAACTATATCATTTTTTAAGCATTATTTTAGCAATGATATCACAACCACCATTGATATATACTATCAGAAATCATCTTGACGACTTTTTAATTTTAGTAGAATGTGTTTTTCAACTAAGCAGCACTACTCATAGTATGGCAAATTTTATCTTTCACGGAATTAATAAACACCGTTTACAGGTAATTATTATCCTAGCATTTTTCATTAATATAGGAAAATTAGTTAAGTAATCTCGTTTTATTATACTTTATTCTTTTATATCAATAATATGTACAATTATTTGTAGTATGTCACTTTCGAAATGATACATTTTTCTGAAGTGATTAAGCCACACGAAGATATAATTATTCAACGATACATTGATAAATGTGTTATATTTCACGCTGCATCTATATTAACTCTCTATGTGGCTGTTATAATAGTCATTATTGCTATACCTATTGTAACGAGTCAACCATTTCCAATGTTAGCTGAATATCCATTCAATGTATATTATCAGCCGTTAAAATCTATTATATATCTACATCACAGTGTGGTCGGAATGCAAATAACAGCGCAATTATGTTCCAATATTTTCATGGCTCTTTTACTTTGGTTTATATCCGCAAGATTTGAGATGTTGACCGATGAGTTACGGAAAACCACTAATGTGTATCATTTGGCCAAGTGTATTAGAAAGCATCAGTACTTACTCAAGTGAATCGTTCTTTTTATACAATTGCAAACATTAATGCTTAACGATTGTATTTCCATTATATATTTTCCATTTATTCATAAAATAATATATAATAGACAACAATATAGTATAATTATATTGTTGTCAGTTATATATTATTTTATGAATAAAACATTATAAAATTGCTGTGTGAATGCGAGTATATTAAGAATCATATTATTGCATATATTATGTGATTGGAAAAAATATTTAATATATTATGAAAAATATTTAATATATTATGAAAATTTTAAATGATTAACTCATATATAAATTTATTTAGATATGCAACTGAAATTATTCTTGCTGTTCGTCCTTTCGCACTAACGACTATATGTTGTAGTACAATTTGCATGGTGATACTCTGTCTTTTATTTCTTTCCGTAAGTATATGCTTTATCAAGAAAAGTTAGTTCTCTCAAATTTTTTCTGGAAGTTATTTTTTTATAGATTTTTATATACGATTATAAATATCAAAATTATCCATTTAAGAAATTAAAATATAATTTGTATGCAATATGTACACAATATGAAAACGATTCTGATTTTAGCATAATACAATCTAACTATTTTTTTTATCTAATTATTTTGATTTTAATAAAATAAAAGGATAAAACTAAAGTTTTTAGTTTCCTAATTATATATATATATATATATATATATATATATATACATATTTATATATTTATATATTTATATATATTTATATATTTATACGCGCTTTTAAACTTATAATAAAAAATAAATTGTTTTTCTCTGTATAATAACATTTCGATTAGTTAAGTTACTTATAAAAGGGATATTAAATTGTATATTAAAGTAATATTATATTATATTTATCTATTCTATCTTATCACTAATTAAAACATAATTAAAACATTAAGTCGAATAAAGTCTTATAGTGTTTAATAGATGTCTATTAAATGTTTATCCGATTTGTCATTTCTTATTAGCTATATATTTTAGATATATATTTTTATTATGGAAATAGATATTTATTTGTGCATATAAAAATATAATTCCATTAACAATAAATTCAACAAATTTTAATATGAAAAATATAAACAAAGATGTATCAAATTTCACTTATTTTAACAAATTGTTTAAACAGAATCAATCAGCAGGATATCTGACAATAGCCAAATATATTGGTTTATTTATAAGCGGCTTAGCAGAAGTATTTATGTATACATGGCCAGCAGAACATTTAATTTATAAAGTAAGTTGTATTTATGACTAAAAATTATTATAAATAATTATATTTATGTTTTTGTTATTTTTTTCAGAGCCAAGACGTCGCACAAGCAGTGTTCGATACACCATGGTATGATCGGTCAATTGAAGTACGCAGATGTCTACAAATTATTATACGAAGAAGTCAAAAACCATTAACGATTGCAATAGCTTGTATTATGCCTACATTATCTCTCAGTTATTTTGCATCGGTAAGAAAGATTTAGAATTGATCGAATTGATTAAAAATATCTCTATTATATCGATCAATTATTTAGTTATCATCATATATAATTCTGATCAGAATGTTTATTGACATTTTATTAACTAATATTTGATTTAAAATTTTATTAAATATTTGATTAATATAAACTATTCTATAATTATAAAGATATAAAAATATATACAAATTTCTTTGCATTATCAACACGATTAAAACTTATCTACGCATTTATCCTCATATGTTCCAGTACTGTTCGTCTGTAGTCTCTTTCTTCACAACGTTTCGAGTATTTCTAAATGATGAAAAGTAAAAACAAACATTACATAGAGATAATATATCATTGTAATACACACAATTGATGTTTTCACGAAGAAAAATTTATATAATGTCATATTATATAAAATTTATTATATAAATAAAAATTTCTAAATTAGCAAATTATTTTGTTTCATTTCAAAATTACTATAAATATAGTTGTATATTCTTATTATAGATATAGATATGTTTATATACAATGTAACAGTACATTCTATTCATCTTTGATACTGATAATGCTTATTTTTATATTATATTTAGGAAAAATATGCAAAATATATATCTAATATTGACATATGTCAATAAATATCGCGTTGATCAAACGTTCAAAAATGTAATTATTCTTTAATATATTAACAATATATGTATATAATATATTCTATACGTATATAATTCAAAAATATATTCTGTAGTCAATTTTGATTAATTTATTACTTTATTACGGTAATAATTGTGACATCCTTACGGATTAATCGTTGTCTATCTCGTTTAAATATTTATTTATTGTGCTTTATTAACTGCTAAAAGTTATCTCATATACACCATAATGTGTGATTGTATTAATGTAATACCAGTAATAGAAATATGGTAGGAAGAAGGTAATTATATCGTTATTCTCGATAAGTCTCATACAGGCCTTAATTTATTACACTTCATTCTACGTGAGTAAAAATTTGCTTGATTATGAGAGTGATTGTGAACAGCAGTACGTATTAATTTATCTCTTATTTATTCTCATCACAGATAAAAATTACCTTAAAAAAATCTTATAAAGGTAAAAAAATACGCCAAGTACATAAAAAAATAAAAAAATCTAAAAGAGTGATAAAAATAAAATATTTAAAAACCGAGATTAATACTATTTATTTTATTATACTATTTATTTTTTTCGACTACAGGTCGAAGTAAGATATGAAAACTAGCGTGCCCCCCCTCTCGCTCCGTCGTTTACATATCTTGAATAAAATAAAAAGTTTGATTATACAATATACATATATATGTACAATATATTTGTTAATCCTTTCATTTAGTAAGTATAATTTACATTTTTATAAAATAAGCTTTAGACTACGAATATGCAACAGACCACCTATGGGCCAGAAATGACCTGCGAAGCTTTTCAATCTGATTTGCAACAATTAAACTTAACTTGTAGAGAAAATAAAAAAACTCATAAAAAAAGAGATTTCACTTTGCCTAATCTCTATGTGATGATTTCCAAGTAATACAGAGGAAATAAGATATATAAGTTCGAAATTTAGCTACGCGCGTGCGCAGTCCGTAGTGTAATTTTAAATTTTACATTGGGCCCATCAAAAATCTAGCTTTTTTCTGCTTTAAACTATATGATTTAAATACGGGGCACGCCAAGTTTTCATATCTTACTTTGATCTGAAGGTCATTTATGCGATTTAGAATTTGTGTAAAACTTTTTTAAATTATATATATCATATAAAAAATGCTTTAGGAATTAAAGTAATCTTAACTCATTTAGTATCGATTATGAATAAATATCACATAATTTATTATATTTGGCTAATACTATTGATCACATATCGATTTTTACATATTTTATTTATATCACTCTTTTAGAAGTTTTGATTTTTTTATGTACTTGGAGTACTTTTTTTATCTTTATAAAGTTTTTTTTAGGAGATCTCACTGCTTTTTATAAAAATTTATATTATTTCTACAGAAAATATATGTTAGATTTTTTAAAGATATTTTATTAATGATATTTTTTTATGTACTTGATGTATTTTATTTTACCGTTATAAGGTTGTTCCTAAAAGGATATTACTACCTTCTTGTAAAAATTTATATTATTTCTGCAAAAAATATATACATACTTTTAAAAATCTTTATTAAGGGTAAATCGCATATTTTTACAAGGTTTTATTTTCTAGATTAGAATTCACTCCCAAGGGGTGGATTTTGAATATTGTTATAATACGATAAATTAGTCTCCTTAGAAGTCTTATCTAACAGCACAGTTTTTATATTTTTGTGATACCGTTTTTGAGATAGATTAGATTTTACCCCCAAAAGGTTTTTGAAAATTGTTATGCGATAAATTAATCTCTCACACGTATACACACACATATACACATATATACATATATACACGTATACACACATATATACATATATACACATATATACACATATCACATGTGCATAAATGGTTTTGTTTCTTAAAGCATTTTTGCACACTAAGGCTCAAGACGATCAAGACTGCACTATGAATCCATGATACATCATTCTATCTTTATTCTCATGGAATAGAACAAAGATAGATGATATTTCAAAGCATCCAGAGCGTCTTTCCGACCGCAGCCTAAAGCGAATAAACATATATGTGCGGCATGAACGCAGCTTGAGGGATAAAATGTTTTGAACATGTGCGTGCAAAGATACGTTCACGAGTTTGAACCTTATGATGGAAAATGAAAAATACCAGAATTCTAACATGCGATTATCATTTCTCGGGATTGACTGCACCGATTTTATTCAAACTGATCACAATCGAAAGCTTGTATTTACATTATATGTATAAGAAAAATGCCGTTAGATTTGTAATTACGGCTTTAGTTTCTGAAATATTTCAATTGAATGTTTATGTAATGTTATTTAACGTAAAATTCCGGATAAGCTACTTGGTAGCGCCGCGTCGAGAACAATGACTCCCAATGCTCAGACCCTTTTTTATCAGTTTTTTATATACTTGACGTCGCGACGCTATCGCGTCGCTTGATAACATACTTTAATTTTAATTGAAAAATACAAATTTACTTTAATTTTATTTGAAAGATATAACTTGTACCAAAATATTCTGTCTTCCAAAATTATAACACTCAAATATATATATCTTTGATCACTACATAGTTGATAATTCACTTTTCAAGAATTACAATATTTATAGAATTACAATATTGTCTTTCTCAAAATGCGCAGTAACATACGAGTATACTATATAAAAAAAACTTGATTCTTCTGGAAATACTATATATCATTCAGTGTAACGTACACACATCTTACTTCCTACACATGTTCATTTCACATGAGATATGTGTTTCGAATTATAAAATATGTAAGAGATAATGTTGAGGTTGCACGCTCAGTTATAAGGGGAAACGCCTTATGGCACTTACAAGCAGAAACGCCTTATTACGATATCTAGAATCAAGAAAAACACTTCAGAAATGTGATAGATCATTTATGATATTTTATGGTTTCGTTTCTATATAATATTTAGGATATATGAATGCCTAATATACTTTTCAGATATGATAGCTAATTTTCAATTCGCATTTATTATTCTGTATTTTTATTTTATCGTCTATGCGGAAGTTTTTAGTTAAACCTGAACGCATAGTACCTCTTATCATAATAATTTTATCGATGCATATTCTACAAGTGTGCGAAACGGAAATGTACAAGAATGTGCAAATTGTATTCTCTTTAGCTCTATGTACATTTATCACAATATCATTGCAAATACAACCATCCATCTAATTTTTCTCTAGAAGTGTCTATTTCAAATAATAATTAATATTTTTTCATACCAGTACATGAGATACAAAACACATTAATCATGCGTGGAAAAATGATGTTACAAAAAGTTATATTTTATGTAAAGTTAAGTTTGTCTCCAACTTGCTGTTGGCCACTATCAAAAGATGCTACAAAATTGGAAATGACCTGTGTGAAACTATATCATTATTTAAGCATTATTTTAGCAATGATATCACAACCACCATTGATATATACTATCAGAAATCATCTTGACGACTTTTTAATTTTAGTAGAATGTATTCTTCAACTAAGCAGCACTATTCACAGTATGGCAAATTTTATCTTTCACGGAATTAATAAACACCGTTTACAGGTAATTATTATCCTAACATTTTTCATTAATATAGGAAAATTAGTTAAGTAATCTCGTTTTATTACTTTATTCTTTTATATCAATAATATGTACAATTATTTGTAGTATGTCACTTTCGAAATGATACATTTTTCTGAAGTGATTAAACCACACGAAGACATAATTATTCAACGATACATTGATAAATGTGTTATATTTCACGGTGCATGTATATTAATTTTCTATGTGGCTGCATTAATAGTCATTATTGCTATACCAATTGTAATGAATCAACCGTTTCCAATGTTAGCTGAATATCCATTCAATGTATATTATCAGCCATTAAAATCTATTATATATCTACATCACAGTGTGGTCGGAATGCAAGTAACAGCGCAATTATGTACCAATATTTTCATGGCTCTTTTACTTTGGTTTATATCCGCAAGATTTGAGATGTTGACCGATGAGTTACGGAAAACCACCAATGTGTATAATTTGACCAAATGTATTAGAAAGCATCAGAACTTACTCAAGTGAATATCGTTCTTTTTATACAATTGCAAACATTAATGTCTGACGATTGTATTTCCATTATATATTTTCCATTTATTCATAAAATAATATATAACGGTTATGTATGAATAAATGGAAAAATATTATAAATCGCTGTGTGAATGCGAATATATTAAGAATCATATTATTGCATATATTATGTGATTAGAAAAATATTTAAGTATTGTGAAAATTTTAAATGATTAACACATATATAAATTTATTTAGATATGCAACTGAAATTATTCTTGCTGTTCGTCCTTTCGCACTAATTGCTATATGTTGTAGTACAGTTTGCATGGTGATACTCTGTCTTTTATTTCTTTCCGTAAGTATATGCTTTATCGAGAAAAGTTAGTTCTCTCAAATTTTTTCTGGAAGTTATTTTTTATAGAATTTTATATGCGATTATAAATATCAAAATTATTGACTTAAGAAATTAATATAATTTGTATACAACGTGTACACAATATGAAAACGATTCTGATTTTAACATAATACAATCTAACAATTATTTTGATTTTAATAAAATAAAAGGAAATTTAATAAAATAAAACTATAACTTTTAGTTTTCTAATTATATATATATATATATATATATATATATATATATATATATATGCGTTTTTAAACTTATAATAAAAAATAAATTATTATATTTTTTTCTTTGTATAATAATATTTTGACTAGTTAAGTTACTTTATAAAAGGGATATTAAATTGTATATTAAAGTAATATTATATTTATTATTAATATTATATTATATTTACCTATTTTTATTAATAATTAAAACATAATTAAATCGAATAAACGTTTAAGACGTCTTATAAGTGTCTAATAAACGTCTATTAAATGTCTATCTGATTTGTCATTTCTCACTGCCTATAGATATATATTTTATTATAGAAATAAATATTTATTTATTTTTGCATATAAAAAATGTAATTCATTTAACAATAATTCAACAAATTTTAATATGAAAAATATGAACAAAGATGATCAAATTTCACTTATTTTAACAAATTGTTTAAACAGAATCAATCGGCAGGATCTCTGGTAATAGCCAAATTTATCGCTTTAATTTTAGGCTGCTTAACAGAAGTATTTATGTATACATGGCCAGCAGAACATTTAATTTACAAAGTAAGTTGTATTTATGACTAAAAATTATATTTATTACTAATAATTATATTTATGTTTTTCTTATTCTTTTCAGAGTCAAGACGTCGCACAAGCAGCGTTCGATACACCATGGTATGATCGATCAATTGAAGTACGCAGATGTCTACAAATTATTATACGAAGAAGTCAAAAACCATTAACGATTGCAATAGCTTGTATTATGCCCACATTATCTCTCAATTATTTTGCATCGGTAAGAAAGATTTAGAATTGATCGAAAATTGATTAAAAAAATATCTCTATCATATCGATTAGTTATTTAGTTATCATCATATATAATTCTGATCAAAATGTTTATTGACATTTTATTAACTAATATTTGATTTAACATTTTATTAAACATTTGATTAATATAAACTATTCTATAATTATAAAGATATAAAAATATATACAAATTTTTTTACATTATCAACACGTTTAAATCTTATCTACGCATTTATCCTCATATGTTTCAGTACTGTTCGTCTGTAGTCTCTTTTTTTACAACATTTCGAATATTTCTAAATGATGAAAAGTAAAAACAAACATTACATAGAGATAATATATCATTGTAACACACACAATTGATGTTTACACGAAGAAAAATTTATATAATGTAATACACACTATTGATGTTTACACGAAGAAAAATTTATATAATGTCATATTATATAAAATTTATTATATAAATATAAATTTCTAAATTAGCAAATTATTTTGTTTCATTTCAAAATTACTATAAATAAATAGTTGTATATCCTTATTACAGATTTGTTGTTATGAAATGTAACAATACATTGTATCCAGGGAAGGGAAGTAACGCGTTACTTGTAACGCCGTTACCGTTATAGTTACTTTTTTTTGGTAACGATCCAGTAACGCCGTTATTTTTTTTTTCTGTAACTGTAACGATAACGTAGTTACATTTTTTTAGTAACGATAACGAATTTACAGTTACTTTTAGCGTTACTTTTTCGGTAATTCTGTACTATCACCTTTTTAGAGGCCATCTAAATGATGACCTATTAGAATATCAACTTTTATTAAAAATTAATAAAAAACATCGATAAAATTTAACATATGTTTTGTGATTTAAATCCTTTCATAAAGAAAGAAAGAGAGAGAGTATGTATTGTACGAAACAAAATTTATTATGATTATAGATTTATGATTATAGATTATGATTATAGATTTAAAAAAAGTAACGAACCGTTATTTTTTAAGTAACGGTAACTGTAACTAGTTATTTTTAAAAATCAGTAACTAATAACGGTAACTAGTTACTTTTTTAACCTGATAACGAGTAACGGTAACTAGTTACTTTTAAAAAGTAACGTTCCCTTCCCTGATTGTATCCATCTTTGATACTAATAATGCTTATTTTTTATTTTTATATTTTATTATATTTAGGAAAAAAAACATATTTACTTAATATGCAAAATATATATCTAATATTGCCACATACGTCAGTAAATATCGCAGATGATCAAGCCGTTCAAAAATGTAATTATTCTTTAATATACTATAATATATATAATATATTCTACAAGTACATAATTTATAAATATATTCTATAGTACATTTTTATTAATTTGCTACTTTATTGCTTTTTTTTATAATTATTGTGACATCCTTACTCATTCCTGTGAATTAATTGTTCTCTATCTCGCTCAAATATCTGTTTATTATGCTTTATTAATTACTAAAAATTATATTATATATTAAAATTATATTATATGCATCGTAATGTGTGATTGTATTAATGTAGCGTTAATAGAAATATGATGGGAAAAAGGTAACTACATCGTTATTCTCAATAAAGTCTTATACATCCTTAAATTATTAAATTATTACTTCATTCTATATGAGTGAAAATTTGCTCGATCATGAGAGTGATTGTGAATAGCAGTACGTATTAATTTAAGAGTCTTTCATTTATTCTCATCACAGATAAAAATTATAACATCCTTTAATTTTAATTAAAAAATATAACTTGCTTCAAAACATACTATCTTCCAAAATTATAACACTCAAATATATGTCTTCGCTCACTGCATAGACAATTTACTTTTTCGTAGAATTACAATATTGTCTTTCTCAAAATGCGCATACAGCTTTATATAATATACAAGTATATTATATAAAGAAAACTCGAATCTTCCGGAAATACTATATATCATTCAGTGTAACGCACACACATCTTACTTCCTACACCTGTTCATTTCACATGAAATATATGCAAATGCGTAGTATTCCTTCCAAATACAGTAGCAAATTTTCAATTCGTGTTTTTCATTCTGTATTTATATTTTATTGACTGTGTTACTAAAAAAAATTTTTATTTGTTAAACCTGAACGCGCAGCATCTTTTCTCATCGCATAATAAATTTGTCGATGTATATTCTATAAGTATGCGAAATGAAAATGTGCGAGAATATGCAACATACGTATATCAAGC
The DNA here is from genome assembly GCA_030586385.1 of Camponotus fellah. Lineage (NCBI taxonomy): Eukaryota > Metazoa > Arthropoda > Insecta > Hymenoptera > Formicidae > Camponotus > Camponotus fellah. The sequence goes on from JAPIVC010000362.1 coordinate 2,605,969, forward strand.
TCCTTTTAGCTATATCGGTTTGCGATAAAACCAAGGAAAAATTGATACATTGTATGTTACTAACTCTTACACATTTTCGCAAGTTCTTCGCTCATATATAACGATCTTTTTAGAAAAGTGTCTACTTTGAATAATAACAAATTTTTTTTCTCATAAACGAATACATTAGATACAAAACATATTATAATCATAGGAAAATTGATATTAAAAAAAATTTTTTTCTCATATACGAATACATTAGATACAAAACATATTATAATCATAGGAAAATTGAATATTAAAAAAATTGAATATTAGAAAATATTAAAAAAAATTATTTTCTGTGTAAAATTAAGTAAGTTTTTACTTTCAACGGTGTTGACCGTTATCAAAAGACGTAACAAGATTAAAAATCACCTGCGTGAAACTATTTCATTATTTATTTATTATTTAAGCATTATTCTTGCAATAAGCTTACAATTACCATTGATATATGGTATCATAATTCATCTCTACGATTTAAATTATCTCTACGATAATTTTAATAAGCTTAATTATGGAATTGAGCAATATTACTCACAATATTGGAAATTTCATCTTTCACAAAATTAATAAATATCATATACAAGTAATTGCTATCTATGTATATTTAGTATCATAAGCATTAAATATAAATTAGTTAAGAAATCACATTTTACTACATATTTATTTATATAATAATATTAATATATATTACATATTTATTTATATAATAATATTAATATATACTATTTACAGCATATTACTTTCGAAATAATACGTTTTTCTAATTTGATTAAACCAGACGAGGATATAATTATTCAATGATACATAGACAAATGTATCATACTTTATGATGGATCCCTATTAACTTTATATTTAGCTACGATAATCATTTATATCATTGCCAATTATAACACATCAACCGTTTCCATCGTTAGCTGAATATCCGTTCAATGTATATTATCAGCCTTTAAGAAGTATTATTTATGAGCAACAAATTGCAGTGAGAATACACATTAGCAATGCAAGTATGTACCAATATTTATATGGATTTTTACTTTGGTTTTCATTCGCAAGACTTGAAATATTGACAAGAGAACTGCGAAAAACCAGCATGTTTATCATTTGGCCAAATGCATTAGAAAACATCAGTATTTACTCAAGTAAATATTGTCCACATTATATTTTTACTGGTGCAAAGATTATTTTTTTCGATACCTATAACACTCAAATTTTTTTGTAATATTTAAGAAATACATTATTATTTAATAGACAACAATAGACAACAATATATAAATAGTATAATTATATTATTTTGAATAAATATTAATATTGCATGTCAAAATCTCCATGAGAGTGCTATATATTAAAAATCATATTATTGCATATATTGTGTAATTTAAAAAGTACATTTAAGTATTGTGAAAATTTCTTTAAATGCTCAATAAATTTTTATTTAGCTACACAACTGAAACTGCTATTGCAGTCGTCCTTTTGTACTAACAATTATATGTTGTAGTACTGTTTGATAATACTCTGTGTTTTACTTGTTACCGTAAGTACATGCCACAGTAAAAAATTATTCTAATTACAGATTTTCTCTGCAAGTTATTTATATATATATATATATATATATATATATAAAGTTATATATATATATATATCTTTACATATAATTACATATGTAAAATTATCAATTCTACCTAAGAAATTAAAATACTGATTTGCATACAATAATATGTACAATAATATAAGAATATAAGAATAATTTTGATTTTAACGTAACACAATCTAACAATTATTTTTATTTTGATAAAATAAAAATATAACTATAGTTTTCAATTTTCTAATTAATATATAAGCATCATTAAGCATAAAATAAAAAATAAATCATCTTTCTCTATATGATGCATTTCGACGCATTAGGACAAAAATCATTTTCACATATGCGAAATTGATATCTTGTCACATCAGTAAATATTAATCAAGTTGCATAAAGATATAATTTTAATTATAAAATATTTAAGAGATAACGTTGAGTACAGGATGTTTTCGCAACATACACATCATTAAATCGGGATGCCCATCATCAGGGGCATACTTTATTAGACTCTCTGAATAAGATTAAAATGAGAGTTCAACGGAGAGTAAGGAAAGAGAAATCTTATCATTTTATTATAGTAAATAATTGCGAAACAATATAGATAAAATATATATTTAATAATATATATTATATATTTATATGTAATATATTTTTAATAATATAGATAATAATAATATAGATAAAATACTCACTTCTAATAAATTGACAAATTTGATAATTTAATAACACATTATAACATTTAATTATAATATTTAATGATAAATATTAATATATATTAACATATATTAATAATGTAAATTTAATAAATTTGAACAAATATAGTAAAAAATATAATAAACAAATATAATAAAATATACTTATAATAACAAATATTTTTGATCTTTAAATGTAATAAATTATAATAAATGTATAATTTATTATAATAAATTATAATAAATTATAGTAAATGTTCATATAATCACCATCTTCTTCTAAACATAAAGCAATTCTACGCATACATATATTTCTGCAAAAGTATAATGTGTAAGAGATTTAATTCACTAATACTTTTTCATCCACAGTGGATTAATTATTCGAAAAATTTATAACATTATTTAATAATCAATTTTAGTACTTTCCAGTCAACTTTTTGCAAAAAGATAATTATTTATTTCATTGTCTAGATAAGTTCTTTTTAATCTATCTTTTTTAATCTATCTATGTTAAATTAAAAATTTTCCTAAAGATAAAATTATTATTTATAACAATAAAACTATGATCAGTTTTTTATATTTAAATAAACTAAATTTTTTAATAGCTACAAAAAAATATCTTATACATATAAATATTAAATATTAAATTCACTTTAAATTTTTTCGTCTCAAAAAATTCACTTTTTTATTCACATTTTAAAACATAATGCTATTGTTTAATAAATAGAATATATTTATTTATAAATGATTGCCATTGCAGAAGAAACAAAAAATCTATTTGCTTTAATAAAAAAAAATCATATGGTATTATATTTGATACAGAAAAATCAATAATAAATTATATTGTAATATTGCATTGTAATTATAATGTAAGTTTGTTAGCTTTAATTATTATTAGATATATAAAAAATGTACTAATGCCTAAAATTGTATAGTGAAATTATTAATTCTCTATTTTATCCTTCAACAAATATTGTACATATTATAGATATGTATTATATTATTATATTATATTTAACTTTACGTTTATTGTGTAACATCAATTTATATTGCTTAATTACTAATTCATATTTAAAAAAAAACAGCTGTAATTTCAAATATCTCACTATTGACACTTTCTGATATTTTAGCAAAACTCCCATGTGTTGTATGATATGTATACATTAATAGTGCGTTTCATTTTTTTTCTTATAATGTACAGAACTTAATTTGTTATGAAGGTAGTCTATAGAAATGATATATGATTATTCGAATTGATAACATGCAATTGTTTCAATGAAGCCTATAGAAGTATTGGCAAATAATACAATTGCACATTCACATGCATGTTATTTGTAATGATTTATGTAATAAGTTATTTCTTTTATACCTTCACATAAACCAGTGTATTATATCGGTGAATAGGAAACGAATAGTGCAGAAAGCTTTCTATTACATATGCGCATAATCATAGTTACAATGCAGCATTATTGATATTTTTCGACGTATATAAAAATGTATTATTTCCCTCTCTGTTTTTTTATTGTACATCTCAGATATTGACAGCTATTTCAGTTGGCCGTAAAATGTCGAGAAAGCTAACACTAGAAAATGTTATCACTTTTACAAAATTGAGTTTAGTTATATCCCTTTCATGGCCACTACCGGCAACCGCTACGAAGCGACAAGTAGTTCGTTTTAGATTGTTACGTTTTTTAACTTACATGAACATATGGTGTCTTTTTGTACCGTTGTTCATGACCCTTCAAGATTGGAGTGATCATCCCGACATTTGCATCAAATCGATCCCATTAATCGCTGGTAGTGCTCAAGCTTTTATAGAGATGTGGATATGTCACGGACAACATAAACATCTCCAAGTAAGATTCTAAATAAAAACAGTAATTTTTTTCTTCATAAGTTTTGTTTCTTTTTTAGTTTATATGTATAAATATACAATTTAATTACAATATATTTATCATTATGATATGCAATTTCTTTATTCCCAATCATCATAATTCTTTGATACTTTTATAAGAAATATACACATATATATATTTCATACATTTATATTTTAATTAAAAATTATTAATTATACATCTAAAAAATAATCATAACTTATTTATTATACTTAAATAATTTAAAATCATAACTTATAATAATTATATTATTATTCATTGAACAGTTTTTAATTACTTTAATAATTAAAAATTAAAATATATTAAAATTAATGTTCTTAAATATTATTATATGATAATTTGAATTAAAATATAATATATAAATATAAATTTTATAATATATATATATAAATTTTCTATCAAAGCACAAATTATATATTGCAGTTATTAATCGCTGAAATGGAAAGCTACTGTAAACATGCTATAGGTTACGAAAAAGATATCTTACAACAGTATGTCGACAGATACGCGATGTTTTATGCTGCAACTGCGATGTGGTTTTATCTAACAGCGTTTGCTGTTATGTGCAGTCCACCATTTTCATCTGATACTTTCCCAACGTATGCTAAATATCCATTCAACGTAAATTATCAGCCATTGAAAACAGTTATTTACGTACAGCAGAGTACTGTTGGCATACAGATGGCATCAGTTTTATGTATCAATATTCTTATTGCACTTTTACTTTGGTTTGCTTCAGCTAGGTTTGATATGTTGTGCAATGAATTACGAATGATATCAAATGTTTACGAACTGACACAATGCATTCGGAAGCATCAACAAGTGTTAAGGCACGATTATAAATATAATTATTTAATTAATGTAACTAATCCTTAATTTTATAATAAGCAGTTTCATCAATCAGAATCTTAAAAAAGCAGAAGGAAAATATATATTTTGAAAAATTATTTATATTTTATATGTAATTGGATTTATTGATAAGATTGTAATTTATCATTATAAAATATGAATATTATATAAATTTACAGATATGCAAATGATGTAACTCACTCTGTTCGTTTTTTGGTTCTGACAATAGTAGGATGTAGTGCAGCGGCAATACTATTCGTCGGTCTCACTCTTGTCAGTCTTGTAAGTAATACTCTATTTAAAAAATTGGAATAAAAGCTTATTCAATTGTTTTATTCATTTCGCTTCTTTGAAATAATATTATTATAGTCTTATTATTCTTACTTATTCTAATTATTATATAATATATGTCAAATGAATTTTAAATGTTTCCTTTAACTATAAATTCTTTTAACTATTTATTTAAATTATTTAACGAAATTTGAATCAGCTATTTTTTAAGAAAATTGGAAGAAATTTTTTTCATCGCCTTTTTAAATTTTAAAATTTTTAATATTTTTCAATTTTTAATATTTTTCAATTTTTAATATTTTTCAATTTTTAATATTTTACTAACCAAACTTTTCAAGATAAAATTCCATTCAAATAAAGTTAAATAAGTTCTAAATGAAATTATTTGACTTTACTTAGATTATTTTAGTTGATAGCTTTACAGTTCTATTTTTAAAAAATTATTTATTGTCAATCACTTCTAAAATTGATATCTTGTTATGTTTATGTAAAAAAATATAAGCTTTTAATTAATTAGAAAAAGCAATTAGTGGAACCTTTCATTTATATAATTAATGTAATTGATATCTAAATTAAAAATATGCAAAGAAAAAGTATATAAATTATAATAATATATTACATTAATATATATGTATTAAGATGAGATTTTATTATTATAAAATTAATCTTACTCATCAACAGCAACAACCTTTAATTATCAAAATGCAGTTTTGTGTGCTAATTTTCACCTGTCTTTCTCAAGTATTTATGTGCTGCTGGCCTGCTAATAATCTACTAGTTGCGGTATGTATATTTATATTTTATGAAATGCGTATATACACAAGCAATTCTTAAATATAATTCTAAATATAATTTTGATAATATGTATAATTTTAATATACGATACATTACGCAATTCAAACAGATTATATTTTTTTTATAATCTATTAATCAGAAGCAGAAACTATCTAGATATATATATCAGATATATATATCAGAGATAAAAATTATCTATTTTTAGTATATATTCTATTTGAATCTCTAATTTTCTAAGTAACTATTTTTAAGAATTAAAAGTTTATAAAGTCTATAAATATTTTACAATATTATTATATATTATTATTATTATTATTATTATTATTATTATTATTATTATTATTATATTATTATATAAATAACAATTACACATATTAAAAGATTTTAAACTATTTTATATTACTAAATATCTATTAAATATCTTTTATAATATTAAATTATCTTTTTATAACAGAGTTCAAATATTGCTCTAGCAGCTTATGAATCGTTATGGTATTCTCGCAATGTATACATGCAAAAAAATTTGCTTCTCATTTTATTACGATGCCAGAAACCAGTTGCTGTAACCGTCACCTGCCTTATACCAGTTTTATCCTTAAGATACTTTGGTTCGGTAAGATGGAACTTTTGAAAATTTAATATAAATACGTTTTAATATACGTACATATATATGTATTTGTACATATTTATTATGTTTTAGTATATTTCAACGGCTTTTTCTTATTTCACGACTTTAAGAGTGATGTTTGAAGAAAATAAAGCTTGATTATAAAATAAAAAAATATTACAAGTCTATCATCAGATTATAATAATATTTCATATATTGAAAGTATTATATTTAATAATGTTTATTATATATGCAATAATATTTTTATGTTATATAACAATGTAGACAAAAAGTGATTTCATGTAACAATTATTAAAAGTTGCAAATATTATATATTAAAAGTATTATAAAAATTCGTGCACATTTGTTTCATTTGTAAATTGCTAGATATATCGTGCATATATATTCTATTTGTAATCTCTCATTTCTTAGTGTTTTTTTTAAAATGCAAACATTTTTAATTTTTGTATATGCTAACAGAAAATTAAGACATCATAAAGCTTACATTACTACTTAATTATATATATGATTTAATTTAATTATTTAATTATATATATGATTTTCGCTTTAATTTTCATTAAATTTTATTCAATTGATATACAATTATGATAATCAATGTTTAAAGAATATATAATAAGAAATAAGAAATAATAAAAAAATATAAAAACTAATAAATTAGAATTTAGCATCAAAAAATTAAGAATGATAATTAATAGTAAAACAAATTACCTATCTAACAAAACTCATCTAATGAAATTTATTAAAAAAATTATGTTGAAACTTATAAGAGATAATTTATAGATTACGCGCACGTGATAAAATTTCTTTCTTATTTTCACATATATGTTTTCAACATATTTCAATAATATCTCAGTGTATCTTTGTGTTAAAATACTTCCTCAATATTGCAACAGTACTTAAACAAATTGTTATATAACACCACAATTGCTATTCCAAGTTCTATTAATTATTCCTTCTCTATCACTCAATTTTATTTCAATACAGACAATATGCAAAGATAAAAATTATATATCTAATTGTAAGACTATATATTTTGCTAAATTGATGTTCTATAATTCAGAATAGCACATTATTTTAGTTCGTTATAGTGCATGAATATTCTTCTTATTTATGTGCTAAAAATAATTGATGCAAATGTGTATCGATCTCATTGTCAGTCTTTGTAAGTTTTCATTTATCGCTTATTTTATGAAAATATTAAGATGGTATATTATGTGTACAAAAGAAAAATTTATGAGGTATGATTTCTTAATGAGACTTCGCTATGCATAATTCTAACATTTCGCCGAATGTTCTATTGTTGTTTGATACACAGGAGAAATAAATTTGCATTAAATAATATTTGCGATATACTGGTATGCATATGTCTATAGCTTATGCACATGATCATGCAGAAAAAAAATAACACTAAAAAAAAAGCGCTATTGTAAAGTTGAGTTTGTTCATTATATGATTTTGGCTGCTACCACAAGACGCAAGTAAACGTAAAGTGCTGTGCATGAAATTGTATCAATGCATGCTCTTTATTATTAATGATAGCCGAACTAGCATCGATATGCCCTTATAAAGAATCGGGATGATCTTGAGCTTGCCGTAAAATCATCATTGGATATATTCCCTTGTAGTTATATTATCTGGAGTATTCTATGTCGCATATTTATTAATCAACGTCTACAAGTAATTAATAAGGATATTATTTTTTGATAATAAAACACTTATTTTTCTCGTGCATTCTCAGCTGAAATAGCTTAATTAATTGCAGTGTGTCACTTTTCAAATGGAAAATTTTTGCGCGTTCATCGAAGCTTATGAAGAAGCGATTATTCAGCGAGACTATGTTGATAAGTATGCCAACTTCTATGACTTTTGTAACATCATTTTATACAAGTCTTTTCGCCCTTTTTCTGTAATCTGTCCTGCAAAATGAACCGCTTCCGGCACCCGCTGATTTTCCATTCGATGCGTCTCGACAAGGGTTATTACATATATACATCAAATTGTGTGTCTGATTATAGCTGCATATTTATGTGTAAAAGCTTCCATGGCCCTTTTGCTCTGGTTGGCATCAGCGAGATTTAAATTGTTGATGGAAGATTTACGGACAATTACAAACATCTACGATTTCATGAAATGTATCGAGAAGTATCAACAATTACTCGAGTATATCGTTATTTTTCCAAGAGGATTTTCTGAAAATACTAAAGAAAAAGTTTTATGTATCTTTAATTGTTTAAAGAGAATAACACCATGTGTGAGATAAAATTATAAAATATAATTTTAGGTACGCAGAAGAAGTAATTTTTGTAGTTCGTCCTTCTGCATTGGGAACCGTATTTTTTAGTACTATATCGTTAATAGTATTTGGCCTTATTTTTATTACAGTAAGTATATGGAAGTTTCATGGAAAATTATTGACATTCTATGTGTCAAAGATATTTAAAAATTATCAAGCGTTACAGCAATTATAATTATATTGTTATAAGTATTAAATAAAATAAATAATTTAAATATTATTAAATTAAATTAAATAAATAATTTAACTTTGCATTTATAAATAATGATATTGCAAATTTGAATTAAAATATAAAATTTAGTATATATTATATTATATCTGTATGTAATATATTTTTAATACATTGTTTCTCATTGTTAATTGCAAATTCCATATTTTTTCTTAAAAACAACTGTATGTTTTCTTTACACCAATTGATTCCTCTCATTATTTTGTACATAAAAGTATTAAGGTAAGATAATCGAAAAATGAATATTTTACTAGATATTTTATGGTTTATGTAAAATTAAGAAATTATTTCAAGCCTCATAACTCGAAAAGTATTCAATGAAGAAATACTTTATTATAGTGTTTTGGAAAGATCTCGAGATGAGCTACAAGAATATATAAAAATATATAGGGTGTTCCATTTAAAAAAATTGAAGTGATCTTCGCGTGACTTTCAAATGACTCTTCAAGGTCAAACCAATGGTAACATCTTATGTCCCCCTTAAAACCATACAACTTTTGTCTGAAAAATTTTTGTATATGGGGCTTAGTTTTTGAGATATTTTGCTGTCCAAGTTAAAATGGGACACCCTGTATATATATATATATATATATACAGGATGTCCGATTCGTGAGGGATCAAACGAAAAGTGATGATAAATTGGGTCAAACTAAGAAGAATAGTCCTCTACCATTTTGCAAAATTCGCAATAATTATTAAGTAATCAGCAAAAAGCGGTTTATCGCTTCTCATGCGCCGGGACATTTTTGCTTATTACTTAATAATTATTGCGAATTTTGTAAAATGATAGAGGACTATTCTTCTTAGTTTGACCCAATCTATCATCATATGTATGTATGCATGTATGTATATATGCAATACAAAAATATATAACGTACAAAATATTTAAAAATTTATATTTTTAAATACATTTAAGAAAATGAATTATATTCTCGAAATATAATTGTATAAATACAATAAATTTTCTCTGTAAAATTTTTCGTTCTTAAAATTATAATTTACGAACATTAAAAATAGAAAAATATAGAAATTAATATTAATAAAAATATCATATATTATTTCATTGTAATATATTATTATTTTTTCTGCATATATCTATTCACACTAAGCATACATCGATAAAATTACTACTACATGCATGTAATATACACGATGAGATATAATGTTTAAGTTCGATAGGCGGAGAAATTTCTTTCATCTACAACAACAATTAAAAAATATACATGTAAAATAATAAATAAACTAATATAATTTATATGTATTGGTTATAATAATTTTCCAACATTGTACAAGCATATTATAAAGTCTGCAATGTACATTGTACATTTTATATAAAACCCCTTTCAAAGTTGAAAGGTAAGAGATAAATAAATCTATCTACTTATCTATAATAGTTTTCTTAAAATATGCATACTTTGAATATCGTAAAGAAATTTTAATTAATTTATTATTTTAAATTTTCGTTTAAACTATAAATACTATAAAAACACTTTTACATGTTAAGTGTAATTTGAATACGCAACAAACATTATCTCTCATTGAATATTTCATAACTTCCCTGATGTATTACATGCTGCACGCAAGGAATTTGTCGAAAGATATTCATATTAACTTAGTCATTATTTTATATTTTCATTAGTTAGTCTTACACATAACTGCTCAGAAGAAGTGCGTTCTTTCCTAATAAAGTTTATAATATTTATATAACATAATACGTAGCGAAGTAATTATGCGAGGAAAATTAATGCTTAAAAAGTGATCCTTATAATTTAGAAAATTGTAATTTAGAAAATATATACATAGAAAATATTGTTTCATAGATGTCATTACTAAAAAATAAAACATCTTTTATATGTATGTGCATATATATAATATTACAATCATTATAGATTTTTGTCTCAAGTTGATTTTAAATTTCCCATAATCTATTAAACTTACCTTTGATTTTTTGTCTATCATTTTATTCATATATGATATAATTCCTCACATAATTCATAAAAGTTATAAAATAATCAAAAAGAGGTATTAATCTTCTCTAGTTTTCAAAAAAAAAAATAAAAATAAAAAATAATTAAAGACAACGCGCAACAGTGAAACTAATATTGAACGTAGTGATACTATTATTGTAATACAATAAAACTACATGTCTTGATTTTCAAGCATTTCAAATAAAACTGAAGTTATAGTGGAAAACTTTATGCACGAGTAAGTATTGTTTAAACCTATTGTATATTAATAGTAACGATTCCTCAATTTATATACTCCAATTTACATAATTTATATAATCCATAGCTTTTCAATAATTCTCCCTGTTTTATATTCATAATATTACACAGATAGCTGTAGGAAATAATATTCTGAAAGCTTTCGTTTTCAATAAAAATGCTACATTCTAAGAGAGAATTTCAACTATGTATTAAATTAATAATATACCATATTTCCTCACCCTTACCATATTTCTTCACCCTTATCGTGTTTCTTTTGCAATCACTTTAGAATGTTCCATAAATGCGAATTGAATTATAGATTTACTATCTGTATTTACTTTTACTTCCTACTTTATATACGTACTATTGTACCGCTTATTTCATGAGAGTCTTATTACAGATGTATATTAGATGTGAAATCGAAGAGTACGAGAACGTATATCATTTTTCGTGCTAAAGTTTTTTTTACATCCATTTATCACATCACTGCAACTTATGTAAGAAAACTTTTGATATATATCGCAATAAATGCATATGTGCATTTAATCATGTGGAAAAACGTAACGCTAAAAAATGTGATCGCCACCGTAAAATTAAGTTTGTTTATAACTTGCTGTTGGCCTCTTCCAGCAAATACAATTAAGTTTAAAGTCATCTGTGTAAAACTCTACCAATATTTGTGTATGATTTTAACTTTGGGCATAACTGCTGGATTATGTAATACAATTAGAAATCACCTTGATGATCCTCTTATTATGGCACAATCGATAATGATTATGTGTTCTACTATACACGTTATATTCAATATTGTGTCATGTAACGTTAATTCTTATCGTCTACAAGTAATTAAATAAATATATATAAAATAAATATATATATTTAATAGAATAAAATATGGGATAAAATAATATTTATTATTATTAATTTTTTTTCTACAATACATGTAAAACAAAAAATTGATCAATTTCAGTTGGTTACATACGAAATGGAAAATTTCTGTGAATTAATTAAGTCTCATGAAGAAGCAATTGTTCAACAATATATTGACAGATGCATTTATTTCTATGGTGGATCTATCGTCTGGGTCTACTTAACTACTATTATAATCATTACTGGACCTGCTGCTCTCGATCAAACATTTCCGACAAATGCTGAATATCCATTCGATATTTACCATCAACCGATAAAATTTATTATCTTCGTATATCAGGCTTTTATATGCATGCAATGTGGTTCCCAAATATGTATGAATATTTTCATAGCCCTACTGCTTTGGTTTACATCAATGAGATTTAAATTATTAAGTGAAGAATTACAAGCAATTGTAGATATCCATGATTTAATACAATGTATTCAGAAACATCAGAAATTATTAAAGTGAGACTTAAAAGATATTAATTTTATTAGAAATCTTTTTTTTAATTATATAAAAATATTTTAATTAAAATTAAAATATAATGCTATAGAAGAGTTTATTTAGATTGGATCCAAGCTGAATCTCTGATTTATAAATCTATTTTCCAGCACACATAAGAATCTAACTTATTAAAATTTAAATCCTAACTTATTAAAATTTATTTTTTAAAAAGATTACGATTAATATATTTATTTTACGATTAATATATTTATTTTAGATATGCAGAAGATGTGGTTTCTGTAGTTCGCCCCTTTGCATTCTTAGCTATAAGCATTAGCACTTTTGCATTAATAATAATCGGAATAATCCTCCTTACTGTAAGTATAAAGTAGTATATTATTAACAACGATAATTTTATGTGCTGCAAATATTCTCTAAATGAATTAATTTTTTCTATTTTCTGTAAGTGTATGTTTATTTCATTTTATTCTATATATAAAAAATTCCTCATGATATATATCATCAATATATATCAAATATATATCATCAATATATATCATTAGAATCTTTAATTTTAATTAATTAAAATAAGAATATATATACTGTTAAAATATATATTTAAATATGAAAATATATATATTTCATATATATATTTTCATATTTAAATATATATTTTAACAGTATATATATTCTTATTTTAATTAATTAAAATTAAAGATTCTAATACAAAATATTAAGATTACAATAATTCTTAAAAAATTATTATAAAAAAATTTGTTTAATATCAAAATTAACATCAAAAAGGGCATTACAAAGCATTATTTGAATTATTTTATTTATAAAAAAAATTATAATATAAAAAACTGCATTAATTAAGAATAAAAAATTTATTTGTACATATTTATAGAATATTTTTATTTTATATGTAGCAAGGACAACCACTATCCATGAAAGTTCAATGCGTCGGTTTAATTTTTGGTGGATTAGCAGAAGTATTTATGTATACATGGCCAGCTGAGCATTTGATTCATATAGTAAGTTATTAATTATCATTAAAATTTTGCTTTACTTCAATTTCATGATTGTCCAATATCTTTGCAAGAGTAATGAAGTTGGACAGACAGCATTTAATACGGAGTGGTATAAATTATCAATTACTTTACAAAAAAATCTACAAATAATGATACAGAAGTCTCAAAAACCAATAATTGTCACGATACCATGCGTTATGCCTACATTATCTTTAAATTACTACGCATCGGTAAGGAAAAATTTGAAATATTATTACTTAATATATTAATCATTATATATCATCTGAATGGCTTACTGTTTATATTATTATATTTTTGTAATAATTACTTCTAGTCTCATTATTACACAATATTAAAATAATATGGCAAATATCATTTTTACAATCTTTAATTTTCTATTAATAAAGAAACTTAATTCCACAAATATTTCCACAAAATTTAAAAAAATATATTTAATATCAGAAGAAATAAAATTTTATCATTGTTTTTTGTATATTTATAAATTATATACCTATAAATTATAATACTTTATTATTTAAATATAATAGAATTTATTATATTTTGTAATGAATATTCGTTGGAATGTCTCTATATGTGTATGTGTGTGCTTATGTATACAAAGTATAATATTTATTTATTTAGTGTATCTCGATTATAATATAAATAATTTTAAAATTATTATTTTTATTGTAAAAATGTTCTTATATATATAGTATTATGTGATGATATGTCTATAGCAAAAAATGTAATACGATGTATGTATATATTATTATATAGAAATTTAAGTAATATTCTAATAATGAAGGAAGAATTTATATTTTTAAATATACAATTTTTTTGAAACAAATTTAATTAAATATCACATACGATAAATGACAAATGCATAGACTATAAGTAATAAACTAGGAATAAATTATCACATATAACGATATATTTTTTTATAAGACGAAAATCAAAAGTATACATTTAAATATTATTAATGTTACAGTATTTGTCAACTATATTTTCATTTTTTACAACGTTACGAATGGTTATACAAAATACCCAAGATGGAGGATAACTAAGGATGTCAATATTTTTAAAATTTTGAAAAATCTAGATATATTATATTTTAAAGAATCAGTAGCCACAAAATAATTGTATATTATATATCATGGCAATAGTTGAAACGTAATATTCCTTCTAATTGTGTAGATAAACTGCTTTGCCACACAAATATTATAAATAAAAATGTATTGTAACAAATAATATAATAATATATTGGAAGATATATTAAAAATATTTCAAGAAAATATTTTTTCGAGCAATTTTTATTTTACTTAGAATTTATGAATTTAATTTAATATTATTGTATGCCATCCTATATAGGTAAGACACAAATTTTTAGTCACATTATTTTCAGTAGTATTTAATATAATAATAAATAATAATATATATAAATGCGTATATATACAATAGTTATGCGTGTAAGTATATATACTTTTGTGTGTATACTTTATTTATTTATTTATATTTATGTATTTATGTTCATTTAATCATGTTTCTTAGCTGTCAATTGCTGATTTTTCTATTTTTTCCTATTTTCCTATTTTCTTGTGCTATTTTATAAATGCAATTGCAAAATAAAACGTATTTATAAAATTTTAACTACTAATGCACTAATTTAAACGTTCTAGATTTTATAAAATAACAAGTGATATTCAATGTTGTACGCATTACTTATATTATTACTATTTTTCGATTATTTATTTTTTAAGTAAGTATTGTGGAATGGTACATGATTCTATATCATGTAAATGTGTTATAACTGCAAAAATCTTTCTATTTGCATTATAGTTTCTACAAAATTGCACTATTATAAAATCAGCATCATATACGTTTTGTGTATACGTATAAATTATACATACGAAATATGAATAAAAAAGTGTTTCAAAATTTATAAGTATATTCAATTTTTAAAATCTAATTTTTAAAATCTAAAAATAAGTTCTAATAACAGAGTTCTATGAACAGAGATAGCTTTGTAGATGACATAAAATCAAATTTTGATAGATATTGCAAAATAAAGATGCATATATACAGTAGTATAAGAATATATATATATATATATATATATATATATGTATTTCAAAAAATTTTACAAATTAGTTTATTTCAAATCAGTGCAATAATAATAATGATTAATATGATGATCAAGGAGGGAAAAATACATTACAAATAGTATAATACAATAGAATTTATATAGAATTTATATATTAACTAACTTTCTCTCTTGATACAGATTATAAGATACAGATACAGATACAAATAGAAGATATAAGATACAGATTAAACTGAATTCTTTTTGAACATTTACAGCAATGCTGAAGTAGCAAATTTTTGATATATCGAGACCGATGATATCAGGAAAATGATGTGTATTATGCACTCTTCGGGTATATGGGAATGCCAAAAGGTATTGAAATATTCAATTATTGTCTGTTACTCAGCGATAATGAAATTTTAGACATGAGCAACGCAGTATCGATTTGGTTTTCATCTCTTTATTGGATTAGCGGAATGATAATGTACTTCAAAGCAATTACACAGGGCGCTAAAGCAGAATTCGACGAGGAGATGACATGTTTATTTATTGAAAAATATAAGGTGAGAGAAGAGCTAACAGAAAAGATTGTAATATGTAATATTTAGCAAGATAATTTTTTTCATTTTTTATTATTATTTTATTATTTTAATTATTTTTAATTATTTTATTATTTTAATTATTTTTAATTACTTTCTTTTATCTTATGTATAAAAGATTTTTGTTTTTATATCCATTGAAATTCTAATGATACAAATAAATTTAATTTTTATTTAATAGACTAACTTAAAAAAAAGTAAAGTATAATAATTAAAATATCGCTGAATTTTATTAGAGACATTTTTATATTTATTAATAATTATATATAAATAATATTGTTTTTATTTGTAATAAAGACGGATTAACTTCTTTTTACATTTAATGTTTATTAAATATATTATATAAATAATATCATTTTGACGAAAATAGCATTAATTTATTATTGAAGTTCGTTAGTCATTCTGACATTTACATTTGTAAGCAAGAAGTGTCTATCATGATTGACTACATATTAAAGTCTTATGATAATAATACAAAAAAATATCGAAGATATTGTCTTTGTGCATGCTTTTGTAATATTTATTTAAATTACATAACTGCTTTTATATTTCCATATGACGTGTTAGAAGACAAAAGCATAAATCATCTTTAATCTTCCTGTTTAAATAACATTTTCTTAAGCATAAGCATGATAAACCGGCTTCTCAGAACGGATTATGTAAAAAAATATCCATTATCATCTTTAAAAGCCATATTCTGCGGTAGTGCATTAATGAAGCTGAAAGCGCAAGAAGATATGAAACGTATTTTACCGCATATCCAAATATTGCAAACTTACGGCAAGTATTTTTCTAATGTAATAAAATAGCATTAATACAATAATATCGAAATATATAATAAATAATATATAAATTCTCTATCGTCGATTTTGTTTATCTCGTATTTATAGGATTGACGGAAACTGGTGGAACTATGACATTGCAACTTTCGCATTACATAAATGGATCTTGCGGGACAGTAATACAGGATGTGCAAATAAAGATCATGGATCCAGGAAATGTTCTTAGCTCAAATCAGTCGAGAGAAATATGGATAAAGACGGCAATCATAATGACTGGTTATTACGGAAATCCTGAAGCGACAAAAAATATGATTGATGAAGAAGATTAAAAAACTGTTTTTTTCTTTTCTTTTATCATTAATAATAATAAAATTAAGTTAAACAAAAATATTATTTATAATAAATTTATTTATAATAAATAAACTACAAATATATTGTATATTACTCTCCTTTTTTCCCCTTCTCTTTCTGTCTTTAACAAAAAATAGTAGTAATATTATAGAAACCAAATTTCTTTCAGGATGGTTACACTCAAGTGATATTGGTTATATCGATGAAGACGAAGAACTATTTCTTATCGGTAGAATAAAAGAGCTCATAAAATATAGAGGACATCAAATTTCATCAATAGAACTCGGAGGTGTGTTATTATCACATCAAGCAGTGTTGGAAGTTACAGTAGTAGAGATACTTCATGCAACAGACGATGCATAGAGAATCCTATTGCTTACGTTATTAAAAAACCTGACATCAAGGTATAATTTTATTATGGATATGAGGAATTCACGCAAGAGGCCTCACGAAATAGGAATTTACTGATTGCAAAATTGGAAATTTTTTAAAATTATTTCGGCAATTCTTTTTTTAATTTATAACGAAATTTTTTGAAAAGAAATCCACTTACGGATTCGAGTTTTTTTCCATTCTTTAATCATAGAACGTAAATATTTTTGTTTTCTTTATTTATAATAAATTGCAAATTAACATATACACATTATTTGAAGCATTAGGCACATATACATATGCCGTGGCAGTACAATTTTTATACATAATTTTTTAATAGAAAATCTAAAATATTTTATAAAATAAAATGTTATGCTGCACAATAATTAAATTACATTTGTGTAGGTGACAGAGCAAGAATTAATAGACTTTGTGACAAATAACATGATGCACCAATATAGTCTTCGTGCTGGTGTAATATTTCTAGAAACTTTTCCATACACAGGTTCAGGAAAAATTACAAGAAAAGATTTAAAAGCAATGGCTAAAAAATTAACTGTGAAATAAAAAAATTATTACGATTATATTTTTTATAATTATAATTAAAATAGCGTAATTATAATATAAATTATATTTTTATCATAAGCAATATAAAATTTATAGATTATATATAATTTATAATCAGAAATTTCTTTCGAATTATATACAATAGATATTATGAATGAAATATATTTATTCTCTCTTACACAGATATACGTATATATAAATTTATCAGCTTATCATAAATTATTTACTGGTTAGTTATTTCACGATCAATCCGTCAATCAAGCTCCATCTTTAATCAAGGCACTTAAATAAAATATAATTTTGGTAAACGCATAAATAATGAGAAAATAAAATAAATAAATAAAATAAATAAAGTAAATCGATCAAATTAAATTAGATATGCTACAAGAGAGATATTTACAAATCCTTCATGAAAAGAATAAATTAAATAAAAATCTGAAAAGACAGGATAAAGCTCAGAATTTAAACTAATTTTTCTCAGAATTTAAGCTAATTGTTTCTTTAGGAAAATAATAAAATAATGTGTAATTTCATGTATATCGAGTATAAAAAAATTCAAAATACCCAAAATTACAATATAATATACAAAAAAATAAAATTTATTGAATTACATTACATATATTAATTAATTATAAACTCAAATCATAAGAAATTAATTTATAAAACTAAAATAAATTTTTTTTTAGGATTACTGTTTCTGTTGATAATATTTATATGTATCACAACAATATAATTAATATAATGCTTAATATAACGCTTAAAATAACATTTATCTATAAGATTATTATCTACAAAATAAAATTATTATTAATTGTAAAGTTAAATATTAATTTTAATAAACATTAACATACACTATATTAATATAAAATGTTATTATAAAATATTAATATATTTTTAATAACTTATATACATATATATTTATTATACACACACACAATTATATATATATATATATATATATATAATTTTATAATATATATATATATAATATGTAATATATATAGTATATATAATGTATAAAATATATATGTATATATATATATATATATTTATATATATATATATATATATATATATTTAATATTTTTTATAAGAATAGAAAATTTCTTATATTAATTTAATTTATTTAATTTATTTAAATTAATTTAATAAATCGCTAATCTTGTCATAAATTGTTGTGTTTCTACGTGCTTTTACTTCTTTGAACATGACAACAAGAGAATCCATAATTTCCTCTCCAGTCGGAATAATCAGGTCAGGGGGTAGCAAAAACCCATAATGATCGCGATCACGTAACTCATAGGTATAAGTGATTTGCTTACCATAAGTAGCCTTAATATAATCTACACTACTTCCTGTGGCCCTATCTAAAAAAAATTTATGGCGTTTAAAAAGCAATATTTCATGTCCTAATTAATAAGAAATTACAGACTCAAAATGCAACAATGTAAATTAGTGTCATAATTACATTGCAATATGCAATAATTTCAAAGAAAAAAACTTTAATTATAATTATAATAGATTATATGATGACAATTAAAAACTGTTTTAAAATGCATGATAATAGAACGAGAGTTAAAAATTCTTCTCTTACAGATTTTTTCTGCAATATTTCCGGTCTGATATTCAGTTCCATATTTTTTCTTGAGAGCTGCAATGGCTTTCAAACCGATGGCATGCTAAAATTATGAAACTTAAATTAATATAGAAATTATTATCATAACACATATACATATATATAATTATCAATA
This sequence comes from Camponotus fellah, assembly GCA_030586385.1. Lineage (NCBI taxonomy): Eukaryota > Metazoa > Arthropoda > Insecta > Hymenoptera > Formicidae > Camponotus > Camponotus fellah. The sequence goes on from JAPIVC010000362.1 coordinate 2,626,347, forward strand.
TCAACAATGATACAATTAAATAATTAATTTAAAGCATTTAATCCAAGAATAGATATAATATTATTGGGACAATAATAATTAAATTGGTATACTTAATGAGTCTTTAAAAAGAATGAATATTGTTTTTAATACAAATTAATGAATTTAGTATTTGATTTATTAAAGAATAACTTATATTAATTTGTAATAACAAAGCTAATGATGATAATGACAATAATGCATATATATATATATATATATATATATATATATATATATATTGATTTACTTTACGTTTTGAAAAATTTTTATTGTTATATAACAAAATTTCTTACTAATTCATCATAATTATCAAGATGATTTTTTGTGTGCCCATAAGGAAATAATAACAACTGCGCATGACTGTGAAATGCAATATACGCATAAAACTTGTCGGAAATGGTCTTTATATATTTAGACATACTTCTTGTTTCTATTTCAGACAATGGCCCACTTCCTGCATAGTTAATAGAACATGGATTATTTTTCAATGTGTGAGCTAAAAAATAATATCAAATTAAAATTAATGTTAACGTTAATATAATAAGACTAACTTTTAATTTCTTCCAAAAAAGTTCTTAAAGTCTCAAATTTCTAAAGTTGTTTAAAGTTCATGTATAATCTATACTGTTGATGTTTTATTTTTTTATTATAATCTTATGTTCACAGGATACTCACTATTCCATTTATAGTTCCAATTTCTGTTAAGATCTACACCAACACAGAAGGAATTTGATAGTTTACGATTCTTTCTCCACATTCGATCCTGTGTAAATAAATAAAAAATTTTTACTCGTATAATTTCAATTTAAAACATTAGTAGAATTAAAAAATATAAAAAATAAAATAAAAAATATAAAAAAATATCATATAATATTATGAAATATTATTATGTAAAATTATTTACCGTAGTATGTGTATATACATATCCATCAGGATTAAATACAGGAAAAATGTACCAATCATGACTTTCTGCCAGAGCTCTAACATCCATCTTATTGCTGGTCAGCACTTGATGTAAGATATACATGGCAGTTGCCGGCGAGATCCACTCCTTGGCGTGAATTCCTCCCTCGATGAAGATTCCAGGATTATTCGCCTTGAAAGATACTTTGACACCTTTGATCTCGCGTCCTTCATACGTTGTGCCACCTATAATGATCTGTACATTATCCGGATAATGCTTGGCCAAATCATTCAAATTCTTATAGATTCTTTCGAGAGTGTGATAATTGTTAAAATCGAAAGACGTTGATCGATTCGAAGGCATCGTCTGATCGACAAGTTTTTGAACGTTTTCGATGTTGATCTGATAAGATATATTAATTCGGGCCATTATTTCGTTGAACAGCGGCAATACGTTCGGGGCAACCATGACATTTATTGTTCTATTTGTGAGAGCTGGCATATTCCAAAAGGTGAACTATAAATAATAATATTACAATTAACTATAAATAATAATATTTAATTTTTCAATTTTGCTTAATTAAATTTTAATCCAGCAAAGATGAAATTTTAATCTAAATTATAAACTAAAAAAATATAAAATTAAATTTTAATCTATCGAAGAATTTTTAAGCCGCTTATTCTTTAATTTTATTGTTATTTTTATGAAATCATTAATAAAAATCTTTGTATAATTATAAAATTTTCAAATTATAAATTTCAATTTACGAAATAAATTTATATAATCTAATTTCCTGTAAACAAGAAAAGAAATCTGTGCGGACTGTATGTACATGAAAGATCTACTTACTTCATTATGAATGTTCTCCATTTGGAAAAGTTGTTTGATTTGTATCTCTGTAGTCGGCATAATACTGAAAACTTTATAATTCTCGAAAGTAGCTTTCTGAGCGATAGTCAAGCACATGATCATATTTAATAAACTCATGCTCCAAAACATGACTCTGTAACATTTTTCCATAATTTAATATATAAAATTAATTTTTATTAATTATTAAATTACATTTATCAAGACATAATTTTTTTAATTTTATGCTATGTATTTTAATATACAATTTAATCATCGATAATATTGTTATCTTAAAAATTTAATTTTTCAAATTTCCAAAAATCAAATACCTCTTTCGAGGCAAAATTATATTTATTGAATTTAAATATTAAATACAATGATGCATAATCTAATAGCAATAAGTGTCAATAACCGATAGATCCAAATTAATAAAGAAGAAATGCTGTTTAATTAAACGAAAAATGATCACATTCAAGCCTATTCATCTATCAGATTAATTTTATAATTAATATATATATATATATATTCTTATAATACTTAGAATTATATATGAATAATATATATAAGTATATACTTATAATTGTATATGATTAATATACATAAAAGCGATCAAAGATGCGAAACAATAAGTTTCGTTTTAATATATGTTAAAATCATTTAAAAATAATAAATTAAATAATTCACTCTTACGATATCAAAATAAAACCAAAATTAATTAAAATTAATTAAAATTAATTAAAATAAAAAAATTAGACATACTATTTTCTACAGAATACTCTATAGAAATTAAAATTTTTTTTAAATACGAATAATCATAATTATACCTTTTTGTTCCAAATCTACACATTTTATTAGACCAAAAATAGTTGATATCAAAATTAACTCACGAAATGTTATAAAATAAAAATAACGATTATTTTTAAATTATACATTTTCAATAAATTTTTCTTGAAAATTGACGTTACAAATCAAATTCAAATATATAAATAGAGCAACTAAGAAACACATCTGACACTGGCGAAATATGAACAATGTTTATATGATTAAACTTATATTTGCTTACGTTCAAAATCTAATGTTTATATATATATATATATATATATATATATATATATGTATATGTGTGTGTGTGTGTGTCTATATATATGCGAGATTAACTTGTTTTAAAATATTCTTAAAGTCAGAAAATAATTATTTCCAATATATATTCTTCCTTATTCAATTTATTCTTTTTATTGTATGTATAAAAGGCAATTATTACAATCAAAATACGACAATTAAATAAATAAGAAGGATGTATACGTGCTACATTTGTAAATGTACTAAAAAAATTGAATAACTTCCGTAAAATAAGCATTTAAGTATTTTTTCAGATAAATCTCATATTTATTTTTAAAAAATATTATAAGAAAAATTAGCTCACAATGTATTTTGCCATTTTTAATTTAAATTATATTTTCATGAGAATTTTGATATAAATTTAAGTAAATTATTTTCGCGTAAATAAATTATTATCTTCGTCTATCTATCTATTTTTTTATTGTATACATGATTTGTGGACTATTTATCACAATAGCAATTTTAATCACGTCACTTGTAATCACGTCACTTGTAAGGAAATTGATTTGAACAAACAAGTAATTGATATAAATGTGATAAATAAATTATATTAAATTTTTTAACCGTGCAAAATACATATCTATAAGCACAATATTATAAAAAAGTTTATTTTCTTCCAAAAATAATTAATCAAGTCAAATTCAAATCTTGATAATTTCATTATTTGTGATAATAAAACCGCAAAAAATGAAATTTAAAACATCATACATAATTAAAAATCGAAATAACAAAATTTATTATCATAAATTTTATAAAATAATATCATAAAAATCAACAATTTATACAGTAAGTTTTTAGAATATGTTATCGATGAAGGATATTATATTTACAATCAATTAAGCTAATTTTAAGTCTCTTTAGGAAATCCATGTTTTTCGGCTTCTTCAAACAGGGCTACAAGAGAATCCAAAGTCTCTTCTCCAGTTGGAATAATTTGTTCTGGAGGTAATATGAAACCATAACGACCTTGATCACGCAATTCATAAGTGTAGGAGAGTTGTTTTTTATAAACGCCTTTTATGTAATCACAAGTACTTCCAGTGGCTACATCTAGAAATAGTTTTATATATTTATTTTAGCATCTAGAACTTGTATATTTACATTTAAATTAATATAATATATTTGAAAACTGACAATCGCTTCATATAATTAAATAATGTTTAAATATCGATAAACAGAATCGATATGGACTAAAGAAATTAAGATAATTTAACATCATTTTACTTACAGATCGTTTCGGCAATATTTCCTGTTTCATACTTAGTTCCATATCTCTTTGCGAGAGCTGCAACTGCCTTAGAACTGATAGCATACTGAAATTACAAAATCTCATAAATTTCTGTTTTTAAATCTGAGATTATCAGAGATAAGATACGATTACACTTGACAGTACATTTTTGAGACTTACTTTGACTGATATATAAAATTATAAAAAAATATGACATAAATTGTATATTGAATTGAATCATTCTACTTCTATTAATATCACTTATCTCGATCAATTCATAAAAAGAATAAATACTTTGTTTTAAATATAAAATCGATTCTTTTCGCATTGATTCATAATTTAGATAGTTTACGCGAAATTTATATTATCTATTAATATACATATAATAATAATAATAATAATAATGTGATACAACAAGAAAATAATAATTATTTTATTAATTAATAAAAAATATTATTTTTATATTCTATTCAAGATTTTTTCAAAATCATAATATTGTACAATTAAAGATCCCTTACTTCTTCGTCGTAATTCTCTAAATGATCTGTTGTATGGCCGTAAGGAAACATTAGTAGCTGCGAGTAACTATGGAAAGAGATATACGCGTAAAATTTGTCTTTTATGGACTCGATGAATTCAGACAGGCTCTTTGTCTCTATCTCAGAAAATGGTTCACTTCCAGCATAAGTTTCGGCGCATGGATTGCTGCTGGCACCTCCAGCTATCAAAATTACAATATCAATATCTAATTAATAAATACAGGACTAAATCTTAATTTCAAGAGTTTTTCAAGAAGTTTTTTAAAAATCTCTTCAGATCTCTTATTATATTTATTATATTTAACAATCTTTAAACTCTTAAAAGAGATAACATTTTATTCATTTTATAATTTTCTGTTATAATAAAAGAATACTAGTACTTACTGTTCCATCTGTAATCCCAATTTCTATTAGGATCACTGCCAACACAGAAGGAACTATACGGCTTACGCGTCTTCCTCCACATTCGGTTCTGTAAACGATTGATAGAATATCGTAAATAATTTCAATTAAAAAAAAAAATAATCTTATATAATATCACGAAGAACATAATTTACCGTGGTATGTGTGTATACATATCCGTCGGGATTGAACGAGGGGAAGATGTACCAATCATATTTCTCGGCCAGATTTCTGACGTCCGTATTATTGCTGGTCAAGAATTGATGCAGAATAAACATGACAGTTGCCGGAGAGATCCATTCTCTGGCATGAATGCCACCCTCGATGAAGATTCCAGGATTATTTGCCTTAAAAGAAAGCTTGACGCCCTTGATTTGACGTCCTTCATATGTCCTGCCGCCTATGAGAACTTCCACGTTATTTGAATACTGATTTGCCAGATCATCTAGGTCCTTGTAAATTTCGTCAAGAGTATGATAGTTAGTGAAATCGAACGATGTCGACCGACTTAGAGGAGTCGTTTCATCTATGAGCGCCTGAACATCCTGGATATGAAGGCGATAGGGTATTCTGTTCTGAATCATTATTCTGTAAAAATCGGGCAATTGGTGTGGTGCTATCATGAGATCCACATTTCTGCCCACAAAGCTCGGTGCCTCCCAAAAAGAGAACTGTAAATAATATTCAATTTTACATATTAAAATTTAATATTATCAAACATTATTTATTAATTACTAGTCTTATTCTTGATTTTGTGAATTTCGATTAAATTGCGTAAATTTCATGAAACTAATTAATTTTAAATTAATATTAACTGATAAGTAAAATCTAATCTAGTCTAGGTTAATATTAAATCTAATCTAAATTAATAACCATTGCTTCCAACTTCTTCAAAAAAATATAACTCTGTACGCATATATTACTTATATATCTATACACACATCTGTAATTTAGATATTTGCGAAAAAAAATTTACTCACTCCAATTTCTTCTAATCCGCGAAGAATTTCAAGCTGCGCCTCTGTAGTTGGAATAATACTGAAGACTTTGTAATTATCGAATCTAACTTTCTGGGCGATTGCCAGACTCAGGATCGCGCACAACACTATTGCCTTCCACATAATGATTCTGAAGAAACACACTCTCTAAAAATGAGTCAGTTATCACTGTAATTAATGCTGTACTTATAACTGCTTGTAATTAGTATTTACTAATGAGTAATGAGTATTTACTGTTTTTCAGTGATAATACAATGATTCACTCTAGTGAAAGTATATATATTACTTTCACTAAACTAAATCAATGTATTACACTGATTCACTTTTAGAGAGCAGTTTTTTTATTTTTTAATGAGCAAAATAAAGTTATATTGTGATTATCAATCCATAATAATCACAATTATTGCGAATATTTTTTCAATTATAATACAATACGCAGTTTTTGCAAGAATATTTGCAATCGTTGACAATTATTGTCGTTATTTAGTTAATTATTTAATTTAATTCAGGATATTTTCTTCCAGAAAATCGACTTACTCTTTGCAAGAAATATTTGTGATCGTCGCTCTGTTTCAGTTATTGTATTTAAACACTAAATGCACACGGCACCAAACAACCGAGACATCAGAACATGATTTCAAAAAAAATCACAACAATCAATCAAATACAAGATTACGTTTACTTTATGTGGGTTTTACCACCTCATTTTACCTCATCATCAGATTAACTTCAAGAACAGCGCGATATCAATTGATTCTATGTGGCACACTTGATCAGAAATCGAAATTTCACAATTAATCGTCTAGCAGCTTTATTAGATATTTAAACAATGCGTGGATATATATACTCTTTTATAATTTAAATCTAGATGTTATTATACATTGCGTATTTTAAATTATTTTTAAAATAGAAATTTGTTTTGTTTGATTCAAAATATAAATACCTTTAGCATCGCAAAAAAAAGAATTCAAGAAGAAGAATTGATCTAAATATGGATAATCCAAATTTCTGCTCTTTAATAAATATAAAAATAATATATAAATTTATAAAAATTATACGTTCTCAACATGGATTAATCATAGTTAGTATAAAATAGACTTGCAAAATATGTACGTAAAATAATAAATGTCATAAAATCGATTATTATTAAATAATTGAATCCTTGTTTATGCGCATTATCCCATATATAAACTATTTTATAAAATAATTTTAATAAATAATTTTTCTATATTTTTTTATAAATAATGTACTTTTTTTTGTACTTATTAAATAAATTTAAATCTAAATGGCCATTAAGTCATATTTCTGATTTTTTTTAATATAAAGCAATTTAATTTAATCGTTTTGTTATACTGAGAAAAATATTCGATGAAAAGGTATAAACGGTATGAAAGGTATTATATTGATCACTTTAATCGGAAAAAAAAAACCGGTCAGATATCCAATCAGAAAATATCGATTAATCGGATATCTGATTAGAAAGTTCAAAATTCGGAACTTTCTGATCAGATATCCGATTAAAGTAATCGGTATAGTATCCGTTCGTTATCTTTTCATCAGACATTTTTCTCAGTATAAGAATATAAAAATTGCACTTTAGAATTTTACGCATAATTATCATGTGAATTTATATATTTTTATTAAATGCACTATCAATTTTATCATCTTATCAGAAATGTTCCATTGATTAACTATAGCATGATTGCGATAGCATCGTTTTTAATCGCGTCGCGCATTCGGATAGCTAATCTGTGCAAATAATTAAAAATATAAAATTGTCTTGTCATCTAATTATAGATTAAAATCAAAACAGAATTTCTCATATCCAAATATATTGCAGAAAGAATTTCATATATCTTGACCGATACAAGCATCGCATCGATTACAAAATCACAATCAGTGTTTTATCTTTATTCGCATGATTTGCATTCCTAAATTTTTCCATATATAATAAATAAATATTTATATAATCATTATATTAATAAATAACTCACATGTTTCGGCGTTATAATGAATTTAATCAGTAATCAATTTTATGTAATCATTTAGGGAAAATAAATAAATAAAAATAAAACACAATATACTATTTTTTATTTCGATAATTTAGAATTTAGATGCCAGAAATTTTTATTAATTAATTAAACTTATATATAACAAAAACTTAAAATTTGTATTTATAAAATTTGTATTTATACTTGCTTAAATGACAGTAGTTTGCTGGATACGACCTGTATAGACTTCATGAAACACGTTAAATGTCTCTGATTATCCACCTTTTGACTTTTATATGCGCGATTATCTAGAATTATAATATACGTGAGATACATGCAAAGTAATAGAATGTGTTAATTTGCATGTGCAAAATAAATTTTTTTTCCTCTAAAAAGATAATGAACAGTTGACTGAGTGAACAGTCAGCATGCTACAGAATGTTCTACATTCATTGTTTACCTTGATAACATGCGGGTCCTTATCAGACGCACTGAGGATACTGTGCTAAGAATTAGTAAAAAAACTTGCAATTAAACTTGCGCTCGGATTAGATTAGGTTGACCTCTATTTCACAATTTAAAATAACCTATACGCATTTTACATTTGTTGCGACGTATTTATTAACAATGCTTTACAAGATCTTCATGTCGCGCGTATGAATATAAGTCTATATATAAGTAACAACAAAAAATTTACATATTTAATTATTTGTGTAACATAACATTTATAATGTCGATAATTTATATAGAAGCCGTTTTTTTTAATAAATATAAAGAAATATGTGTATATAATATATACATTTCTCTTTATAATTAATCAGAAAAAACAGCTTATATATATATATATATATATATATATATATATATAATATATATATATTATTAAGAAATATATATATATATATTTCTTAATAATTATTCAGAAAAAATGGTTTCTATACAAATTATCGATATTATGATCTTTTGAAATATATGCATTATGCACGCCTTACTTGACACACTAGTTTAATTAGGAACGTTTTGATCTACATCTTCAAAATTACGTCTGAAAAGTTGTAGCATCGTAGAAAACGTACATAGCATTCATAATTCTGATTCATTTATCAACATTACAACATTCTTCTTCCAGCATAACATTATAAACTTACAAATTAATTGTCTTCTGTGTAATTAAGTGAAAAACTTTTATAATGAAACAAGAATTAATTTAAAAAATCATGATTTTAGAAGAAAAATATATATACGTATAAATATATTGGTATATCATATTTTTCTAAAATGTATACATAGTATATAAAGAAACGATATTTTTAAGACAATATAAAGAATATATAAAGAATTGATATTTTTAAGAAATTATTATTTTTTTAAGAGAATTCAATGAAAATGAATAGATTACAAGTTTTCTTATGTTAAAGTGTGCTATTGTAAAAAAACATATTAAAATAATTAAAATAAATAAATATAATGAGATACATAGATATACATAGATTTTGGAACGTTAAATCTATGTCAAAAGATTTTTTTGTGAAGAAACAACTTTAATTCGTTTAAAAATAATCTGTTCATATAAATTGTAATTAAAAAAATATATTGTATACAGCTAGTTTGCCAGCTGCAAATTTTTTTATATAGCATCAAATACTTTCTGAGAAATAGAAAGTAGTTTTTCTTCAGTTCCTATTATAACCATTCGAAACAATCGTATAGTAGCAACAATAAAATTATAATTTACTACATACACGATACACACCTTGTGCACACTAATATAATATAATTGTTTACTAGCTAAATCAAAATTTCAGGCTACATCACAGTCTGCAGTTTGTTTCACATCAATTCTCAAAACTCGGAAATAAATCCTATTTTTTCCTAGATCACATTCTAAATATATTCAATATATAAAAAAATTTTTCTTATTGTTAGAACATTGATAATATAAGAAAGAAACAAAATAGAAAAAAAGAAAAATAAAAGAATATTAATTTTTCATCTTTTTGTGTACTTTCTCTATATATTATACAATATTGTATATATTTTACGTTCCTTTTCAAAAAGAAATCATAATTTTTTACATTTATTTATATTATTAATCAGATCATTATCTGTAGTATCAACATTATCGTTCATATGTCATCTTAATATGTCAAATAATTGTTAAATTATAATAATAATAAGTTTGTCAAATAATTTTTATGAATTCAAAAGATATGATCTAGGATGTATTATTGGAGATTACAAATTATACTCTGCTTATTATTGTAACAAAAATGCTTCCTTACAAATTGAAATGCTCTTTGATTTTTGCAATATAATTAATGAGAAGATCAAATACACTTCGTTTACAAAATCTAATATTACAATCACAATCCAATCATTTAGACGCAATCCTTCATTTAAAATCATTCATTCCTTTGAAATTTGTCAAAATGTTTTTTTTTTTCTTATTCAGCTCGAATAAACCCTGTGAAAATGTTTCCCCTAAAAACATGTAGTGAATAATTCTATGCTTGTGTCAGAAAAGGTGTTGAAAAAAAATCTCAATTGTCTGTACAATTAATTTGATATGTAATGCAATTGCGGCACACGGAAGATTATCAATGTTATTTCTGGCCAATATAATATTTTATACATCTAATAACTAATTGTTTCTTATATTTATAAAGAATATTTCTTTAACATTTGAGTTCTAATTTCAAATGCAGATCTAGCTTTCCTGTAAAGCATACTTTTCAACTTGCAGTCAAAAAATTTTTCCGAGTTCCCTAGAAAAAAATAATTTAATTTAGTCTATTAAAAATAAGCAGAAAAATTATGAGAATATATATGTCACTGTATTACAAATTATTACCTAATCATTTCCTGATCCGCATCGATCGCGTTTTGCTATAAATGAGTGATTTCCATTCCATGGGGAAGCCTGTGACCCTGAGCGTGACTCATACTAAGTTGTCTTGTCGCCATCCCACCACCACATTGACTGCTCCAATCCGCAATGGGTATCGGCATGCGGTAAAACCTTGATGAAGTCTTGTTAAATATTGGCAATAGCTCGTTCGCCTCGGTAGATAATGCCTGAAGATAGAAACTTTCGTATTTCATACATCGCTTATAAATAAAATATAAAGCTATAACAACTATCATTAAATGTATTTTTATAAATTTTTGCGAGGATTTTCGAGTATTACCTTCAGATAGATGATAGCGTCTGTTCCATAACCTTCACAACTAAGTAGCACGATGTCACCGTGTAAATACCTGGCATAGAGCCGAGACAATGGCAAACCGTAACCGTATCCTGCTAGCGGTACTGTGTGAGCATCCGATTTACTCGGCTGTGGGGCGGTGCTATACATATATTTAAATAAATGGTCCATTTGTGAACGAGGAATGCCACCACCTCTATCGCATATCTAAAGGAAGCGGATAAAATAGAAATTAATAATCATAAAATATAAATTATTAATCATTGCAGTCTAATCATTTATTATATCTACCATATTATATTTTAAAAATTGAAATTGTAAAAATTGAAACTCTCTTTGTCTTTCTTTCTCTTTCTCTCCGTCGTACCTTGACACAAATATCCTCTTTACCACGCACCAACAAAATCTCGAGTGGCGGATAATTGTCCGAATCCGATCCATGATACTCCATCACAGCTCGCATGCTGTTCTTGAAGAGCTCGAATAACATATGATACAAATGACTCGGCACATAAATGATTCTAATTTCACTACTACGGTCAAGCTCTGGAAAAACGAAATGTACAACAATTATATTATACAATATACAACCAGAATTCAATCTATTATTCATTTAGCTTTAATCAACTTTTAATCATGTAATAAAAATATAACAAGTCGAATGTACAGATATAATTCTCTCTTTTTGTTATTATTATTTTGTTATATTTTGTTACACACAATTAATATATGTATAAAAATAATAAAGATAATAATGGATGAATATAACACAATTTATATTATATATTTTATAAAAAAATTATTCATATATTCTATATCATATATCATATAAAATTATTTACTTATGTTAATCAACAATGTTTAAACTTGCCATTATGCTGTTTGACTATTAATTCTGGACTAGCCAGATAATATTGATCACATAAAAATCGTGCATTCTCATAAGCGTCCTTAATAACGCCGATCACGTCACAAGATGGATCTATACATCCTACATGTCTACTGTGCCCATTCAATTGTCCACCAAAAAGGAGTGCTAAAAACACAGAATGCAAACAAAATTAAATATTAATAAAAATACTGATACTTGATTTATACTTAAATTCCATTAAATATTTAATTGTATTAAAATCTTCGATACGTACTATGCTGATTGATTAACATACGAATGGAAATGCGGGACATTAAAAATCTGTCCAGAAAATACTGTATGCTGTTTTCAGTCTGAATATCCACGTCGTGAGACTCCTTCAGCTCCAGAACGCCTTGTGCCATAGTTTGAACGACATCAGTGTGTCTATTCCGGATTTTTATCAGAGCTTGGCAGAATCTATAAAAAGATTCATATCGAAGAATTCGTAAAATCGATCTTTTCTCAACAAACATCGCAATTCATTCAAGTGCTCACTTGTCTAAAGTAGTATCGTTGACTTCAACTTTCTCGAAGTGTATTATTTCCTCGAAGGAAGTGGCATATAAGTTATTAACAATACCAACACTAGGCATCTTCAGCAGATTATCCGGCAGCAAATGAATCTCTTTCATAATATTAGCGAGCCGAACCGGCAATTCTTTCCTCAGGAATATGAAAGATTTCCTTTCGCAGGCACTTAGACCTGAAAAATATATACAATATAATTATAATTATATACTCGTAAGCTTAGTTATTAATATGATAAAATAAGGTTTTAATCAAGTCAATTTTATTGATCCAGATATCCAGGAAAACTTTAACAGATAATTTTATTTCTAACAAATATAAAAATAAATTCTAGACATTTTAATTCACGCAAACGCATACGAGAAATAAACTTTAACAATCATATATTTCATTTTTTTAGAAATCTTTTATCTTCTTTTCTACTGTTTAATCTTTCTCTGTTGCTTGATAGATTTGCCTATAACGTGTTGACGTTAAACAGCCATTAAAATGATGACAGTTATATACAATTGCAGTATTTATGAAGATAGGTTTTATTCTGTCATTATTTTTTTCGTCTGCCAGACACAAAATACATATTTATTGCAAGGATTAAGAAGCGTCTTCCAGAAGAGAAAAAATAACTCATTATCGCGTTATCGCTACAGTATAAGACCAACAGAAAATTAATCTGTTTTAGTGAAATTTTTACAGTTGTCATCTGTATAAATAGTTGATAAATGTCTTTCGAAAAAGTATATATTATATTTAAATAATCTATCTCGCAGGAAAACAAAAGGTCTAAATAATGCACAATTTAATATGTATTTAAAATTTTCAACAAGAATATTATAATGTAAACTTTTATATACAGCAAGCAATAATATCAGAGACACAATTCTAAATTGATAAACCTTTATCTCAAATATAAAATATTTGTACGTTGAGTTTTCACTTTATAGTTTAATATAATCAAGAAAGAAAAACTGAGATAAAATTTACGAATATTTGCATGTCATGATTGCAACAGAGCACACGCGGAAGTTCGTTTCTATTTACCAATTAATTGATAAAAAACTGTTATCATGAGATAAGGAATTAACAATACCGTTTACCGTTTTCACCACTAAATTATGGCAGTTTTTAACCAATTATTAATTGTTACTAAAAAGCTACTAAAACTAATTTACGAAAAATTAATATAGTTTTTTATAGTCATGTAAATATACATATAAAAATATTCCGATGCAAAGAAATTCGAAAATTCAACAGTTTATATCGATTTTTAATAAATTAAGATTATGTTAAAATATATCTAACTTATTTATTTTAACATTTTGTAAAAAATTGCAAAATATATTACTGAAAATTCTGTACAAAACAAATTCATTTAAAAGTTATTACATTATTATCTTATCATCTATGTAATGCCAAAAAATTGATACAAATTTCCTTTTAACAAAAAATCTTCTAACAATCATATTGACCTATTTAATGATATGTTGCGATCACTATGATAGATAAATATGAATTGCACTTGCATATAAGATACTCTACGCGCATTCGCTAAAAATATTCTGCCACTCAATTATAAATTGTTAGAATAAGTAGATAAACTCTTCATTTAAAAAATAAGACTTTTTTATTTTAAAGGTTTTTCTTGACTTAAGTTTCTTTGTTAAAAAATTGCATTCTTAGATATCGTCAAACATTATTTTCTTAACAAGTAACAAATATTTATTTTGAAAAACGTGAAAGATAGAAAATTGATAGAAAATTTGATAGAAAATTTATTGTAATAGGAATGTTTATCGATCATTTATAAAATATTTGATATCTGCACGCTCGAGTAGATGTCGTCGATAAATCGATCGTAACATCCCTTATCTTCTCGTCGGAGTGAAAATTCAATTATTTACATAGACATGCGCCTCTCTCTGAGACATGTTCCCGGGTGTCCACAGCAGTATACTCTGAAAATAAACCTCGACCTCGTGAGCATGCAACGCGAGACATTGTTACTTGGGATAGCAAATCTGAAAAATTATTATTTGGCATCTTAGCGCGCAAAATGTTTGAATGTTACATAGTACATAATAAATATCAGAAAGACGTGTAAAATGAAAACAAAAGTGCACTTTATATTCATTAATAAAACATTTGTTGATTAGTCATCAGTTAGAATTTTAAATCATACTTTAGACCTTTAAGCTATTAACGCGATAATTTTGCAACTAGTAATTATCCTAAAAAAACAAACTAATATAGAAAAAAATTGTATATGTAAAGGATATAATTTATATTTATTTTCTGCAAATACATAAAATTTATCATAATTTTTAAATTTATATAATAATTTCAATAATTTTTAAATTTATATAATAATTTCAATAATTTTTAACAAGTTGTTTATTAAATTTATTATTTTTCAACACTGAAAAATATAGGAAGTCAATATTTATTTTTGTAAATAAGAGAAGTCCCTCGTATTTTTCCATAAACTTTTGTTTAAGAACACTACCAAAAAATATTAGATAATAGTTCGATTCTCTGTTTGAGAAATGACTATATTTATCACGCGGCATGTAATCAATGTAAAAGTTGAGAACATCAAAAAGTCAATGACGATAACTGTGTGTGTTTCTGCGCAATTTTAATCAGCCTTAATAAGACGGAACATTGCGTCATTCTCTCAATAGTGAGAATTCGCTTGTCGGCAAATCTCCATTTACATTGTATAATTACATTGGATTTACATGCGCATGCAACAGTTCTGCTGCACATTCTGTATAAATCTAATTACAAATAGATTCTATTTGAACAAACAAACACGTGACGTTACAAGACAATGATACATTTCATATCGTTGCACGATCTTTGCAACAAATTTCGTATTGTCGAGCGTGTCGCAAACGATCGTGGGTATCAAACGGAATTACATCCTCATTAATTTTCTGAGGAGAATTGCGACAATCGTGATTCGATTTTAGAAGTGGCCAGTTGGGAAATTGCTGGAAAATTGAACGCCCTTATCTATCAAACGCTGATCGAATAGACCATCACTGAAGCGTCTGGAACTTTAATCTAAAACTTCATTTAATAATGTAAAAATGGATAAGCGAGAAATTCTATTTATTGTGATCTAATCGTAACGTGTTACATCGACAGATAACGAAATTTATTATGACCTAATCTTAACATTATTTACATCGATAGATAATGAAATTTCGCGAAGCTATTTCTATCATAATATATTATATTTTAATTTGATATTAAATATTTAATTTAATTTTCATTACTTATACACATTTATTGTGTGTATATTCTAAACTAAATATACAAAAATTACTAAATTAATATATCGACTAACAGCTAAACTTTTCTTATCTAATTATAAGCGTCTTAAAAAAATATTATTCTTATAAATCTTACAAATCTGAATAATAAGAAATATTTAAAATAACTACATAAACTTGTATCTTCTAATTATAAAGCTCGAGATAAAATATATATGTGATTTCTATTGCTTTAGATTTAAATAATTTTATTATGAACGAATTCACTGTTATTTTACATAAGTAAAATGTAAATATTATTATTGTATTTGTTACATAAAAATATACGAATCTTCGATAAAAATAAGTGATAAAAACAAATGATAATATGTTCAAAAGGCTATCGAGAAGAATTCAGCAGACATACCAGGCATACTGAAAGTAGCACGCAGGGGCATTGCTCTCATAAATTAGCATATTGAAATATGCCTAAACGTTTATCTCAAATAAACACATAGCTGCACTATTATCCGCAGATTCCTTGTTCGAAAATATTATTTGTTTCAAAGTATCAACGATGACGGCGGGTTCTTTGTCAATTGATAAATAGAATAATCCCCTTACAAAGAGCGAAAGAAATATCTCACAGTTTTTCTTTCTGAATCATCATGGTATGGCATGTCAAGCATAATAGCAGATAAGAATGTTATTTTGTCCGAATGGAAGTAGCAATCATTAAACGCACTATATGAATATTGCCATCATACATAATTATTCGGTTTAAACTGAAGCTTTCAGAATATGATATGATACATATATATATGGATAAAGTAAGATAAACAAAAGAGAGATTAAGAGAAAGAGATCAGCTCAAAGAAGTTTTATCTTTTTAACATACTTTTAATGAAAGAAACGCGGATAGTTTTTTATCTAAAGAGATTATTTGAAATCAATAAAGATACCAGCAAATAAAAGATAAAAGTAATAAGATTGAAGGATTTAATTTTTTGTTATTACACTCACATTTTTTATGATCAATTCACTGAAATATTTCGATAACGAAAGACTTCATCCAAAAAATAATAATTTGGAATTTGATCTCAATCGTTTCTTCGTTTCACCCAGTAATACGTGTCAGTGACGTGATTTCAGGGTAGTGTGCGAAAAAAAGCCACGTATCCAAGAATTTATCTCATAGAGATATAGGGTGACGTCAAATAAAATCATTTGTTTACCGGATGTATGACGGCAAAACTGAAAATGAGCAAGCTTTCTGGACTTTGGATTTCATTCCTGATACTCGTACCTATAATTGGCCGCATTCTAGCAAATCTATAAATTGGCTTCTTTTACTCAATGACGCAGAAGATAATTTGCAAGAAATGCATGTGAGATTTACTCGTTTTAATCGCACTTTTTGCATTACGCTCCTTTTCTTCTTTCTTCCAAGATCTAAGTATATTTTATTATCTTTTAAACGCACATATAGAAAATGTAATTAAAATAAATATAAATCTATAATTTATCAACTACATTTAGTTTTAAAAATTATAATTTACATCTACATTTCTCTTTAATTATAATAAATTTTAATAGCTCTAGTTTCAATAAAATATTAAAATAAAAATAAAAAAATTTCATTTGCTTTACAAAAAAAATTACATTCACAAGTCATATTACATAATATTTTGTTGCAAAATTATTTATTATAGATAAAAAAATAAATTTACATTTTAAATAAATTATATTCACAAGTAAATGTATTAACTATCTAGAGCGTATTTAAACAAGTCGTTTTAACCAAGGTCGTATTTAAACAAGTCTACTAATCAGTTTTTCATACTAATAGATAGTGATTCATTTCAAAAGTTGATTCATTTTATTTTCACACTGTATTAGCATTTATACATATAATAACGCACGTAAAATTAAAACTTATCGTTGTTTGTTAGTGACATTAACATATAGCATATATTAACACCGATATTTGCACCGTTCAATTGTATAAAAATTGTATTATAATTGAAATTTAATTATTTATATTTATAACATACACACACACATATATATATATATATATATATATAACTAATAATAAATATATATTTGTTTATATATATTTATTATTAAAATTTATTATTAAAATATATTTAAAATATTGAGTATAAACGTATGTAGAAAGTTAAAAGAAGATTATAAAATAAATATTCTAATATGTAAAATAAAAATATTTTCAAGATGTAAATTCTCATATTGTTTTCGATCATTATATAAATTTACTTTTTCTGCACCTATCATACATCTATGTGACATTAATATATTAATAGCATCGATAAGTAATTGCTTATAGAGAAAATAATATTAATACCATAACTTTTACCCTATTATATTCAAGTCACTTCATGAAAAGACGATAATTGAAATCCGTTGTTATTCAACTATCAAGCGAGATTAAAAATAACAGCTTTGTTCCTTCAAATGTTTTTATTAAAATTAAAAATTTATTAAGTGTATTTAGATATTTATTAAACGTGTTTAACTGCTTCTCTATCGTATAATTTTCGATATAAACAGTATGAAATGATTACAAATAAAATTGCTGCAACATGTATATACGTACAGTAAAACTGCATAACGTAAGAATTAATAATTTTTAAATTGTAAGTGCAATTTCAGATCTTAGAATTTATTTGTGATTGAGGCAATTAATAATTAACATTTCTGACTTCTTTTAATTTTTTATTTTAACTGATTTATTTTTTTAACTGATCATATTTAATTACATATAATTTTATTTTATTCCACTTTATTTCTCTTTCGAGAATTTATTAGAAATAAACCAATGTTACATAAACAACTATATTCTCGCAAAACTAATCTTTTGAACACTCCTTAAATTTTATGTTTGGAATAATACAAGATAAAATGAGAAAAATAAAATTTGGTTTATACTGCTTCTTTAGCTGCAGAAAAATGCACGTAATGTGATGCAATTACAAGTATTGTTGAAATATAAATCGAATAATTTGAATATCTGAATTCTAATTTCATTTTATCAAATTTTACTTAAGTGTCCAGATAGAAATATTATCAAGTATTTACTAGCTATTTTATTAATAAATAGCGAGAGTATATCGAACGCTTTAAAATTTATATTTCGAAATTGCAGACGTTATTAATCTAAATATTACATCTAATATTACCTCAGACATTTATAATTATGCACAAGTTTGTGGAAAATATATAATCGCATATTTTATACGATAATGTGTAATAATCACAACTTGTTAAGTTATAGAACCACATATGTCATTAAACAAACAAAGGTAAATTTGAATAGTACGTAGTTTGTAGATTATGCAATACGTCGATGACGTATCATGCGACAAGTAAGTGTAAATTATATATAATTGCATAATACGCACAATGAACTTCTTACGAATCAACCTTAGTTTCTTCAAAAAACTTTCAAAAGCATTACTTTGTATAAAAAAGCAGTTTCTTCCTTTCAAATGAAACATATCAAAACAAAAACAACCTCGAGGTACATACATTGTACATCTATATTAATTTACGGTGTTTTCAATTAAATTAAATAATTTTTTTATTATTTCTCTCGAAGGGAACCAACATTAATTTGCCGTTTTTCAAACAACTACCTAATATTAGAAGATTGTAAAATAAAACTAGCATTCTTAGATCGACGAGATACATCATTCATATGATGAAGCACTTTTTAGGAGTCATAACATTGGCGGATATGGTAAAATAATCCGCTCCAATGAACAGTCTATTTGTGGGAAATCTAGAAGCCGGAGTATTAGTAGATAAAGGATAGCATAACCAAACCAAATATGCACAAAAACATGCTTATCGACACGAAGCATACTTTCGCACGTAGACAACATATGGTCAAGGTGTGTCAAACACGTTCCTTGTAAATGATAAAAATAAAATCGATAAGAGAGTATTACGTATAAAGCCATGAAAAATGTAACTACGTTGCTGACGCAAAGGCATAAACAGACTTCAATAGATAATTGATACCGAGTAATCCATGGATAATCTATGTAATTTGTACATAATGAAAGAGACAGACTGTCATAAGCTGACAGCTGTAACACGTAAGTTTTAAAGTATAATGTGTAAAAAGATAACAGAAAATGAATGTGATAAACACTGCTATTTTGTCTGAACATTAACGCATTGCAATAAAATTTACATTAAAGTCAGTCAAGATGAATATAAAACTCAACAACTGTTTGCTGCGCATTATCTCACTCATCTCTCGTTGCAAGAGGAAGATCCGATATACAAGTGCTTCTCAATCTTATTCTTCGTAGCAACGATACATTTTTCAATCGAGAGAATAAATTTTTAATTTATATAAATACGGAAATAGCACATTATTTTATCACACAATTTTAATACCCTATAATTTTTTTTTTATTTTACCACATAATTTTAATTTATATAAATATGAGAATAGCACATTATTTTATCACATAATTTTAATACTCTATAATTTTTTTTATTTTATCACATAATTTTAATATCTTATAATTTTTTTTAATAAAATAAGAACAAGATAAATTGAGAATCTTTCATATTAAATCAGATATTTCAAATTAATGAAAATAACTTTTATTATTTCTAGAAAAATATCTTACTTTCCGAAAACATTTGTTATGATTAATATAATTAATTAATTTTAAATTATAATATGAAATTTAAATTATAACTATCTATTAATTAATATTTTAAAATTCTAAATATATGTTAGTCAAAAATTATTGTCCACGTTAATTTGACAAATAGATTTGAAATCAGCGCAAAAGATATAAGTAAAAACTACTATACTAGATTAGTTTAATATTTAAAAAATTAAATTTTGTTGCTAAGTATGTTTTATTGTCGACATGTACAACTTTTTTATAAAGCTCAGAATATTTAAATATTAAAATAACACATTTTATTAACATTATATTCATAAAACATAATTATAAGACAATATTAATTTTTCCATTTATACGAAGTGTATTTTAGAAATTATAACACATTTATAGCACATTTTTCTTCGAGATTTGATTTTAAAAACTAACATCTGATTTCAGATTTAAATCGATTTTGTTTACTGCTTTCCTCGATTCTACAAGGCTAATAGCACTGTCGAAATTTCCAATGATTATTTCGAATAATAAAATATTTTTCTTCTTGCCTTACATAATTGTGAAATACAAAAATAAATAAATAGATAAATAAATAAATAAATAAATAAATAAATAAATATATATATATATACATATATATACATATATATATATATGTGTGTATATATACATAGTGACGCGAGAGATAGTGCGAGAGAATTGAGTGATTTCCCGAGGAGTGTGCGAGGAACGTAACATTTTATACACATATATATATATATATATATATATACACACACACACACATATATATATTTAAAAAAAATATTTCGAAGTAGACAAATGAGTCAATTTAAAAATACGTGATGAATATATAAAAGATATTAAACACAAATCGATTGATATAAAGTATTCAATGACAAATGGTATAATTTGAGGTTGTACGCGCGCACGTGTATACGAAATATATGTACCTATTAATTTTAATCAGCGTATTCATTCATACAATAATCTTAATCACGCCTTACATATATATGTCATGAATATATGTCAAGTATTTAGATATATATTTAATTTAATTTGTCATTGATCAAGAACACAGTAGCGTAATGAAAAATCATGATCGTGCGAAGTAGCACGTGATGATAACGTATGTTTCGCAATATTGATGATCTCTAGCCTTGTTACATGACAAAAATCCTTAATAAAAATTTAATACGCTAACATAAATAGAAAACATAAAGTAAACACAAAACGTAAATATATAATGAAATACATAAAAAAATAAATATATATATGAAATGCATAAAGGAAATATTTGTTAATAAAACGAAAGGTATATTATGTGATAAATAATTGCAGTAGAATAATTAACAATTCATAATTAGGGTATTATTCTATCTGTAAAACAAATCATAATCCTTATGTTAAAATAATATTCATGAATAAATAAATATTTAATATTTGCAATTTTAATTAAATTTTCAATTTACCTCAAAAACAGAATCTTTAATAGTTACGACTCGCGATAAATTTTTCATTTATTTTCTTCAATTTATATTTTCTACAGAATCACAAAATTTACTTTTCTATCCTCACATTTCTATTTCTATTTCATATTCACGTTACATGCATCGTACATTGCTCCTGTGAATGAAAATGTATCGATTTCGCGGTACAAAGTTCACGGTAATGACGTGTAACGTGCATATTTTTGGCGAAAGGCAGATATATAGTGAGATCCTGTGGGCGTATAATTTCAAGAGCGATACCATGTGCGGGGTGCAAATTCCACCAGATCTATATCCGCTCTTGCTTTTTGTATTATCAGACTTTGCCAAGTCTTTGCGTAGGCAACACTCCAAAATATACAAATGATATCGCGCTTTTGTACTTATTTTATTTTCGTGTCTAAGTCCACGTTGAGAGATCAATCCAATATTACTAATGAAACAACCCTGAAATCGAGCTTTCTCCAAATATATATGACACATCATAACCTTGACTCTATACAATGTGCACGTTCCTTGAACGTGAACGTGTATTGTCCGTATATCTATGATTTACAACACAGATTAAGAGAATTATTTGAATTTAGATTAGATTTTTGCTCAACATATTATCTCGAAATTTATTGTTTCAATTCACTACTTTTCTTCGAAATTAAATGGATTATTTAGTTGTCATGTTCCAAAAATAATTTTCATGTGTTTTTCGAAGCGTGTCTCATGATATTCATCAGCATTCACGCTTGAAGAATAGCACAAAGGAAATGGTAAACACAACTGCGGACAAGGTGAGGCAGGAAGTTATCGCGATGCATTTACATAATTACAATTATCTGAGGTTATTTAACACGCAATAATAAAGTGATTGAGAGTGAAAATCTTTCTCAAAATTTTACTAAAAAATATACGACTCGTCAAATCTCTTTGTGTGTATTTTACAAAATGTTTCTAATAAAAATGATTTAAATTAATTATTAAATAATTATATTTTCTTGATTTATTAATCTTGATATACCAATAACTATTCTATAAATCATATCAAAAATTAATAGACTGCAAACGACTTTTATAAAGTATGTTACAAAGAATTCTATTATATTGCACAAGATTCCTTTAAACACGTTTGTGACATTAAACCATGTCTAACGATGTTTTTGAAACAAGAACAACCGCTAGACAAAACATATAACATACTTATACATTGGGTACAAATAAGCGATCAAAGGTGAATGACCTGGTCTGCCTATCTCACGTTTCCATGATTCTAAAACAAGATTCTTTTCATCACATTTATCTAATTTTAATTTCAAAAAATCATTTTTCAAATTATATTTTTTAATATTTTTATATTATCTTGAAAAATCCAGGAATTGATATCTTAATTTAAATAATTTTCCTAAGGATTTTATTTGCTATTTTCATCCATTACTTTGTAATTAAAATAATATCTATCTGCGCGATCAAGAATTATATTATTTTAATTACTTTGTAATTACAAAGTAATTAAAATAATATCGTTCTTGATCGCGCAGAAAAAAGCAGACTCGAGTAATAAATATCGATCATATGTAAATGATTCTGAACGTACTGCTGACACGACAGGAAAAGATCATTTGGATTGTTCATGCGTACAATTGCATCTCACAAGCGCATCTTATCGCTCTTTATCGACAAAAAACACATAACATAGCAAATAAAAGAAAGATCGACTACTCTTATAATTCTAAAGAAACATTATAGCAAAAATCGCAGAATTTTCTTTTTATAAAAAAGAGAAGAGAAAGAAAGAGATATCAATTCCTCGTGAGATCCGAGAAATGAGAACCAGTTCTTACATATACAAGTATATGCACGTGTTCAAGCATTATAAATTTATCACTGAAACCGCACGTACGCTATGCGTGTAAAAAACAGACTAGCATAATAACGTCATTGTTATCATTAATGCGTAAATGCAATAACGAATCATACAGTAGGACACTCATATAAGGCTCTGAGTTCTTTATAAAATGCGTTAATAATGTATTATAAATATATATAATGTATAGAAAATATAGATAATTATTAATTATTAAAAGTAGATTATTAATTATTAGAAATATATTAATTATAAATAATAATATATATTATTCATTAAAAAGATATCTTTACGAATAATACATAATTTTTTAGATATTGTTGTTACATATTGTTATTAATTATTAAAGACAAATTTATTTTAAAATTATTATTAATTATTAAAAATTATATTTAAGATCAATATGTATATATGTATATATACATATTAATCAATATGTATATATGGTTTTTTAATTCAAAAATTCTATCATATATATGTATATTTATTATATATAATATTTGTAAATATAACTATATGCATTAAATGAGAAATATTTTGATTTTGTTATAAAAAAATGTATAATTTGAGTATTCCTCCAAATAAAAAATACTTTAATAAATATGTTAATTTAATTTTGTATTTTATGTTTATATGTATATAATATCGGAGATTAATATTGCAAAGTGTTATATATGTGTACACATACACATTCTATGCTTTATATCATATTATATTATGATAATGTTACAACATTAAGTAGAGATAGAAATGTCACGTATCACGATTACTTCAATTTGTATGTGTCCATCAAATAACAAAAATTATAATATGCAAAATATTCATTCTATGCATAATGTATTAATATTTTTCAATGTTTTCAATTACTGGAAAATTTCTAATATCTTTGCACATTTTTAATTGCGCATAATAAATCCTTGTATTTTTATTCCAAAAATGTTTCTATATGAAATTATATTTTTTAATATTTTTATATTATATTGAAAAATCCAGGAATTGATATCTTTAATTTAAATAATTTTCCTAAGGATTTTATTTGCTATTTTCATCCATTACTTTGTAATTAAAATAATATCTATCTGCACGATCAAGAATTATATTATTTTAATTACTTTGTAATTACAAAGTAAAATAAAATAATATCGTTCTTGATCGCGCAGAAAATCAATATTATCAATATAATCTTTTTATTGTACTTTACTATGAATTATACATATGTGGCAAATATGTATGTCAATAATTTTCGAAAAGTATAAAAATAATATTTTCTTCAATTTTTTCAATAGAATCGTCATGAAACGTTTGACAGTGTCATGACACATTTTATTTCTATTATATCGACATAAATTCTTTTTTCATATTTTACAAGTTATAAATGTAAAGGAAATATATATATATTAATGAAATTTTTTTCTGAAATATTTTAATATACACCATAATTTTTCTGATGTTTAAAGAATCTAATATATTTCTTGAATATATATTTCTTGATATAATAATATAAATAATTCTCTCCTAAAATTAAATAATCTCCTCAAGTTAAATAATTGATACCGGAGTACCACACATACAAACTACTACACGCGAGAGTTTCACGGACGCCGCATCGCGTCGACCGGAATTGAGACGCTTCTCTGTCAATCGCGTTTAATTCACGTAACGAGCGAAGCGGATAACACGGAGCAAACGATATAAACGATATAAAACGCCTGACGTAGGGACGCGCGGCCGATCTGACGTCAGGGGCGAACGTACTCGTCGAACCTCTACGAAAAACGAGGATGAAAAACGAGGAGGCACTTACCGAAATCGATGAATTGCTTTATCGAGAGCGGCGAAGGGTTGAATTGCGAATAAAAGTCCAACATCTTGCCGATGTTGCTGAGACAGTTCCGGGTGAGCTTCATCTCGCATCGCCTTGTTGTTACACATTAAACCCGCGCTCGAAGCTCGAAAGCCCGTAACCCGTTGCAGGTCGAAGAGAGACTCTCGCCCGGAGAGAGGTGGTCACTTCGTACTATAATGTATAAAAAATGTGGTATACAGCACTCGTCTCTCTCTCTCTCGCCTTTCGTAGTAGTGGTAGCCGAGACACGAGAATAAAAAGATATCGCCCACCGTTGTACACAATCGCGGGGACTCGCGTCAACGAGTGCTGAGAACTCGACGGAGCGCGGTGCGGTATATGCGGGCTTCGCGTCAGCCGCGCATGCGCACCGCGGATGTGCCAGTTATTCCGTGCGACAGGGAAACACACAGGCGGCCTTTCACTGTATATGTCATTTACTGTGTAATTTTCCTTTCCTCCAAGTGCAATATAATCGATGTGTCATACCCTGTACAAACACACATATATATATATATATATACACACACACACATATATATATATATAAAATTAATATACTTGTTTTTTTTCTCTGTTCCAATTCAAAAATTATAAAATTTCAAAATTGGTAAATGTCGAAATACACTAAATTACTTTCCCAGAAAAATCGTAGAGAAAAATTTCACCACTTTATTTAATATACTGAAATATAAATAATATTCTTCTTAATTATACCACTTTATTTTCTTTGGAAGAATAATATCTATTTATATATCGGCGCAGGACCTTCGTTTCGTCGATTCGTATTCCGGAAATGACAAGCGATATTTGAAAGCGCCATAAATTACACTCGCGATGACATCGAGAAACAATTAACCTCTTCGTTCCACGCCTCTCGCGGCGCGTCCTTTAGCGTCGATCTCGCGCGGTCCCCGAGGACGCGCGCTCCCGACGAATCGACGTCATTTTTTCCGCTCGGGAAATCGCGAGAAGCGCGCCGAGAAAGCGTGCTCGATCGTCCGTCACGCGTGCAACGTGACGCGTAGCTTTCAGGTTATGAGCTCGCGCGTGCTCCTTTCACGTTGGTCTTCTGCTAGACGGGCGACCCGCGCGATTTCGGAGTCGCTTCTCGTCGCCGACCGGACGTCCGGTTGCGACGAGGAGGCGTGAAATATCGTCGGCGTCGCGAGGCCAACCACGGCCGAGCCCCTCGGAGCGACCCAGGAACGTCGTCGACGCGAAATCCCGTCTTGTCAGGGACGTTTAGTCGCGCGCTTGACTCGCGCGCTCGACGCTACCGACTTCCGGTGGAGACAAGCCCATGTGGACGGTCGTAGCGAAGACCCAGATCAGTCCGTGATCGGTCGTGTTCTCGGTGCGCAACAATTCACGCGCTCGTCGCACGTCCTAGATCGGTCCCCCCTCGGTTCTCGTGTCAGCCGGACTCTGTCGCGTCACCATGGCCGACTTGGACGACTTCTTCGCTAAAAAGGATCGGAAGAAGGCCAAGGGCAAGAAGTTCGCCACGACCGACGAGGTCGCCAAGAAGCTGGAGGAGACGGGCAAGCGAATCGAGAAGCCCAAGCCGAAGGAGAAGCCAGCGAATCCCGAGGGCGAGGAGTCTCAGCACACCGAGGTGAGGCGACGACGAGACGAGGCGACGAGCCTTTCACGCGTTTTCCTAGGGCGCAGTTCCCGAGTTCGTGATCGTGCACGACGTGCTGCCATGTTTGTTCTCGTAGGGTTGCGTCGAGACCGACGACGATGATGCGCGAGGTTCGCGAAACGAGCCCTTAAACGCGCCTTATGTAATAAGGTCGAATGTGTCAAGCGGTCCGTACGTCGCGCCAGCTGTTTCCGAGCACGTGTATTCCGGATCACCCCCCCGGTGAACGGCATCCTCGTGGACGCGCTGTTTCTCGTACATGACTTTCGTGATTCCTTTGCGAATGCGCTGGATTCAAAACGAATCGCAATAAATGTGTATTATACGCTATGATACTCGAGATTAAGAGGATATTTTTGCAATTTTGTAGAGTGCTATTTTAAATTCAGTTTCATCGATTCTAATATTTTATTAACCTTGACTCAATTTCAAGATACAAACGTAATGGAAATAATCTAGCCTTTTAATTTAGTTTCAAAAGTGTTATGAATCAGATACGTGTACAGAAATTATTTGATGAATGCAGTAGAAGTATCACGTGTATATATTTTTTTTTGTTTTTTAGGATGAGGATGAATGGAAGGAATTTGAGGAGGAGAAAAAGGATTATAGCGGTCTAAAGATTGGACACTTGACGATAAATGACAGCTTGGATGCAGAGTCGGATGACGAGAGGGGCACTGGTGAAAACAGTTCTGACGGAGAATCTGGCGAGGGTGGCACAAAACATACGGGACCATGGAAGAAACCAGATCTACCGCCGGAAGTAGTTCCAGAAGTAACAGTAGCACCGCCAGCACCACCTGTTTCTACGGGAAGTAGTTACAAAGCTCCACATTTAAGAAATCAACCTACGTTTACTAGTCCACGACCACGAGGAAGGAATGTCGCACCTGATATACATAGCGAAGAATACTTTCCCACTCTTAGCTCCAAGCCTCAGCAAAGTAATGGCAGCAATCCATGGGGCAGAAAGTAAGATACAAGTATATTTAATGACCAACAATATTTCATTAACCTTAGTTCAATTTTAAAGATATGAAAGTAACGAATAATGAAGCGATTACTCTTGTTAATTTGTTTGTAGATTTGTTTGAAAAATTTGCTGTAAATAAATAAATTAAACATTTAAATGAAATATAAATTAAGGCAATTGTCAATAAGACTAATTGCCTTAATTTATATTTCATTTAAATATTTCATTTAAATGTTACTAATTTGTTAATAAGAAAATGTCTGAGTCTCTAAAAAAAAATATATGATAATAGAAAGTATTAATAATAAGTACGAAGAAATTAAAATATATTATTAATTATAAAATTTAAATCCCTAATTATTTTTAAGTATGAAATATGAAATAGAATTTTATTTAAATCACTAAATTAAGGATTAAAAGATTGGAAATGTATTATACTTAAATATATGGATATTTTTAATTATAGACGACGAGAAGAGGGAGCATTCGAGGAAGTCCGCAACCGAGGCGGCAGCAGGTCATTTAACACATCGGAGTCTCAAGTCCAAGTGCCCAAACTTTCCCTGGGCAACAAGTATGGCGCTTTATCGCAAGATCAAAGCTGAAAACACCGATCAAATCAAAATACATCACATCAATATTGCATCGTCGCTCTTTTCTGTTTCGTGACCCAACCTCGCCGAGAAAATATATTTTCTAGACTAGGATCACGTATCCCTAGCGTATATCACAGTGCGCATGTACACATACTCCGGAGTCTTTATAAGATTCGGGTATGTCAATTTTGGTTCTCGTCGGCGATTTTAAAGTGATCGTGCGACGGATCATCGATCTTAGGTATTTGCACGTGCGCTCATGGACCTTGCGGACGTGCATGTGCGCAAGCTTATTTTCATACCGTATAGACACGTGGTTGGAAATCGATTTTGATATTTCATTTTCTAATCAGCATAGTGTGTAGTACACTGCTTCCAGAGAAATGTCGGAATGTGCGGAAGAATGTGTTCGAATCCTCGAAACGTGCTCGAATCCTCAAAATGAACAGATTGGAATAACACTGTATACGCGTCATTGTTATGCGCAAAGATTGTGTAGTCTGAAAAATATTCTCAATTAAAGTATTTTACGTGGTATTTGCACTTTTTTTTATATAATGCTACTTTTAATTTAACGTACATATTTACTGCCACGATCGATGCCTTCTCATTGAATAGTGTCGATATAGATAGAACAGATTCGCATTGACGTTCGAACATAAACAATAAATTTCGAGATCGGCATAGCAATGTCGCGATATCGAAATTCATACAATTAGTTTTAGCTGATTTATAAGAACATTCTTCAAATAATTTCCAGAAATCGCGAAATAAATTTTGAGCTCTCTTTTTCTCCATTTTTGAGAGAGTATTGCTTCGCTCAAAATGGCAATGTATGTCAACGAACAGAAATTTCTAGGTAAAAAATTATAACTATATATATATATACATATATATATAAATTAATGGAATTTTTTGTGAGGCTGGGTTTAAAACTGGCACAAAAACATAAAGATGAGAAATAGCATGAACGCAAATTGAGTGAGAATCACCAGATGCGCAGGGCAAAATAGTGCAAGATACCAGTGAACGTATTGCGTGATGTTGTAAAATAGGAGGGAGAAAGACACACACATATTATACATTGTGTTAAACATAAAGAAACTCTTGTGTACATCTTTGTTGACAATTGTATAATTCTCTTTTTATTGAGCTAAGAGTTTCTTTCTCGAGACGAAGAGTGCGGCAAATATATAAATGCCGGATCCGTTTCTTGGAAGATAGTTTCTCACGTTATTGGCGAATCCTACGGTGGGATGATGTATGTTGTTTTCGGGATACAATGAGCGGAATGCCATACGCGGAAACGATAGATAATAATATAAATTCTTGTATAGCGTGATAAAATGTGATTATTTATAAATAAATTTCTTAGGATAATTCATATTTACTGCCTTTGAGCATTTTTAATTTGCCGCAACGTATATCATCGATCAATCAATTTTCGAAATGAAAAGAAGCGAATGAATCTAAGCGTTCTTAGATATTCGCGAGCATCTTATTTAGTCGATTGTTTTTTCGAAAATGTAATATCTGTCGAAAGAAATATCGGCTTTCAATAAAAACAGCGTGAAAAGATATTTAACTTGAGCACGTGGTGGAGATGCAGCGTCGCTGCCTCTCGAGGATAGTTTCGAGATAATTTTGATCGCCACGGAATACTCTGCCTTTTGTTACAGAATAGTTGAAATACACAGTATAATTTTATCGCTACTGTTATACATGAGAGCGAGCGATGGAATGACAGGAAATGAGAGTGCACGAAAGTATGAGGTGCGAGCATACGTGGCATATTTAATAAAACTCAATCATCAAGATATATTTGATTGCCACTTTCTTCCGCTCCTTCATTTGTAAAGTCCTATATATATAAATATATATATATATATATATATATATGTATATATATATACACATATATATTTTTTAAATTCAGTATCATTTAATTTTAATTTAAAGATCTGGTAAAAGAGTTTATTACACACTATTAATAAAACGATTATTATATAAAATCAAGAAGTATCGAAAGCAATTATGTAAAAATTATTTTTAATATTCTACTTCTAATATATTTCTGGAAAAAAATAGTTCATATCTACATATATAATCATATCTAATCATATATAAGTATATATATAAGAGAAAAAGATTATTATTAATTATTAAAAAATTATTATTATAAGTATATACATTTATATATATAATTATATATATTTACATATTGTTATATAAAGATTATTTTTTCGTGGGCTAGAAATTAAGATATGTTTCCTCTTAAAATAGTTTTTAATATATCATTATACGGAACGTACGCGCGGCAATACAAAATTATTTTTATTAATTACTTATATTTCCTGCACGTTCTTACTTTCTTCGATTAATCGCAAGAATTTTAAGTAGTATTGTAAGAGAAAATATTCGTCATTCTGCCCATTTAGATAGACCGTTCAAAGAACATCATTAAGGCTCGACGCGTCCTCATCGCTGCAAAAAAAACAAAAGCCGGTAGCAATGATTTATTGCACCTCCTTTCTATGATCGTAGGATGAATCGCGAACATACTTCTCACAATACTTCAATCCATGACTTCCGGTATTGCTGTAAGACGCGTACATGGGACTATCCAGTAAAGAGGATCTGTATCTTGGCAGAAAGTATATCAAGGCTTTTGTCAATTCGCCAACCTGAAAAAAATAAATTCATTAGAAGAAAATTAACGAAATTAAACAATAATAAATATCAATGTCTTTCGCATTCAATATTGAAAAAAAATCATAAGGAATAACATATTAAATATATACATATATATATTTTATATAGGAGACATTCAAAATTATCGAATGCTTTTTTAATAATTTTTCATTAATAAGCAATAAAAAAAAGATATTTTCAAAGCGATTTGTGCTAAACTTTAAAGAAACAAGAGCAAAATAAATAATAAAATTATATGTTAAATGATGAAATTTTAAATGATTTTAATTTAATAGAATTTTAATTATTGATATATAATTAAATTAGAGATTTGGTATAAAATTAGAAATTTACAATAAATAATTTTCCAAGATTAATTACAAATTGATAACATATTTAAAAAATATTTAGGAGCCTATACATATCTCTATTAAATTATATGTATATATACTATTTATATATTTATATATAATTTATATATACCTCTTCAAAAGTTTTCCCAGACTTGAATGCAGTTTCTGGAGCCAATAAGACTTCTTCTTCGGTTCGCTCATAAAACGTTGGATGTTCCTCTAATTCATCTAATTTTTTCAGCATTTTAGAGTCTACATCATATATTTCTCCAAGCACAAACTGTTTATCCAAAGCATTAACACATATGCAATTTCATTAGAATAATAAGTATTATATAAATAAAAGATTAATTCTTAGAAAAAAATTAAAATTCTAAGAATAAAGTATAAAAAGAGATGAGAAAAATATACACACAAGATTTAGTTACAAATAATTTCAAAAAGCTATACGAGCAATAATTGGTTGTTTAAATATAATAAAATAAAATATATTGATAATAAAATAATACTTTGAAATTTATATAAAAATATTTTTTTTTCTTCAATCAATTTAATTAAAATTTTCAATTGACAAAATTTATACATGATTAAAGAGAAAAAGATTAATTAGTGCAAAAACATTTCGTTAAATGTATTTCATTAATAAATATATTCCATTTGAATAATATTACATATATTTAAGTAAAATTATACATCCATTTGTTGCTCGTATTAGCCGTTTTATTAAAAGCATTATTAATATAGCAAATCAATGGATTTAGAGAGAAATTATATGAATTAAATTTTACAATTCTTTCAATTCTTTTACTTTTAATTCTTTATGGATTTTAAATTTTAATACCGTAAGAATTTAATTGCTTTCTCAACTCACATTGCCCACATTAGGTTTCTTCAGTAGAAACGGAATGTTATACTTGGTAGCGATTACCAGAGGATATAAGACTGTTGTCCTGCCAAGGCCCAGAAATTTTGCATAGCCGTTCGCGGCATCCTTAATAAGACTGTGATTCGGCTCGCCTCGTTTTAACGTGCCATACACGAATACGCGATGCAACGGACTCTTGAACAGGTTTTCATACATGTCGGAAATCGCGGATGAGTCGCGGAAATTTCACGTGATTTTCAACCGATGTCAGTGACATCGTTATCGATAATGTTAATCAACAATATTATTTTTTATCGCACGTTATCTATGCAGTATTTAAGTCTTACGAAACACATATCTCTAACCTAGAACCCTAGAATAAAAATTGCTCGAGTATATTTTAGAATGACACTTCAAAGAGATTGAAATGTCGTGAAAAAATGTAATTAAAAAAATGTCAAAATTCTTTAAATGTCAAAATTCTTCTTGCGTTTGGAAAACGCAGAAAATTATATCAACTCAATAAAGAAAGAATGATGAAAAATTTGACAATACGCGAGAACAGTCACGTGTAAACTGTCAAGATTATGGAATGTCAACACTAGATGTCAGTAATGTCTTAGTTGGCGGGATTATTTATGATTCAATCGAGAGAGAGAATATGTATGGAACAAAGTACATATATAAAATAATATCTTATATATTTTAAGTATGTATAAAAATATATGTACGCAAAGTATATAAAATAATATTTTATAATTATATTTCTCATCTTTCAAATTTATTCTTATCATCATTCTTAATTTATATTCATATGTGCAAATTTCACAAACGAGTATAAAACCGATAAATGAAAAAATATACTGAGATTATCATAATTTAATCGAGCAAGCACAATAAAATTATTAATTGTCAATTATTAAATCTATTACAATATAAATTATGCGAAACATAATTTTTCATAAGAAAATTTGTCACGTGTTACTATTATTTATATTTTATGAATAGAAAGCATTCGCGTAATTCACTTATTACCTTGGTAAGCGGCAGATCCAAAATTTTTTCCGATGGAGGAGAATAAAAAGAATCCAATTCCATAATGGCAATGTTAAAGAGCACGGTAACAGCGGCGATGTGCAGCAACATCTTCACGAAGTGCAATAATTGAAATGACAATGTCAGTTCGAGTTCGTCGTCCATCGGATGTAGAGAGAGAGAGAGCATCATGCGTGGCGATAAGATAAAATTTTTGTCCAATAAAATTTTCAAACAATTGCTCTATCGCTGGTCACACTATCTCTCACGACAATATATTCAAAATGACTTTAAAATTTAAATATGAAGATTCTATAGAAAAAATAGAAAAATTAATATAATATACATAAAAAAATTAATACGATAAAATATTTTCTGTTCTGTGAAATAGGCAATTTTCATTATATTATCATATAATTTTGCACAAATTTGTATCAAAAGAATATTTCACAAGTGTACAAAAATAATTAAAAAGAATAATGATTATACACTGATTCTGCTCCGCAAAGTTTCACTCTCTACCGGTACAAGATCCTTAAAATCCTCATCTAGAATTATTTGATTCTCTTGTCGTCTGCAACGTAAAAGCTCCTGTAACGTTGTCCAATCTTCATTCTTTGAAATGTCATTACCCTAATTATAGAAGAAATGATCTGATCAAACATTGACAATTTTTATATATATATCGAAATTTTTTAAATAATAAATATAAATTACCTCTAAAAATACATATAATAATCCCCTACTGTAATTGTTTAATAACATGTAATTCTGATAATATAGACACGATATCACTTTCTTTAATGTCTTATTCGTCAAACGGTTAACTAGCCGCAAAACATATGATTTTTATAAATATGTATTGTAATTTATCGAAAATTTGATGTTAAGATAACAAAAGCGTACAACTTAGACTCAAATGTTGTAATTCCAAATTTCCACTCGTCATTATGGAACCATTTATCGCCATAGTTTCTCTTGTAAATGGATGATTAATATTGCTATCTGAGAATTTTTCAGATATCTGTATAAAAATTATTTTATATTCTTATTTTTATTTCTAATAATTTCTGATTAATAAATCAAATGCTAAAAAAATACTTGAACGGAATTGTCTGATATCGACGAAGAATTCATTTGAGTCTTCATCTTTAACGAGCTGTCACGACGATTCACTGCATTTTGAAAATTATTATGAAATGGATTTTTAAGCAACTTGGAACATGTCAAACGTACTTTTCTTAGAATTCTGATTTAAATTCTGACGCTGCCATGTGTGTGTTTTACTTCTCTTCCATTGCTTTGTGACACAAGTTTCTCGAGTAGTTCCGTTATCCAGCTATAATTATAATCTTTCATTTATGACTGAGCAAAGTAACACTATGACGAGAGATAATCTATCAACCTTGCTCTCCAACTCGAGAAATCTGCGGCGTCGAAGATCAACGACTTCTTCATGGGTCAAAGTGGACCTATTATATTATTAAAGATAGCAGTTTAATCGAAAGTATCTAATTTGTAATCGCTCTTATCACTTTTATTATTAAAAATACATGCAAAGTTCCTGGATTATCAGCAAGGCCCCATCATCTTGTATCTTGTTTCCGGTTAAGACCATGCTTTGTAAGGATCTACAAATATTGGAAAACATTATGTTTTACTAAATGTAAATGCTTTGCCTTGGAGAAAATATAGATGAACATCTCTTGAATTAAAACTATAATAATCAATTATTACCGATTAGTTCGAAGCATCGCAGCGATATACTTGGCGCCGACATCTGTAATATTGTTATCCGCTACATTAAGAGCAATTAATTTTGGATCGTTCGGCGAATCCCGGTACTTTAATTCATCCATGATTTTTTGTATACCTTTATCGGATAACTTACACATTTTCAACGATAAATAATGTAAACTAAAACACATCAAATTAAATGTTCATCGCAATCGTACATATATATGCGATTGTATAACGTACTTTCTAGCCGGTGTGCAAAGCAAAAAATAATTCTCTTGCACATTCGGATTGTTGTCTAGATTTAAATCGGTGAGGCATTTAATTTCCGTCAATATTTGCGCTATTTGTAAGATGCCGTAAGCATTTATTTGACAATTTGGCAATCTGAGAGAATGTAATTATTATGTTTTACATATAAATGTTAAATTACACACGACTCATTTTAAAATTTCTGTTACTTGAGCACTGTAATAGTGTTATATTTCTGCAACGTAGTATTCAATGCGTCCAGGATGCAAATCGACACTTCCTGTCGTGTAATACAAAAAAGATGTTATACGAATCGCGAACATACAATTGTTAATATCAATAACTAAATGATCAATATCAATAATTAAACGTGTTAATATATATATATATTTCTTCATGATATATCTTTGTCATTCTTATCTTTGCATTCCAGTTTTTGTATGTTTTCCATTATTTTAGGATTCTCGAAGGAAATGTAAAAGATCGGACCATCTTCCTCCAATTTGACTCTAAATAAACCACGAATTTAAAGACATAGAAAAAGTTTTAATAAAAATTAAAATATTTACTTTTCTGGCTCAAACTTTATATATTCTATACCATTCCTTATCTGCAAAACAATATAATATTACAAAATTAATAATATACAAGTCAATATGATAGCATATTTAAAAAGATTTACTAGAAAACTAGGCAACGGCTCTTCATATTCTTCGCAATGTCTTAAAAACTCGGTAATAAAATTTTTTGAAGCATTATTTTCTTGAAGCATTATTTCTGATCTGTCACAAGAAATGGTATTGATAGAAATCTATATATCACTCTTAATAATTTTAAAAATATTTTTATATGTTGCTTTCTCCTCTGAATAATATTCTAATCTAAAAATATATTAACTATTTGTCAAAGGTGTTTTATCTCTCATGGATAGGTATTTTTTCTATATATATAATGTCAGTTATCTTTTATTTAACTTTAACCTTTTGCTAGTTTTATTGCAATTTAGACAGAAACAAATGACAATAAAAATATGCAGAAGACAATTCACTTTTTTAATTTAGAACATTAGAAAACACGTGCGATATATAGTTTCTTTTAGTATGTAATATATGATCTAAAAAGTATATATGTATATAATATATATCATATATAATTAAAAATAATTTTATATATGATTATAAGCAACTATTATTTATAACTATTAAATATAATTAAAAATAATTTTGTATATGATTAAGGGCAACTATTATCTTTAAATTTGAGTGTCATGACTGTTAATCAATCATCATTATCGCTATCGCCACTCTCTCTTATAGCAATATAACAAATATTTAATTATTAAACTTAGCATATCGATTATATTAGTGTGCTTGCCTCTTTTATACTTCTACACATACACACACACGCGCGCACACACACACACACACACACACACACACACACACACACACATATGAATGGAAACAAATAAGAATGCATGAAGAATGTTGAGAATTTAAGATTTTTATAATAAGTATAACACAATAATTCGAAACTTGATTATTTTAGCAATTAATAAGATCCGATAATATTTGATGGTTTTAAGATATAAAGTATCTTAGAGATACTTTATATATAAAATATAAAATATCTAAGATACTTTATATCTTAAAACCATCAAATATTATCGGATCTTATTAATTGCTTTCGAATTATTGTGTTATATATATAACACAATAAAACTTGATTATTTCTTATCTTATTATCTTCTTAATTGCTGATCTTATTAATTGCTAAAATAATCAAGTTTCGAATTATTGTGTTATACTTGTTATAAAAATCTTAAATTCTCAACATTCTTCATGCATTCTTATTTGTTTCCATTCATACAGTGTCATCGAATCCCTCGATATTTTACACAGGTCGTAAATTCATAAATCTGGCGCCTTTGTCAGGTATCCCCGCTATGGACGGAATGCAATGATGTAATGCCTAAAAAATATAAGGGTGACTAACCCTCAGGACCATAACTGGAGACACATAACTGAGGAAGTGGGGAAAAGCCTTGGAAAGGTATATCAAGCGAACCTTTATGCGGGTGTGCTGTATGGTGTAATAGGAGGCAGAGAGAGCATCGAATGGCGATAAAGGTCAGCCGTGGGGCTTTCGAGGGATTACAGTCTGTAATTACGGGGCTACAGGGACGATTACCGAAATGATTTGTGTTGATCCTAACGGCGCAAACGACCGCGAAAGCCCCAGGCTCGATCGATGACACATCGTACGAGAAGTGAACAGTTGCGTTAAATCGATAGCGCGGCAAGAATACTCAATTGAAGAGAGAAAATTATACATCTCTATGAAAAATAGAGATTCATATTATTTATATACAAGTCTCACTATTGTATATAAAATTATTTTGTGTCGATTCACAATCAATCCATTATCTTAATATATTTACATTTTTATTAATACTTTTATTTATATTTTTATTATTGATATATTATCTAATTAAATGAACGAGTCATGTATTGTTATAATAATTATAAATAATTCGAATAGAGATTAAATATACAATAATAACTGTATTAACTGTATTAACTGTAATATATTTCTCTAAAAAAATCTCATTACTCTTATATTAATTTTAAAATATTCTTCGACCGAAAACTTACGTAATAAACATTTATTAATCTTTTCATTCGTAATTTATCATTCAAATAAAATTGTCCGAATAAAATTCTCTTGCTACACGGCGGTCTGACAAGTTTGCATCTCGTTATAGCGCTCCTCCATCGAACAACGCGCGTTCTTCAGTCGTGCTTCACGCGTCCAGTGAGCCGCACGTGAGGTAGATGATTCGCGTTTCTATACCGAGATTAGACACGATCGGTGATAAATTGTGCGCGTTTTGTTAAAGTAGTGACTTCCAAATCGATCCTGAGTATTAAAATTAAAACATCACTTATCAAAAAATGAGGCATCGATTTTACTGGGAAATATTGCTGGATTAAAAGCGGAAGAGGAGTAACAAAATGTAAATTGCACTATTATAATCTTTATCGCAATTTTTTAGCTGTAATAAAATTTTCTAATTTAATTTCTAATCAGTGTTTCGTAATTTTCGAAAAAATTGATGTATCT
Source organism: Camponotus fellah (assembly GCA_030586385.1). Classification (NCBI taxonomy): domain Eukaryota; kingdom Metazoa; phylum Arthropoda; class Insecta; order Hymenoptera; family Formicidae; genus Camponotus; species Camponotus fellah. Next base: position 2,665,436 of record JAPIVC010000362.1, read on the forward strand.
CTGTTGTATTCTAATTATTTTATATGCAAATTTTTCTGTCTCTCTTTCTCTCTCTCTCTTCTCCCAAATTAATTAATAATATTAGTAATATTGGAACAAAGTAAATATTAATAATTTTGTTAATTTTTTCTGAAAGAAATTATTATTACGAATAATTCGACGATAATGCAAAAGATTTACGTCGCGTTAAATTTTTTCTAGAGAGTGTTCCACGCTTCTTTGCATCCACGAGTGCATCCCTCGTCGATTGCATTAATTTACGAGTGTTTACATCACGATGTAAGGGCGCGCCGTAATCGCACATGGATACTATGAATTATGCATCCACATGATTTCGAATTTCTTTCAGGGTCATTTTGATCCTGAATATGAAGAGGCAGCTCGCTATATGTTCGCAGTAATTTTACGCGATGCAAAACTGCTAAATTGGTACAAATTACGACATAATATAAACGACACGCTCGTCAATTAAACCATTGTGTCACTTTCATAAGTTTATTTCGTGAATATTCATTAACAGATTCTTTTTTCGTTCTTTTTTAAAGCGTAGAAGACATTTTTTTAAGCGTATTTTCACTTATTTCAAAGATATATTCGATGAATGATCAAAAAATAATATACAAGTGGAGGATTAATTGGTAGTCTTGATTGCGATTTAGAGTTTGGCAAAGTTGTACGTGTGATAAGCAGTTTGATCTTTCTTGTCTGTCAGTGAAATGAGATAGCCATGAAATGTTTCAAATGTCGCTGCATTCGTGCACTCTTTAGGAAATCTTTCTCATTATTTACGTATCTAAAACGTGAAAACCATGCATAGTCATTCAAAATGAATATGAGTCTGAAATTGTATAAGAGAGAAATTAAATTGACATAAAATATTTTATTTTATTCAAAGTAAAGAGCATACACATGAAAAAGAAAGAAGAGAGAGAATTATTAACCGCGAGAGAATGTATCTTAAATTTTCAAACTCGGCAATTTTTTAGCATGACTTTAATCATGCAACTCTATCCACGTCTCCACGATCACATTTTGCACCGCATATGATAAAGAGCAAAAACACAGAAATATCTTTCGAGATCAAATTGTGTTTCTCCAGATGTTGGATGATGCACTCGGTGCAGCTGGTCGACCGCTTGTTACAGGCGCGTTCACTTGTAAATTCACCTTATTCCTCTTTTTCTCCATACGGAAGGAGGCTGGCTTGCTTTTTTTCTCTGTGTAAGGAATGCGGGCGACTCGTGTCTGGAGAACGACTCGATGAACAAAAGGGGTTCCCCGCGCTTTCTATGTGAGACCTTCCGGGCCCTTTCTTTTTGGTTTTCAAGTGGGTCAGAGTTGGATGGACGAAACACGGGACGAAGAAAGAACTTTGGAAAAAGAGTTTTGAGGAAGTCAATCGAAAAGAGACATCGGAAAGACTTAGATAGAATGGAATGTAAAAAGAAAGATTAAGAAGAATGTAACAAACTCAAAGAGATAGATGGAAGTTATAAGACTTTATGATCCTACTTCTCAATCTCCAAAAAATAAACAGTCGTTGAAAGCCTTAATTCATTCAAATTCTATAAAAGATGCGACTATAAATTTTACAAGTAACAAAAAATTAGTTTTATTCTCTTTACATTGCGAATTAAAATCGCGGAATAGATTCTCACGGATGTCGCGTCCGCTTTATCAGGAAATCCGCTATTCTGTCTTTGGAGAATTCCTTTTTCAAGGAGTAATGTCACGTACGAACGTGCATTATTTACGAATAATCTGTGAATAGCAATTAAAATGCGTCGCGTGTCATTGCACGTAAATGCACGAGTAGGCCGAACACGTGGCAGTTTAAGAGTAAATAGAAGTCTGAATTAAAGGATACAATAATGACTGTCAGTCGAATCGGTTATTCTTTCTCGAGGAAAATTAAAACGTTATACAATAAGGAAAAGAAAAAGAAAACATTACAATAAAGAAAAGAAAAAGAAAAAGTCTGAAGAATAATCTCTTTCTAAAAGAAGACAAAATTTAAAAAAGATGCGAAGAGAAACAGATTTTAATCCTACAATAATGATTATGTGATAATGGCTTTTTTCGATCAAAACAAAAAAATATTTCTCTTCTGAAAGAACAGTCTTGTAATTTATGGAAAATTTGGCTTCGCGAAATTTTTACACCCTCTTAATATTAAACAATTCTATCTAGTATCATTCGTCGCGAATTTTTCGCTCTCTCGCAATCAAGTTAAACGGAAGTGTAGTAACCCACAAAAGGACAAGCGGTCAGACCATTTTACATTCCGTGGGTGTTTTCTCTCGCCTCTCTCCTCTTCCTTGTTTCTCTCCTCCCCTACTCTTGTCAGCCGCTCTTCTGTGTCTATTGCTCCTATCTTTTCCTTTCTTCCTGGCCTTCTCTCGGCTGGTTCGACCAGCATAGCCAGTCGCTGTGTCATCGAGGCCTGATACATCATAAATATAAATTGGCTGAGCACTCGCGCGTGTGCACGCATAAATAAAACCGCGTAAGTGCGTGCGTGCGTGCATGTATGCTCCCGGCAACGTTAGGGAATGTTAATGTTTAACCGGCAGCGATGCTCGCCAAAAATGATAAACAAATCGCATCGAGAAGTTTCGCATTAACACGCCCTTCCGTACGTAAACACGAGAATTTAACAGGAGGAGTAGCTGCGAAGTCACGGCAATTTACCGCGAGAAACCGGTTTCTCTTACTAAAAGAATATAATGAGTTAAATCTTAAAAATTCGTTAACTTTATGGAAAAAAAAATATATGATTATTACTGCAAATTTTTGATAAGATTTATATCTTGCTTGCGTGACCGCAAAATTAGTAACACTTTAAATGGATCAAAATAAGATTGCATATAATATCAAGAGTGCGGAAATAATCTCGATTTCAAAGCAACGTGATGATTAACCGCGTTCGTAGAATCGCTTGTTCTAGTTACACTCCCTGCATTTTGTTCCTCGTCTCGTTTTCTCTCCAGAGAGAGAATCTGAACATATATATCTATTTTATTTTAAACACACAGAGCGCAAAAGGAAACAGCTAAAACGAATAGAATCTAATCGTGCTGGCCTTGTGGCCGCCTTCGGCGATTAGTCCGCGTGTTCGAAAATATGCATGGAAATGCGGGCAGCAAATGTGCAACTTCCAGAGGCTCGAGATAAGTTCGTTAATGACGTTTGTATTTATCCGGGAGTGCGCAAAGTGTCATCGCGAATTCGCGCCGGATCCGATAATAGACTTGACGAATCATTTTCAACGCGTGTCCAATCTAAATAATATTATGCCAATCATAATTTGAAATTAACATAACGCATACAAGATCTTTCGGAGAAATATCCTATTTCGATTGGATGTATATGTCTTCTGACTAATATTTTATATAATAATAATATTTTATATAATAACATTTTTTTATACATGACACGTTACAATTTTTATACATATTTACAAACATAATATATACACATAATTGAAATTATCGATAATTAAACCCAGACGTCACAACGAACGCGTACGGGAGATTTAAAACCGATCAACGACAGTTATCTTAATTGCTAGGTCTTCAACGTGAAAGCACCGTTAGCTCGTTGTCGTCATTCCTTAATTAACCCGTCGTTATGTTAGAACCATAGAAGACTCGCTCTTATCACGCCGGTTCGCTCATAAATAACGTTTCATCGAACTTACAATCGGAAGTAACTCTTTACATTAGATACGTTTCCATACATTTTCTGTTGATTAAGCTTGTCAATCATATCGATTAATAAAAATTTCTTTGATTTTTTGTAGACATTGCATGTATTTTCTTTATTTTTATATTGGAATCAAATATGTTTTTAATTTTTAAGATTAATATAATAATACAGCTTTATAAAATTATTCATTATTATATTATATGTCGAGATAAATAATAATTAATTTACAATGTAACTGGATATTTAATTTCCTGCTGTACTTTACTTGAACATTTCTTTAAATGCCAAATAATATAATCAGCTGACATATTTGACATGTTTTGATTATTATATAATGTATTATTCGGTGCAATATTGATTACATTCTCGCTAAATTTTCTGATAATTACAGATCTCTCAATCATCTCTCATTCAGTACAGCTTTAGAACCAATCGATTGTTTGAAAGCAAAGCAGGAATCGCGATAAATCATTAAAATCGATGAACTAAATGAGATGTGGTGAAGCTAAAGAGGAGAAGAGAAAATGAATTTCTCTTTCTTTTTCTTTCTCTCTCTTCTTGCAGGATCCCAAAAAGGGAGAATGAAAACAAGAGATGCGAGATGCAAGGAAGCACCTGTCTAACAGCTGCCTCGCATATGGCATTACACTCGCGAGATTATGTAAGGAGAGTATATATACGTCTTGTTTTGAGATGCTGCGGGCAAAGGCTTTCAAAATAATTCAGACGATCCGAGTAATAATCGACAGATTTTTTTAGTCTCCCCTCGCAGGGATAATATCTTTCTCTTAAAATTTGAGTAAAATACTTTCTTCCATGTTCGTTTAATATCCTTACAATTTAGCGACAGATTAAAATTCTGTCTTGAATGTGAAAAATCATTCGATTTTGTCAAGTATATTTGTGCCCATTCACAAAGGATTATATAATATATTTAATCCTATTGTGACCGCATCTGTGTGTGGGTGGCATCTGAATTTCTCATTTAACTCACGCATCTTCGCGGAATGCAATATCCTCCCTCCTTCTTTCCAGTCGCACAGACGCTCCGACTATTAGTCATCCGCCAATGGGTCCTCTGTCCGGTAACTCATGGTCGAAAAACCATAAGTCAACGGAGAATACTAATAATTTCCTTGTAAGTCTAAATCCCAGCGTCTGCGCTCGATTTCGTCGCGATAATAAATCTGTCTTCTCTCTCTCCTTGCAAATAAAAAAATATTTAACTAAAGCGCGCAGCGACACACTCATCTCGTTGTTGAAAAGTATACAACAAATAATGACAATTAAAATAATAATGAGTTAGAAAGAAAGTAATAATGAGCCGCGCTCTTCTATGCTGTCGAGATTTCGATACAAATTTAAGTACTAATTCACGACGGTAGCTCTAGAGTTCTCGGAGAAAGGGGTCTGTGCATGGGGTATATTGTATTATGAGAAGGCGTGGCAGAGCTACATAACAATATATGAAGCCGGCAATTAAAATGAAAGGGAAAAAACGCGCAGCTGCCCATTTATTCGCGCAGTCTGCCCACGTGTCCAATGCCATGGATTTATCTCTTCGTCCGCTCGAATATTATCGAATCCATAGATTGTCAATTTAACTATGGCTCATTAATTCCCGATCATGCGCAAGAACAGATCGTCGAAGGCTGTCGAAACAAAGAGCTAAATGTGACAAAAAATCTTTTAAGTGCTAGCGATAATCTTCTCTCTTGGCGACGCGATGGCCACACAAATGGGACACGATTAATTATTCTTAATTAATGATCAAGCATCTGAGAAAGCAGAAAATTGCCGGCATTGCTCGCATTGTTATTTGAATAATTTATCATAAAATAAATTCGCGATCATCAAACGAAAGAAAAATAAAATGTTAAAAACAAATATATCTAAGAAAAAACATTTTCTTAAGATTCTCATAATAAGTCAACCATCGTCTCTTGTCAGAAGGATTTCATTATTGTATTCAAGAGAGAGTAAATATAAACAGCGATTAGGGTGTGATCCTAAGTAAACACATTTTCTGAAGTGGTTGCGAGGCACAGGCAAGAAGTGACGAAAGCAAAAGTGATAAGTGCGATAAATTTCTCTAATCTTATACAATAATACTGCTATAAAATTTACTTAATCTACTTATTTAACTTTTACAAAAATTTAAAAAAAATCTTAAATTATTTTATATTATTTTTGGAGACATCTCTAAATTCGAAAATGTATTTCAAATCTGAAGATCTGATGTATCTATTAAGTATTGTTCCAAGTATTGAAAAAACGTACAATCGAGTTATTAAAATATTTTTTTCGAGACGCGCATCTTAGCTTGTTGATTTGCCGGTAAGATCAAAGTGATGCTCTTCAATTGACGGTAAGAGGACGAGGGCGATTAAGTTTGCGGGTTTGAAGAGCATTGAGAATCTTGAGAGAGCAGTCTCAAGCAGCACGTATAGTGTAAAAGTGAAAAGGCGCCGCCCTCACAAACACGTCGAAAAGACCGAAGCTATTCCAGACTGAAAGATAAGATGAAACACTTTGGATTACTCCACTTTTAATGTATCATTTCTCTTTTCATAAAAATTTATCATCATAGGTGCTTTAAAATACTTGATGATGTTTCATCCATTATGATAAAATTATGAAGAAATTTTTGTTTCTTTTTTTAAATTCTTCTTCACAGGCCTTGCATATATTGAGAAAAAATTATATAAGGTCGATAAATTTTTAGATTTAATTAAAATTCCAAATTAAAATTCCAAATTAAAAACGTGATTTTAATTTACATAATTTTAGTCATAAAGATTACACGCGAGATATTTTCAAAAAGAAAGACCACTATCTTCGGAAAGGCAGCACAAGAATCTGATTCCAGAGTCAATCACCGATGAAATATCTTAGTGTTCGTTCAAAGATTCCATTCAAACGAATGCCGCGTCAGATGCCACGGATCGATTGATTTCAATGCCCGGCGAGGGAGATCCCGTGCCCTTTCACGATTTCCATGAAATCACCGAATAAAGAGTTAGAACTGTGTTAGTCGTTATGCCGTAACCCGAGATTTGTGTATTCTACGTTTCGGTTTTGCGACCTCTCTTTTAATATTCATGCTCGAGCAAAGAGAACCTCGAATAACACCAACGCGCGTTTCCTCGAAATACATGTGAAAGGCATTTATTCTACTGCCAGCCCGACCAAATCCCCGAACTCGCTCATTAAAAATCTCTCAATCTCACTCGAGAGCAGAAACGTGTTTGCATTAATTGCAAAAGAATTATCAAGAAATTTTCTTATCAATCCTTGCTTGCCAATTATATCGATAATTATAAATCTAACATTTTCCAATGTAATTTTTCAGAAAATTTTCTAGTGCCAGTTATAAGAAATTTAATACACGTTATTTTTCAGCGATCGAGCAATTTAAGAATGTGATGGCATAAAGCGAAGGGACAATCGATCGGCAGCATGTGTTATGTGATAGTCACTGGACGTAGTCTGCTATGGACGCTCTTGTCTCTGGCAGCATTGATGGCGGTTTTATCGGGCCTCATCACTCCCAGATGGCTCGTGGGACCACCGACAATTAAGGATACGAGTAAATATCTTCTCAACTAGATATTCGCGTGCGTGGATGCGATATCGGAATTCCCGTTGTATATATAAAGATATTTATATATAAAGATGATAACGTTCATCACGAATAAAGTATCTCCCCATTTCGTGTTAACAAATATGCATTATCGTAAGATACACTTACGCTCTATTATTGGCTTGTTTGAAAATTTCAGAAAACGGCACGGAACTGTATACACCGACAGTCGGGATCTTTAATCGTTGCACGAGATTATTCGGCAAGATGCATTGCGCTAATTTTAACGTGGACGGTTTCGCGACGGATTCCAACGTCTTTCCGGGATGCTGGAAGGCTTCCCTGTTTTTCTTGTCCGCGGGCCTGGCTGCGATGTCGGTGACCGTGATGGCTGCTCTACTCGGATGCTGCGTACAGAGCATTGGCCGTAAGAGCATCTTCAATCTGGCGGGAGTGGCACAGGCCGTTGCCGGTAATGTTGTCCTTCGAGAGAGGAGGATTGATATGATGAGATGATGAAGCTCTGATATTAAGCTTCTTAGCTCGACGAAAAGCGAAATAATCTTATGATGAGCGATATCTTATATCGACTCATATAACTTAATATTAAACTAACTTTTTCTCTAGAAGATACCTTCTAGAAGGTATCTTCTAGAGAAAAAGTTTTATGTATTATTTTTTTATATACAATGGGATCAGAAAATTTCTTGTACGTTTAAAATATTGATAATTTCTAAAGAAAATTCTTAATTTAATTTTTCTTCCTTTTTTTCAAGACGCATTATTTCATTCTTTCATTCAATATAAAAATCGCTAGTCTTTTCTCAATGTTGTTGACAATAAGAGTAATGTAAATTTTTAAAAGGCAACGATCGCTCTTTGTGCAGTTGACTATTCCACGTGCGTTTTAATACTAATCCATTTAATATTAATCCATTTAATACTAATCTTTTAGCCTAGCAATGGCTTAAAATATTAATAATTTCTGAACAAAATTTATAATTTAATTTTTTTCCTTTTTTTCAAGATTATTTCACATTTCTTTCATTCAATATATATAAAAATCGCCAATTTTTTCTCAACATTGCTGACAATAAGAGTAATGCAAATTTTTAAAAGGCAATGACTGCTCTTTTTCTATAGCTATTCCATGTGCCTTTAGCCTAACAATGGTATCTCGAGCATCAGTCTCGCAATTTCCATTGTAACGAAAGATTGTGTCCAGAATAATCAATGAATATACGCAAATTTAAAAAAACGATGTTCACTTTGCTGTAAAGTCTAACAAATCAAATAATCGGGATAAATGTATCTTTGTAACACGTGCTTGCAAAATAAATAAATAAATTAGTGTATCGCGCTCTAGTGCATATTTTTTATTTTCACAGGAATATTGTACCTTTTCGGGATGATCTTATACCCCGCCGGTTGGGGTGCCGAGAGAGTGCAGAGGATCTGTGGTTCTGAAGCTGACGCTTTTTATCTTGCTAACTGCAGTCTTGGTAAATCTAAAAAAAACACCGATATATTTATTATTAAAAATTTTTAAAAATGCACGTCCAATTTTGATTTCGGATTTTTATTATTCTTTTTAAAATGTTTTCAATTCCTCTTGAAATAATTATGATGCACAGGTGTAGTGTCCTATTCGAAAAAAAAACAAATATATATAGATCCCTGTTCTCAAAGTAAATTAAATCAAATTAAATTAATCTTAGTCACATTAATTTTGGAAGGTTCTAAAAAAATAATTTCTTTAGGTTGGGCTTTTTATAGCGCAGCGATCGGTGTCGCTCTCACTTTTGTCTGCGCCGCTTTTAGCGGACAGGCGGAGAAGTCGACGGCCAGCGACAAGGTCCAAGACAAAATGAACGAAGGAAAAACTCTAATATGCTTAGCCTGAACGCGCAAATAAAATCAGCAAGAGGTTCAATCTCGCCAATGGATATTCTCGATATAAAGCGTCGAAAAAAAATTCTTGGAGAATTTAAAAAAATTATCCACCTCGTTGTGTTCACTGCATAACAAAACAAGGATAATTTTTTTTGCGAACGGAATTATACAATCAGAATAATTAATCGTGCGAGACTAGAAAGGATGAATATTTACAGAATGATATGATAGAATATTAAATGTATGTACTTACAGTCTTCCCACAACTGCCGCAATTTATATAGATCTCTGCAATGTTTTTGCAGAGAATTCCTATTTTATATTTTATAAAGTAAGCCATTTTATCACAAATGTTCCGTCTTGTTTACTCGATGTAAAGAGAATAAATCGTAATGAGAGATAATATATTTAACAGTATGATTTATCTTATAAGCACACATGAAACACACATTCACACGCACAGACACACATACACACATACACACACACACACACACACGCACGCACGCACACGCACACACACACACACACACACACACGCACGCACGCATTTGCTTAATTAATTTTTCATGTTCTTCCAACAAGTTTGATTGATAAATAATGGAATTTATTTGTTTCATTATTATTTTTCAACAGATTATTTGAAATTCGATCGAACATATAATTTAAATAGATACATGTACATAAAAAATTATCGGCTTGTATGTCAATCGATTATATACACATGTATAAATAATGAAGGCACCAAGGGAATCAACAATTAATAATGTACATGAGCGAATTTATACAGAATTTTCGAAAAAGAATATAATTGACAATGATAGGAAAATATAACAGGAGCAAATAACGAAATCGAGAAATTATACAACTCGTGTGTAACAACGCGCGATGTAATTACTTAAAGTATGAGTGTTATTTGGTTGATGACTTGCCGCTTAAAACCGCTGACCATTGATCGCAGTAACGCTACAATCGTATAACTATGCAAATAGAGATTGACGTGATGTGATGAGAGAGTTCTTATCGCAGGGGAATGTCAAATTCGGCGGATCACGGACATCGAGTGATACGTTTGTCGATCACAGTCGGCTTATCCGTGTATGACGCACTGCAATAATATTATTAACGCATCTGCCGTACATCTAGTGTATCTCGCTCTCCCTCTCTCTCACAAACATTCGAATTTATGTGCAATATTCGACAATTTATTAATTACGAACATTTGTCAACTTGCCAGCGTATTAGAGTCTCGCGCGCGAAACTTGGAAAAACAATATTGCGCAGAAAATTACTGAAAAGAGAGCGGGATCAATTTTTACGTCCACGTTTCGTGCAGGAGACACAAGGAGATATAATTGCATATAATTATAATTAGAATAAAGTATAATAAAAAATATTAATATTAATCGCACTGTGAGACAATGATAATAAGAATAATAAGAATAGTAGGAATCTTTTTGCTTTTACCTGCTATTGATGACATTTCATTCAACGAGAGAACTTTATTGATATCTGATAAAAATTATATTAGGCAAACACTCGGCATAGAGTCGGCCTTGTGCAAATGTGAATATTCTATTTACATACATCAGCTAATAAACTACCTGTCTAAATTAAGGAAAGTTATAAATTATCGTAATTCAGTTTAGCCCAGAAAACAATGCTTTTATAATTTTTCTCCATTCTCTTCCTCTCCTTAACCTAGACAGTTTCTAGACTTTCAAAAAGCGACTGACTCCCATTGGTGAGAACTGTGTGTATGTTTCTTCTTTAATCGCCAGTTTAAACGCCCACACACACAACAATTTACTACCTTTTATAAATATAAGTTAATAATGTTCGCCCCCCCTTCGCTGCGATACGTAATGTAGAAAAACAGTTCTACAAGTAAAGTGTTATAGTAAATATTTCACGTTTCGCATTTACAAAATATTTTTATCAAGATGCGACGTACCGTTATCGTGCCGCGTTATTGCGTTAAAATGCTTGGGATAATATGTAACACGTCAAAGCTCGATGAAAAATGAGAAATTTTTATGAAACGTAAACTCCTATTCTTTGCATTATCTTGCATGTATTTATACCCTCTTTCTCATGGATAATACTAAAAATTTCTGCAACTTCAACATATATTACACAATTTATCTGCTTAATACTTTCCTCTTTCTCATATGCACATAATCCGCATCCGAATCGCGCGCGCGCGAAAGATAATATCTTGAATATGAATAATTATAACAAGCAGGTTTGACTTTTGTTGAAGCTGATTGCTGAATTGATGTTACCTTCTCGTACAAATTTATTTTCTCTTTCTCTTTTCCTTTCTTCTTCCTTCTTCTTATCTCTCTATATTCGAGTCAGACAGTCTATACATATTAATATCCCCTAGGAGGCGCGATGCGATCGATTGTATCGCTCGTTTAAATTCTGATTCAATGTGCAACGATTCATCGTTACGTTTCAGGAGCGAAGATCTCGACGGAATTATCGGTGTTCTGCGCATTGGAACGCATTGCTCGTCTTCGTTCTTCGATCATTTGTCGTCGCGCCTGCTCTCTCGCCTCGCGTGCCTTTTTATTCGCCTCGCTGTTCGCGGTCGGCTTCGCTTTGTGGACCGGTATGACTCGTCGTTTACCGTTCTGTTGCGAGGCTGATGCAGCTTTCTTGTCCACCACGACCTGTATAAAGTGTTAATGATAACTGCGAATAATCGTAACAGACGATATTATTGAATATTGAAGTATTATAATAATTGTTTCATTTTTATCAAAGAAAAATTTAAAAACTGTTACATTTAAAATATATCGTAATCATAACTCTTTTCATTTTTCCACACATCATCTTATATAATAGATATTTTTATTAATTCATTTTTTAATTAAGAAAACTTAGACTGCATATTATTTTCAAATTTTAAACAATACAAAAAATTTGCCGTTTTATAGGATTTTATCGACAGTATAATTTGAATATATTTCTTGATGAAATTGTTTCCAACTTCAGCTTTTCTTATCGACTTTCCTTAGATTCGCGCAATATATATAAAAGCCGATTCAGTATTAATTCTAATAATTTTTAAACATACCTCTTGCCACTGTGACGTCCTCAGTTTTTCTATCTGATCAAAAAGTTCGTTTACTTGAACAACCTGTAACATTACCATGTCCCAAAAACCAGCTAAATCTTCATTCGTCGTTGGAAATTCTTCACCTGGTACCTGATTCTAATATTCAAATACGAACCGTTAATTGTATTCAATCTAATTGCAAGTAAAAAACAATTAAAATGTTGCTTACAATATTCTTTTGACATAATCCTTCGAATTGCTGCATCTTTTGCGAAGTTAACAACTTGGCTTTTCCCGCAGCAGATCGTAGCTTACCAGCTGCTTCCTCTGGAAGTGCAACGGTGTCACTGCTGACTAATTCGGCCTCTGCAGATGCGGCCAACGAGAGCAATCTATCTGTCTCTTGTTTCAATAACTAAAAACACGAATGTCTATAAATTTATATTGTCGGATTGTGTCTGCATTACCTGTATAGTTAAGCATTTTTTTCAATTACCTTCATAAAGTAATGACCATCTTTTTCTTCGATTATTTTTTCCGTTTCTTGAGTTTGTTTCGCTATGTTTGTCGAACTGCTGCTAGGTTCTAATACAGGTAACACTACTTTCGGCGCCGCTGGTTGTTGATCAGGTATGCTTTTACTACTAGAATCACGCTTCAATGCGTCACCTTCTATAGTAATCGGAATTCTCGTTATGCTATTTTGTGAATTCATAGTTGTGGGAGTCTTCTGCTCGATTTTTCTTATCGGTGTTACCCTAAAATATAACAGTATTTCGTTATTAAAGCAAAAAAATAAAAAAAGACATTTGCTATTTTATTTGTAGATAAAATATAGATACTCACCTTTGTAGAGGTTTTATGATTTGTTCCGTTCCGTCTGTGGGTTTTCTACTACCGACTACGGGAAGCTGAGCCCGAAATTCCGGACGCAGATGTCGCAAAACGGGTAGATTTTTTAACGACTCTTCCATGTTTGCGTTATCTGCCGAAATGTTATTGTTATTACTGGATTTATTGAAATTACTGTCACTGGTGTTTAGTTTAGTGGTGCTGCGTTTGTAGAAGAAACCCTGTGCTAGAGCACCTGGACCGTAGAGCCGCTCCACTCGTTGCTGAATAAAAGATTTTTCGCTACTCGATGAAGTGTTTAACACTTGACTTTCAACTTCCGTCGAGCCATTCAAAATACTAGCATCACTAAATGATGCATCTGAAACTATGTAAAAAGTAAAGAAAGAATTAATAAAAAAAAATTAGGAAACTTTATGATATAAAATATATATGAATAAAGTTAAAATGAAAGGAACAAATAAAAGGAATAAATAAAAATTAATATCAAAATATTATTTCACTAAATATTTCAATTTTGAATTCCTTTTAATTACAGTAATTGAAATAAGAAAGAACTAAAATAAATTTTTGCAATCAAATAAAAATAATAATAAAACACGATACGAAAAGTTATTTAATTGCAAGTGATAAAATAGTGACACAATGCAAATGTATTAATTAAAAATTCTGCTAGTTAGAAATTTCAAAATTTCATTTAATTGTAAATTTTAACTGTCGTAAAAGCTTATCAAACATAATTCAAACATATAGAAATATTCACATACAATGATCAAGAAAACAAACTAATAACGTACATACAGGTATCAACAGTATGTTTTCTATTACAAAAATCAATAATCGTCAAACATCAATAAAGAATGTCAATACAAGTATAAGTCGAAACCATGACCTATCAATATAACGACAATATAGCATCAACGACTAAATATCTATTTAAATATTGATAAAATTATGTAGAAAACACGTATCGTTTTATTGATCTAACGATATCAAAAATAAATTTTTAATAATTACAAAAAAATTTTTTAAGTTAAAATTTAGAAAAAAATTAATTATATAAGAAATTATTAATAATAAAATTAACAACTAAAATTGTATATTGAAAAGAGTTTCCCTTACGATTAGCAACGCCCTGCTTCGGAGAGGAGAAACCTGTACCATAGGATTTATTTTGTTGACCGCAGGACATCATCTGTGGCAAGCCGGGGCTCCGTTTAGTCGTAGAAGTACTCATTCTGATAGGACTAAGATCAGGAAACGTTGTGTGTAACGACACTCCCTTGTCGACTTCCGAATAACCCTGACATATACTGATCGTGCTTCTGCTCTCCATGTATGTTTCGACTTTACACTCCTCCTTCATACCATTCGTAAATCCGTTTTGCCTGTCCATCGCAAGCGGCGATATCGATTGACTCTTAGGCGGATATTGAGGCGTTGGAACGCTGAGATTCTCGTTGGATCTTTTAACATATTTCAGTTATTGTTAGTTATTTAACCAATATATGTTTTAGAAGAAATAAAAAAAACGAATTGCAAGCATCTCACCTGAAACCTGCAGGACTCGTGTCCCTCGTGATCAGTCTTGTGCCAGGACTGCTATCTCTCGAACGGAATCCTTCCCTCAGTTTGCTATCGTACCTGGTGATTCCCGAGTAGCCGCTTATGCTGCACGCCAGTCCCAGATAACTTGGTTTCTTCGCTGCTGTCACCTGCTCTGGCTCCGGGCTCCTGCGATGTACATTGCTGACGTTTAGCTTCTGTTCATCCGGAGAGAGGTGCGACTTTTGCAACGTTTCGCTGCTGCCGTTCGCCAAATTCTCAGGTGACGACACCGGTTCGCCGTTGCACCCTGACAGATTCAGACTGTGCAGCGTCTTTTCCGACACGGAGTCTACGGTGTTTTCTGAAAGAGGAAATTCCAATCTAACACTCGCAGAAGCGCTCTTCTTCTCAGCTCCAATTTACGATCTTACAATTCCTAGAAACTAAAATTACGAAAGACACTAGCGCAAATGTCACATTGCATGATTGAATAAGATTTGATAATTTTGGAAAATTATTCTTCTGCAATATTAAGATGATATAACAAATCGGTTTTGCATAAATCGAGAATTATTCAAGCAAATTTAATATTTAAATTATTAAATTTAATTATTTAAATCGCGCATTTCGATAAACGTTTAAATCATCTGTAAGTTCACTAATTATTCGATTCACCGTGTTCTTATTAAGTGATCAATGTTCGCGAGCCAACTCGACGAGACATTCACCCTCGAAAAGTACTGCCACCCACGCAATTATGCCATATGCCAACTCGCGTCAAATGAATCTTATTCACATCGTTGTCGCGCAATGCGACCTTATTTTCTACGAATGGAGTTAATTCCTTAATCTCCTTGCGTCGAAACAATGAAAATCCAACTTGGTCACACAGATCTAAGCTACGATAGACCGACGCGTCTCGCAGAAGCGAGATCTTTCACACGAAGAGGTCTTCACGCTCGTCTAAATCGTGGCGACGATCCTGGAACACTGAGCAGAGAGATTCCTCGTGGGCATCTCGTCAACGCCTTCTTGGCAACGATGAGGAAAAGAAGCATTGCACTTGATGCGCTTGCCTACGGTCTAAATCCGATCGGCATTTCGAGCGAGCAAAAAGCGCCCGCGACCTGCGAGAAGGTAACGGTGGGAGAGATCGGCGACCCCGAAAGACGACCTTGGAATCTCGAAAATCTGCATGGATCTTGAGTACCTGAGAATTAACGTAATAATACGAGAGATGCATACGAAACGAAAAATCTAAGCTAGTTACAGACAGGCCTCTTTTCCTCAATAAATTTGACTGTAAAATTTTATTCTATAAAATATAAACGTGAGATAATTTGTACCGATTGGATAATTGCGCCGGTATTATTGGGCGTTTCTCGTGTAGCTTTCAGCACCAATTAAATTCTGTATTTTGGGATAATTGAAAGATCTCGTTCAAGAGATAAACTCTAAGAAATACATTCTTTTCAGGCGTACATTCCGTCCTTTTTCTCCGGAATGATTTCCTCGCTTGAGCGACGCGTCTAATCATTCTCCGCCCGACCGAGTTCTCATCGAGAATTCCCTGCGAGAAACAATGCTTCCAGTGAGAGACATTTTCTGTCATTGCAACAAGATTCTCTTCTCTAAATTCTAGATATCATTTGAACCTCTAATTCAATATCAATTATCAAAATTCCCAAATCTTTTCTCGCGAAACGCTTTAATATATTTATAGATTCTCAGATTATAAATAATATTTAAATGTACATGTATTTAAAATTCCTCTTATTGTCGGAGAATTTAAGATTATTCTTTCATCAACAAGTTAATTCAATAAAAAATAATTTAACCACGGAATTTTTCTCGATAACAATCTCTTATAATCAATAATACGTCTCCCAATCGCGGAAACGGTGTTCTCAATGCGTGGATAGCCAACCTGATCGGTCGGACGCGGAACGGTCGACGTCCAGGCTGCAGCTCCCGATGCTCTCCTGGCTGGTCATGTTGGGGTGATGCCTGGCACCGATCGCCGACGACCTCGAGTCCGGGTCCAAGCGATGGTAGTTGAGGGGTTGCACGGCCAGAGAGAGCGGCCTAGTGCGCCGATGTGAGCGGATGCCGCCGGCTCCGGGTACCGACGACGTCACCGTCGCGACGCAGGAGTCGTCAACGTCCTCCAGACCCGCCACCTCGCCTCCTCGGCGCTCCTCGTCCACGCGATCCTCGTGCACACTGCACAGGTCCGGTTCTCATCGCGTATATGTCACGCGTGTGTCGGAATTTGTTCTCGAGCTCAGTCGGCTTACGACATTTCCACGTATATGTATATAATACACACATACATAGTGATGTGCTAAATATACCGGTACCGCTGCTATTTCTGATTAAATGTTTTCTTTATGCAAAGCGAAAATCTCAAAAAAGTCAACAATGAAATATTACTATAATATCATAAATTATATCAATTTTTATAAAATTTTCATTCAAATATGTCTCGGAAAGTTAGCCTCTCGGTTGAATCTCATTTGAGAAAATATTTTAACAAAGAATATTAGTTTCTTCCATCTTTCATTTTTATCTATCAAGTCTATCTATTATTCAATATCTTAATATTATAACGATATTAAAAAAAGACAATATAAGAAATATTGATTATTTGATTTTGAAGGAGTTTGGAGATTTAACAAAAAAATTGAAAAAATTGCAGAAAAGTGACCTCGATCATTTAATAATAAAATTGAAAAAAATCACAGAAAAGTGACCTCGATCATTTAATAATAAAATTGAAAAAAATCACAGAAAAGTGACCTCGATCATTTAATAAAAAAATTGAAAAAAATCACAGAAAGTGACCTCAAATGTAATGAAACTTGAGTTATCTCCAAGAGGTCCACAACGAAACGTTTCGCTGTCGCATTTCTTTGCATTTCCTTTTTGAATGTAGTATTGCCTTGAAGAGGCACGAGAAAGCGGCACAAATTAGCATTTACCGGTAACCGCGACTGCTTTTTGCACACAGCATTCGTATGGCAACTGATAAACGGGTCTCTGATACTGCTTTCTTTCTTTCATATCGTGTACCACCAAAGGAGCTCGAGAACATCGTAGGGACGGGAGCTGGCGCCACTCGAATAAGTCCGATAGATTACCGGTTTCTCGATGGACCAGCGCATTTTGCATGTATAATATTACACAGCTGGATCTTGCGGAGAGACTCGACAACATAACATTGATGCAGGGGAATCTCGCGGATAACAAAAATAGATTTTACAACAGTTGCCGCTCGCTTGAGCGAGCAAGAAGTCAATTTCGACGAGATTCCCTTGAAATTCTTTCGGCGCATTTTTGCGACAGAGTATTAACGAGTCGTATATTTTCTCTCTTACCAATGTAATGAGAGTAATTAACGACATATCGACGTGGCACGCGCGTAACTGTCCGATAAAAACTCAACGCTTTAATGTCCCAGCAATGGAGAAAATCAATTGGAAAGTTGCACGGCGCAATAAGAATCAGATTTTTGAACTTAATGAAGGCAAACATTATATGTTATGTGCAGGCAATCTCATTAATTTCACCGTGACTTTCGTATTTTTCTGCATAATCAAGACAATGAATAAATAAGCGATTTTTATTGCCGCCACTCACGCAACACGCATCAATGCCATATTTTCTTTTTTACGTTGTATTATGCACGAATTCTCCGCATGTCATTATCTTTTTTTTCAGTACAGTTATTACTCAGTATTTACTAAGATAAATATTTGCAAAAAAAAAAATAAAATAACATTATATAAAATATCTCGTAATATTAGGTATCGATCCATAAAAATAAAAACAATTTGTATAAACGTATGATTGACTTGCTTCCGAATTACAGAGGTTTATTTTAGCAATTTATATTTAGTTACTTTCACAAGACATGTTTAAAATGACCATCTTGTATTGGAATGCACGCCTGTCAACGTTTCTACTTAGACTTTTACTCGTGAAATCACTGAAGAATCTATCTATCATCTAAAGAGAATATCTATTAATAATATTGAAATTTTGCCATCGAAAGTTTCCAAAGAATATTCCGAGGAATTAAAAAATATGAATGCTAAAAAAATCTACAGACATACATTTGGACAAGATAATCATTTTGAACACTTCTTAAGCACTTGCGAAGATAAGCAGATACAGATTACTAAAGTACCAAATTTAATAATCGTTATTTTTAATGAAAATAAAAAAAAAATTTAGAGAAGAGCTGTAAAACGGATCTGAATCTCGGAGACGTTATCGTAGAGTGGCACTAGCTTCCGATAATTGATTTATCGTTAACAACTCGCTCACGAGAGCCTCGTGCAAATGGTTCCGGCGTGCGAATGGAATTATCGGCAAATTGGCGCCGGTGTTAATTGCACGTAGCATCGGTCATTCGCCGCGAATCGAGCAGGGATATCAACTACAAGTCCGTTCATTTTAGCCGCACACTTTCTCGCTTTTTGAAATAAAACAATATACATGTATCACAATATTGTGTAAAGAGAGAAACATTCAAGGTTGCGCTAAAAGTGTGGCTAAAAAGAATAAACCTCACGTACAATCGTACGAATCAGCGCAAGCGGGTGCATATCGAATGAGTGCCAAACTATAATACATGCAGTTAAAGTCGCTCTCACATCGGCGACTAAAATCGCGCGACAGCTCTTCAACATGTTGCCCAGAAAAAACACATCGTCCATTGACGATTGTCGCACGTTTACTCGCTTATGCAATCGCGACGGCAGTGTAAGTATGTAATATACACATAGAAACAGGAGGAATCTCTTCGAAAAAGTCACACTTAGTATAGAATACAGCGGCTCGTTTTTCAAATCGCTACGTGCCTCATTTTAAGCACTTAAAATTATATCCCGAAAGATTAAACTCGAGGAAATATTTTTATATAAATATTTTTATAGACACTCTATTAATTATGTACCAAAAGTTATAGTGTAAATGAATCTTACGAAATTGCTGTATTGTGATAAATTTTTTGCATTATAATAATAATGCATCGATGCAATTCCTCGAGCAAAAAATGCATCAAACTCCAAAATTATATCCCGAAGAATTAAACGCGAGGAAATATTTTTATGGACACTCTATAAATATTTTTATATGAATATTTTTATAGACACTCTATTAATTATGTACCAAAAGTTATAGTGTAAATGAATCTTACGAAATTGCTGTATTGTGATAAATTTTTTGCATTATAATAATAATGCATCGATGCAATTCCTCGAGCAAAAATGCATCAAACTCCAAAATTATATCCCGAAGAATTAAACGCGAGGAAATATTTTTATGGATACTCTATAAATATTTTTATATGAATATTTTTATAGACACTCTATTAATTATGTACCAAAAGTTATAGTGTAAATGAATCTTACGAAATTGCTGTATTGTGATAAATTTTTTTGCATTATAATAATAATGCATCGATGCAATTCCTCGAGCAAAAAATGCATCAAACTCCAAAATTATATCCCGAAGAATTAAACGCGAGGAAATATTTTTATGGATACTCTATAAATATTTTTATATGAATATTTTTATAGACACTCTATTAATTATGTACCAAAAGTTATAGTGTAAATGAATCTTACGAAATTGCTGTATTGTGATAAATTTTTTGCATTATAATAATAATGCATCGATGCAATTCCTCGAGCAAAAAATGCATCAAACTCCAAAATTATATCCCGAAGAATTAAACGCGAGGAAATATTTTTATGGACACTCTATAAATATTTTTATATGAATATTTTTATAGACACTCTATTAATTATGTACCAAAAGTTATAGTGTAAATGAATCTTACGAAATTGCTGTATTGTGATAAATTTTTTGCATTATAATAATAACGCATCGATGCAATTCCTCGAGCAAAAAATGCATCAAACTCCAAAATTATATCCCGAAAAATTAAACGTGAGGAAATATTTTTACGGACACTCTATAAATATTTTTATATGAATATTTTTATAGACACTCTATTAATTATGTACCAAAAGTTATAGCGTAAATGAATCTTGTAAAATTACTGTATTGTGATAAGTTTTTTGCATTACAATAATAACGCACCGATGCAATTCCTCGAGCAAAAAAGTGCATCAAACTCCAAAATTATATCCCGGAGAATTAAACGCGAGGAAATATTTTTATGGACACTCTATTTATAAATATTTTTATATGAATATTTTTATAGACATTCTATTAATTATGTACCAAAAGTAGCGTAAATGAATCTTACAAAATTACTGTATTGTGATAAGGTTTTTGCATTACAATAATATCGTATCGATGCAAAAAGGTGCATCAAATTTCAAAATTATATTCTGAAGAATTAAACGCGAGCAAATATTTTTATAGACACTCTATTAATTATATATCAAAAGTTATAGCGTAAATGAATCTTACGAAATTGCTGTATTGTGATAAATTTTTTGCTTACAATAATATCGTATCGATGCAATTCCTCGAACAAAAAAGTGCATCAAACTCCAGATTGCATTGTGCATGATGCTCATAACGCGTTGAAGAAACGAGTCGCGCGAGTAGATAGATAGGTAGGTAGATAGATAGGTAAATTGTCCGGTGTTGTACAATGTTGTTTACGATGCGGAAATCGGCGCTGACATAATTGCGAGTTAACGGTTTAAAGTGCATCGCGGATGTATAGGCGTGCGGCCAAGCAAAAATAAAATGTGTAAGAGGTGAACGAATCATGCTCGATCGTCGATGACGATGATGATGATAATGATGATGATGAGCGTGTATGCGTGAACGCACGTGAGAATTAATCGACGGTCTGTTGGAGAAAATGTCAAAGTGTTATCATATAATGATATTTCTCCGTAAGGTGATGCTGACCGCGCAAATATGCGAACAAATCATCGTTGATGTGTCGAATCTTTTAATTTCGCCTGTCTCGAATCTTGGATATGAATCTCCATACATCAGATAGGAGTAATATCTGAATGCATATGGATGCATCGTACTATGCCTTGACGTTTTAATCGCTCACCGTAAATATTCAGGAGGCAACAAACACCTTGTGTCTCCCAGTATCTGTTGCATCCTGAATTATATAGATTTCTAATGGGACGTTAATCAATTATTATTAATTAATTTGGATTAATTGTCAATGACACACATTAAATATTAATCATGTATTAATTATCCATTCTCGGTCAAAAATAAATCCATGTTACTCTCCATAATAAGAGAAAAAAAGCATGCAAGTGTAATACACACGATATTAATGTCAGAGCAACCCTGAGGATTCGCTTTTAAAATTTCAAGGAAATTTTTCAACCCTTTGCAAACGTCCTTCTCTTTTCGCCTACCTTCGCCGCCAATGTTTCCAGAGGAGGAATTTGGAGACATTCTTTTTCGTTACCGGATTCACTGTATAGGTACCGCTCTCAATTTTTAGAGGCATCCTTAGCCGCGAACGCGTCACTTTGGATTGCGCTCGATACGCATTGACGGCGTGCGGGCCGATATATCGATCGAAAGATGATCTGCGAATGTCAAAGGAGACGATATTGCACGATGGTATTATTCTCCTGCGCTTGTATTTCGAAACGACGACAAGCGTCGTTAAAATGCAATTCTAAGCGTTAATGCGCATTTTATATATATGCGTGTTAATCATTTATGACCTTTTCTCTCTAAATTAATCGGGGAATTTTCATTCCTAATTAAATTATTATTAATATTGCCTAGTTACGTACTTATAAAGACATCACATTCGGTTTATCTTATCTGTCAATTAATCTCACTTAAGTAAAGAGGATATATATTCGTGATGCAGCTTCACCGCTGTCGATTTATTTATTCTACTCGTGGTCAGCGCTAGCGATTTCTTTCTTTTTGCGTGACCCTTTGTCGTCGTATGGTTCTCGCGAGCACGTTTCTAGGATGACTAGCTGCCGAAGACTGGCATCCTCCCAATCTCGTCTCTCCGTACTGTGATTCTCTCTCTCTTTCTCTCTTTATCGTTATCTTCCTCCTTCACTCGGTCTCTCCCAATCTCCCGTCTTTCCAGCTGGTCTCTTTATCTTTTCTTGAGTCGGGAGTATTTTTGGAACACTCAAAAAACCACGATGGCACACGGTGCCGCTTTCTCTCGTCAACCCGCATGTTGTCTTTTCTTCTTCTTCTGCTTCTGTCTTACTCCCTTTGCGCGGGCATTAACGCGTGAACGAACGTGGAAGGGCGCACGAATTTGAAGAGGATCGCGAGCGGAAAGTCGGCGTGTCTACACGTGCCCGGCACGCGCGCTGCAAAGATGATCATCGCATAACTCGCGAGCAATCCTCGCAAACCGTCATTCGCTCGCTTGTGACCAAATTTGATAGATTTTTTAATGTAAAAAAATTCAACGTTTTTACTACAAATATTATAAATAGAAATCAGCTCTTTTGCTATTCGATATTAATTCAAATTAAATATTATTGAGGAAATCATTTCTTTTATTATTCTCTTTTTTTTGCGGAAATTATATGCAAAAATAAAGATTAAAATGAATAATGCAAGTTAACACGTCGGAAGAAGAAAAGCTTGCCTTCGATTTCATGTGCAAGCGAGCAAATAAGTATCGTGTGTAAATCGTTGTTGAGAGCTAATAATCCCTTTTGGTTTCTGTCATCTGGTCTTTTATGAACCGTTAATCCGTAAGCGCTTTTATGGCCTGCGTAATAGTTTCTCTTTCTTCACAGGGTTGCTTTCTCCAATGCCGGCTTTCAAACGGCCTCAATCCGCGACTATCGCAAAGTACGCATTACCATGTATAAAAGTTTGTTACGCTTTGTGTCTTTTAATAATTTGATATAATTCACTTATTCTTTGAGGTGAAAAAAAATCCGAAGAAACACGCGAAGATTTTCTGTGAAAAACTTTCGAGGATCGCTTGAATTAAGTCCGCGATAAAAAGTGAAATTTATGGCAAATGCTAAACTTTTAAATTCAAACAAAGGCTCTCATCCAAGTTACGATCAACAAATTTTCTCCAGTCTTGAGAGATATATAGGAGGAAAATTAAAATTTACTATCAATCCTCACAGAAATGTAATCAACGTGGTAAAAGCTGTTCTTACAAACTATTTTTAAAGTCAGTATCGTAACGAAAAGATTAAATAAATTTGAGGTAAGACAGAAGCAAAACAGAGAAAGGGTTTCGTATCTCCCCGGAAGATTTCTCGTATTCCCGTATGTTGAACATAATCCGTGCAAACGTTTCTGTGTCATTATTCTATTTTAGTTAGCTCCTACAGAGATTTACGGGCTCGATAATTGAAACCGACAGAATTCGGGACGTTGTCGACAAGGGTTCGTGTCGCCATGGGGTTTCCGGTTCGTTTACAGCAATAGCATGAAGAGCATCTCCCGGTATGTCAGCGGCACTAACAATCTAGAATTGACAAAGTCTCGTTCATGGGATCATTATAACGTTCCATGACTTCCTCTTCTCATTGTTGGGATCATCAGAGAAACTTGATTATAAAATTCCCATTAAGAAGAGAAAGAGAGAAAATGCACATTTAATTTTGCCTTCTCTTCATGAAGATCATGAAAAGCATGGACTACTGATGAAAACAAAACATTTCACAACCGTGAAAAGGCGCAAACGATAAATTTATAATCGATTAGAATTCAATCACAAATTAAAATTCATAAAAATTTCAGATTCCGATTAATTTCCAGCAATATCATTAAACCGTGTATTGCAAGCCTAATACTTTGATATAATAAATGTAATGGAATTATAATGTCTCATAAAAATTTGCATAAAATATCGTTAGCGCGAGATTTATCATATCATTATAATATTCGCAAAAAGGTACATCAAGGACGCAAATAAAATTTAATCGAACGCATGACTAGCGTGAAGCAGAAGCTGCCGTCTGGGAATGCAGAAAGTGCAGCTATGAATTCAAATGCAATATGTGCTAACGTTCCGCTGAAAGAGTTGTCACGTGCGAATCTGATGAAAAATTGCATCGCTCAGAAGGAACCTGACATGTCCTAAATGCACTTAAATGTAAACTGAAAATTATATTTTACTTGTAAATGTATACAAAAAAACTTTCTACGAGAAAAGATATTTTCTTTCGAAAAAAAGATTCAAACATTTTGATTTCAAACCCCGATTAAGATTGTATCTCGAAAAAATTCTTACGAGTTTGCGATAAAGGTATAATATACTTGATCTTATCTCGGGACGATGAGTCACCAACTCATGTTTGATATATTATCTGCGATTCTATATTCAATAAAACGACCGTGAGATGAGGTATGGCTGTGCCATTTATGTGACTGAACAAACATAAATCCTGAGGAAACAAGGTACGCGTACCTTTATATAAACTATTTTTTCTATAGATATCGAATCAAGGAACGTGTATTATCGCGCCTGTCATGTTTTCCGAAGGAAAATTACATAAATATCTTGCATACTGATCTTTCCGTCCCTCGAATGCACCTGTCTTATGGTTAGAAGGCACGTATCGTCCTCCTTGTATTTGTTCAAAGACACTATTGACGCGAATGATTTTATATAGATAAAAATTAGAAGAATATTAGATCATTAAATGTAATGTAAATATATAAATATCACTCATATCGATGACTTTTACATACGCGATCAAAAATAGCATAGTTCTTTTGCATTTGTTACACGTGACCTGAATATAAAATGCCTCGTGATTCCTCGCCTCGTCACGAAGTCCATTGACATGAAATTTCACGCACTTAGAAGAGGAAAATATTTACCTTCGCGTGTGGGTTGGACTTGTTTCATGGAAAGTGGGGTAAAAATTAGCATTTATTCGCTTAATTCACGATAATCACGAGCTACGTAAAATTAGATTCTGAGAAAATGCACGGTAATTTGAAATACTGTTGCTATCGTAAGGGATTTTTAAAACTTCAAAATTGAAACTTCCGCAATTCTGCATATTAAGTGAATGTTTATGCATATTTATGTTATGATGTATCGGATGAAACACGCATGGGAATCCTATCTGGATGTCACGGTTGAGAACTTGCGAGGTATATTAAGTTACGAAATGAACGGTAAATCGTGAGGAGACTAGCCTAAAATAGAGAGCCGCTGTCGCAGCCACAAGACGATTTAAATACCGGTATTAAAATGCTCTTCCGGTTTGCTCATCCAACATGCAACGGAGAAAATATGCATGAATCCATAAGTGAGCTATTGTGCGCAAAATTGATCGACGTGAGAGACGATAAGATCTCAAAATCACGATTTATATATTTTTATTTCTCGATTATGCGTATGTTAAAATCTCGAAAGTCACATTTCTCTCTACACCACGTCTATGCACGTCTATTTCGCGTACAGTCGCATTTCTTCGCGAAACTTGTGCAGCTTTCCCGCTAAAGAGGAATTCCTCCTCGCTTTCTGAAAATTGTCAAGCGTGCATCGCTGGTATTCAGAGGTAAGTGACACCGGGTGAACTCTCCCGATCTATATATAAACGAAAATAAACTAAAGTGACATTTGAACTATACTCTCACTGTCGCCCCTCTTCTTCCACGACAAGCCAAAAGAGAGACGCTGGCAGAAAGGACGAGGGGAAACGGACGTCGCGACGATCGTCTGAGAAAAATTGTGCCAGCTAAATCAAGAGGCGCCTGTCCTCCCTCAGGCTTTTCTATCTTCTTCTCGAATTATTCCTTTTTATAATTAACTCTTAATTTTCATCGCACTCGTACATCGCTCTGTATTTTAAAGATCCGACAGTCAGAAGGATTATACGCGTATCTTCCTGATACTGGAAAAAAAAAACGTCAATTTCCTGACATGACAAGAATTATAATTCCAAGGTTGTACTTCAATGTAACGTTGCATCCTTAATATATATCAACATCGCGGAAGTAATTATGCAAGCGTTTTTCCGGTTAAAACACTCTTGTACAAGAATAGCGTAGAATAAATTGAATGGTATAAAAAAATTACAGTCTTTTTTTTTTAATCATAAATTCATAAAATTAATTATTTGAAATTCTCCCATCGATATTACAATATTTAAATATAATAACTGGTAAAAAATATTTCAATAATTGCAATTAGAAAAACTGTTTTATATTCAAATTATATAAATTATTTTAATTCACACATGAAAGATATTAAAATAATTATATCAATAATTTTTCTTTAATAATTTTATGAGACAAATATTTAATCTTTATATCCTACATAATTATATCCTTGAAGAATTTTGAGTCATGCAAACTGTAATTTTTTTAAATATTTTAGTATCTTCAAAAATTTTTTTCACAGGCGAATATTTAACTAAATATTCTACTCTTGTGAAAACATTCTCGCAATATTATATCGACATTGTCACAGGAAGTAAGAGGTATGCATGTTGCAACGGAAGAGTGCATATCGAATAGTGAAAGAAAGAGCCTCGATCGAAATCTACATTAAAGATCGCAATTGCTTGAAGGAGTCCTTTGCCTCGTCTAAGAAGCTATTACGGTCGAAATTTGACGTATGATGATGCGTCATAAGTCACGCTTATACGAGATCGTGTATCACGCTTCAACTATACGTCATTAATCTCTCACATGGTTTCAATTAAAGGAACCGTTCTTGCAGATACGCTAATGATCAGTTATTCATGTAAACGGTTCTGTCTTGCCATCATCGAAAGAATATGTATCCTGACTTGTACGAGATATTATATTTCATGTTTTATGTATGCGATATTTGAATATTACGATTCAGCTTTGAGACTTTTTTTTAACGAGTCTTCAACCGAGCTTGGTAAATTGAACGTGGGTTGCCGAGCTCGTACTAACGAGACAATAAAGAATAATTTCAACTTCTGTATTTTAAACGAAAGTCATCGCGTTGATTGTACCAAGTATTTAAGCAAAGGTCATATCTTTCCGATTCTGACGTCTAACTTGCACGTCCAAATGTCAAGGGTTTATTATTCTTTTTAGCAAATTTAATTTTCAATAAATTTTCCATCAAATCAAATCAAATGAAAATAATATGCGCGGATATGAATTTAAAAAGAATCAAGCGCATTTCACTTTTATTCACATGACGTATGAATAAAAATAAGCCAGGATTGAATGTGCAAAGCGTGACGCTGACGGAAAACATTCTAACGTCGTTGACTCACAATGAGCCTCGGTAATTATTCGCGATGTCGAAAGCTCGAAGAGCGGAGCGGCTGGTGCTGGTCTCGCCGAGAATGGGACGAATAATCACGGCGGAACGCCCGCACTTTATTCGATGCATTTATGGAAGACGAGCGAGGAACGATCATGGATAAAAGGCGACGTGAATTCATCGAGCTATTTTATCCTAGGATAAAAGACATAAGCTTATTCCTGCGGAAAAAAAAAACTGTCTCATCAGCAGCGCACGATGACGCGTGCATCGAAATGTCACGATCACGTGCGTGGCGCAAATCGATAAATGCAATGTTATGCTCTACATCTGCGATCGAAGTGGCGCGTGAAGTTTTACGTATGACGGATGTATGATGTGGGAATAGATGAGTGCGTAAGATTGCGTGCAACTGTGTCGGTCTATAGTTGTGCCAGATTGACGTATGCAGTCGTATAGACATATTAGTGTTACTACAAACGTGGAAACATCAATGATTGAACGAATGATGGAGCGTGTAAATAAGAATGTCAGTCTTGTAGAATTACACATAAAATTATTAAACATAAGTCCCTCTCCGTTACATGCTTGCAAATTTCTATTTAATATTTCAAATTAGTATCCTAGTGCTACAAGAAACAAATAAATATGGTACATTTAACATCACTGAAACGATGTGTATCATAATAATTTAGCGATATATATAATAATTGACACGATACGCACTTTGTGTCTGATATTTGAATTCACGATCGAAATTTCATTCGTTTTGAGAAAAGGAATCGGTCGATGTTTGTTTCCGTTTCGGGCGGAAAAACATTCAAGGGGGAAGGAAAATTATAGGAGCGTCCCAACATGGCCCATCTTTCCGTTGGAGAGTGGGGAGAGGAACCGGATTTCCGAAAAAGGGAAAGCGCGGGATGCACTGTTGCCTGTGCGCGTCTCGCACGCACTCACTCATGCACGCACGCACATACGCACGCCTACGCGAATGCGATAAATTATGCGAGGAGGCGGGCCACGATATAGGGTAGGGGCTACCATAAAAGAACCTGTTACGTTCTAGATATTAGCCCGACGAGCGCGTACAAAATCGGCTGCGTTACAAGTAGCGAGTAGAGGGAAAAGAGGAAGCGGGAGACGAGCCATCCTCGCTCCTTCCCTGACACGTCAACGTCGATCACAATGAAGCCTGGTAGAAAATAAATGCAAACAGGGTCACCAGGGTAATCCTCGATGCTCGGTTAATGGCACCGTCATAGTTACACAATAAATAAGTACAGGTTTTACGAGCTGTTGTGGCTTTTAAGAGCGCGATTAGTGCGATTAGCTACACACAATAAAGATACCGTAAATGACGCGAGCAATTATCCAAGAATTTTTTATTTATAATTTATTTATTTTTTTATTTTTATTATTTTATTTTATTTTTTATTTATTATTTAATTTTCCATTAATTTTTATTTATTATACCTATTATGATAGTTTTATAACAAACGTCTTTAAATATAAATCTTCTTCAGTTATTCCAATATTTTATTTTATTTTTTCCCCCGTTCTGCAAAAATATATATTATTTTAAAAAAAATTTTTGTCCAAAGTTTTTATCCGGCCGCGACGTTTCTCCCGAGTAAGAACCGAGTGTCGCGCGGTTCTTTATTTCTGTTTATCGATCGGCGGCAGAGAAAACCGGTACGTGTACTGTACGGTGTTTCGTGTAAAACGGGCAACAAAGAATGACTCCGTACGGTAATTTCGCGCCGGCCAACGCGTACCTATTATAATTATGTGCCGGGTAAAAACGGCATTCCGCGAATAAGGCGCCGCAAACTATAACGATCGCGCATCATGGGACAATGCGGACAATAATACCCGGCGACGAAGGCGTGACACGGTCAAATTTAGCGTATGTCGAGGGGTAAAAATAAAAGCGGCGCTCACAAATGTCTCATGAACGCGTTTCAATTGTACTTTAATCAGAATTATCCGCATTATTTCGACATCCTAATTCGTCGCGAGATTGCATTATTATTTGTACCTTTGTCGTCTAATTCGATTAGCACTTGTGACTTAATCGTGAGTCACGTCAAGTACTCGGAATCACGAACTCGTTTCCTTTAGTCGCGTCGTGACTAATCTACCTCGAAATTGCAATCTAATTACATTTGCATTCGATAATAATAAAATGATGATTAATCCGGATTAAAGTGTGATCACGATCAACGATTTGGCTCGTCGTTAGATTGCGTCGTTAAATTTCGCAGATTGGAGAAAGCGCGATTTAAAAACGACAGTTTTGCGAATGATTAGGAAAGTGCATCGACGAGAAATCAAATTTCAATCACATCTGTCATAACCGATCTGAAACGCCTGTCAAACGATGCGCGATACCAAACCGCGATATATTACACAAGTTGCGGTTTCCTGCTTCGCCTTAATCTTCTTGCACGCGTATAGAGCAGTATATCATAGCGGCTGAGAAATTATGCGGCAATCATATCTCGTTGCAGTTGCAACGTAGCAACTATGTCACACCGAGCGCACTGCATTTTATCGCGGTTGCGATGCATCGTATAAAAGTCATCGTCACCGCGACTGATTGGAGCAATCAAGCGAAACTTTACTAATTTCTATAAGAAATGTGCGTCAAGACTGTCATAAATTTCGAATCGAAATTATAGGAATGTCAAATATATGCAAAATATTATAAAAAAATTTAAATAAAAATCAGAAATATATATCGTGCAAAAAAGAGTGATAGAAAGAGAGAAAAGAAATACGTAAATAAAACGCGAATGATTCTCATATAAAATTGTCAATGTGTACATACATATATTCTCTGTATCTGCCGTTCGCGATGATCACCGATCACTTTACTCTCCCCTAATCATCGCCAATTAATATCGGTTAACGTCGTTACCTCGATGCATCATACCAAGAGGCCAAGTCGAGAGTCACTCCTGTAACGAAACAATGAGAATCGCGCGCGCGTGCGAGATTCGACCACCCGGCATCTCTCGACGATACACACCACACTCAAAAGCACATCGCACTCTACTGATGGATGAACGATGCCATAAGCGAATCGAACGGCTGCGTCGAGCCGTTACGCTGCCATCGCGCTCGTCCAAGAAGAGAGAAAGAAGATACACCCGGCACATTTTTGACGTGGCGATTATTTCGACTATCTACATACGCGTCTGACTAATATAAAATACAAATTATGTATGGAAAGAGCCATCAATAAAATAACCAATCATGTACCATCATATGAAATCGATAGAACCAATTAAACAACGTAATAAATATATTGATAAAATTAGCAAAAATTAATTGCACTGTGCTTTTTTGTGTATTTTTATATCGCGCTCGTCCAAGAAGAGAGAAAGAAGATACACCCGGCACATTTTTGACGTGGCGATTATTTCGACGACTATCTATATACGCGTCTGACTAATATAAAATACAAATTATGTATGGAAAGAGCCATCAATAAAATAACCAATCATGTACCATCATATGAAATCGATAGAACCAATTAAACAACGTAATAAATATATTGATAAAATTAGCAAAAATTAATTGCACTGTGCTTTTTTGTGTATTTTTATATCACGCTCATTTTTTAATATTTTATCATATATTTGCTTAAAAAATATTGTAAAACCAAATTTTATATTTATTTAATATTTCATTTAATTGCATGTGTTTAATTTAATTCATGTGAATAATTTATAAAGGAAAAATATTTGGGAAGTAAAAAGAAATTATTGTGAATTTTTCTAGTTTTATAGTTAATATTTTTCACGTCAATGAAAAATTGCAATTTACTATTAAATTTCTCGATAAAGTTTAAATCCGTACGGCATTTATAACGCGTTATATGGCGAATAACATGTGCGAGCCTCGGACACTACCGTTACCGCTTTATTAAAAGTTATACATCATTGATCAAACTCTCTCGCTGTCTTTCTAATCTCACGATCTGTCAGCGAGATAGGATGGATGGGATAAAATCGAACAGTATTGTTCCATAGAAAAAAAATCACCTTCTCATATCTTGAAAAAATTCAAATAATAAAAATTAAAATAATATCCTGTCACACATGTTTAAATTGGCAATAATATTAATGGCTTCTTTATAAATCTATAAATAATTTTAAATAATTTTAAATTTCTAAATCTTTATAAATAATTTTAAATTTCTAAAAATGACATTTCCATAACCGAGACTCTAATCCAGGGCGATGTCTGAACTGGAAGCTCTACGAACCGCTAAACACCCGGAAAGAAGGAATAAACGGGTTATGCGTGCGCGTGCCTCGACATATCATTCTTTTTTCACGCACAAGAGACGACGTAACGGTTCGTGCGTGTATTCGACTACACGACTACATTAATCGACATACATCAAACAACAACAACCGCTTTAATGGCACAACTGACAGTTTAGTGACTGAAGTGGCGCAATCATTAAACTCGACATCGCCGGAGGTATTTTGTCGGTAGAGAAGCAGACAAGAAAGGATAATGACCCATCTCATCGCGATAAGTGCATCGATTAGAACGCACACGATCCTATCCTATCAAAAGTATATTTTCTCTTTTTTTTTTCGACCGATGCATCGATCATTTTAAGTGCCTAACGCTCCTGAGAGTAATTTTAAAGCACGTTCCGAGTAAAAAAATCTTTACTCACACTTGTACGAGATATTAAAAAATAATTGTCGAAGCAGAAAATTGAAAAATACTTCAATATTAAAATTGTATCATAATAAGAATATATATCTGTCAGAAACAATTTGAAATTTTCACTTTAGGATGACCGTGAAAGAAACAAACGTCAGCTATGACATTAGAAACGAACTATAAGAAAAGAACAGGCGACTTCGTGACATCGACACACACACGTGACTGCATTTACTAATCGATAGTAGCTACGCGATTCGCGACTCAAGGAAAACGTCCGACGTGTAATTTAATTTAATGTTAAATTATGTGTATGTCGATGAGAAGGCGAGACTCCGGTTCGCCTCCGCAAAATGCTGATATCGCGTACGAAGTTTCGAAAATTCGATAACCCGTTTCTCGCCATAATCGCGATCGCAGTAGGACGCGAGGAAAGTACGGCTCAAGGACGACGATAATCTATACACACAGTCGAGACTTGAAAAATTCTACGAAGATCGCTGCTTTCTAGAGGAAAAACGAGAACGTTGAAAGCCCTCGTATGCGAGGAACGACGAGTCATCGACGAGTCGCGTTCGACAATAACACTTAAAATATTAAAACGCAAATGATGTCAGACAAATACGTATAGGACTTCTCGTACGAACGTGTTCCGAAAATGACGTCGATTTTTACTCGGATCGGAAAAAACAAATTAATAACTACGGGATTAATCTAATCCGGAAAGCAGGATATTGTAATATAAATAATTTTAATATAATTGAATATAATTATTAATTTAATATAATTTTAATATAAAAGAAATACAATTTTTTGCCATGCTGCCATTTCAATCAATTCATCAGTCGTATTAAATGCCGTTATAAATGACGTTGAAACATACATAAACACCTGCACACATAGTCAGGTGTAAAGGAACGATGACGAGCATTATACGCATACAGACATACATTTATTAAATCGGAACACAGCAATTCCAAAATTTCGCAATGCGATATCTAAAAGATATTTATCCGTCATATCGACAAAATATATCTATAAAAACAGAATTGATTTTAATATAAATCTAATCCCTAATATAAATCTCCGCGAGAAGCCGGTGCGAACGTGACCGACGAGACGATCTCGCTCCGAATTTACTCGCGACGCAAAGGACCCTGGCGCGTGTCCTTTCGTGTGTCCTGAAACGCGCGGGTTCACCTGTCCGGAAGGACCCCACCCTCCGTTCCAACTTTTCGTCAACGCACAGGCAACCGTGAATCTCGGGGAAAAAGGAAATCCCGTCGAGATGACGAGGAGGAAGGAAATCAGGGAGAAGGAACGCGAGGCTCGCGCTTGTCAGTAAAGGGTTATAATATTTACTCACGGTATACGTGCGTCCCGCTGGTGTCAGCCTCCAGGATGCTCGACGGACGACGTTTCCTCGCGAAACCGGTATCCGCACGTCCCGACGCGCTCACTTCACCTCGCACGTTTCCACGGCGTGTCCCAGAATGCGCCCTGCGAATCCCTTCTGTCCACGCGACCACAACGGCACCCGTCAAACGCGACACGCACCCGCCATGTTGCCACGGCGACGCCAGCGCCGCCCGGCGGCGCCGCCGCCAAGCTGCGGGCGCGCGAACTTTCGAAAGCGTTACGAAGATCGCCACCGACGAGATACTAAGATCCATATTCTGAATCCTCTTTTATCGATAAAAGTGCCTCTAAAAGTGACTCGTAGCCAATCAGAAGGCTTATAAGCCACTTTTTTAGAGGCACTTTTATCGTTAAAAGAGAACTCAGAATATGAACCTAAGATCGATGGTTTTATGGGACTTAGACTCGTTTGCACCAACGTCATTCTAGCTTTAAGCGAGACTTAAATATACAGGGTGTCCCGCAACTACCGCTCAATATTTTAAAGGTAGATTCTCTGACCAATTTAAAAACGATTTTTCCTCAGCGAAAATGTCGAAGATCATTATTTTTTGCATATTCCAAATTTTTGTCATGATGTATCTTTCTAAGCCTTAAATTAAAATTCTATTAAAGTAAACTCTACCTAAAATTAACTAAAGAATGTGATTTTATTAATATTTTATTCCCATAAGGCTTAATTTGCGAAAAACCCTTTATTTTCAATCATTTATAACTCGAAAACTATTAGTGCCTCGACATTTTCGCTGAGGAAAAATCGTTTTGAAATTGGCCAGAGAATCTACCTTTAAAATATTGAGCGGTAATTGGGGACACCCTGTATATCTATCTTTATTTTTCTTTCTAAATAAATAAAGACAGACATATATTTAAGTTTCGCTTAAAGTTGAAATAATGTTGGTGCAACCCCTAGCGAAAATGAATATTCGGAGCGTAAGCCGAATGTAATAGAAGCGTAATAGAAGCGTAAACGAAGCTCCTAAGAAGCGTAAATTGAAACGCCGAAGCTTCGTTTAGGGACCGCGCCTTAGGCCGGTAGTCCGATCTTATATTTAAAATCGTCTTAAATTCATCTTCAGATAATCTGTAGCCAATAAAATAATACATACAATATCTAAAGATGAACTTGGGATGATCTTAAATATAAGAACGGACTATGAATAGCCTTATATAGCGTAATCAGAAAAAAACGTGCAAAATGCTACTGTAATAAAGGTAATAAAATCTTTATATTGTCGATAATAAAATAACGATTTTATACATAATCTGTCATTTTTAAAACAGATATATAAAAGATTTATACATTTTCGATAATAAAACAATAGCAGAATGAAATACTCGTATGATTTAAATAACTCTTGTAATTGTCTTCAATGTAATCAAAACGGCCGATAATATCAATCTTCTATTATCTCCGGGCCCACTTTACGAAAATTTACCCAGGCTGTCTTTGACAATATCTCGTCAATGTCTCCGCGCTCGAAGATCGATTCTGAGAAATTATCGCAAAATCCGAGGAAAATAATCATTATTTTATAATTAAAAAATCATACTTTCGATCATCGATGACATCCAAGACGAGAGCCGGAAATTTTCGCGAAACATGAACGCGTAAAGACACGCGTTACATTCCTCCCTCTTTTCCCACCTTCGATCGGGCGGATGTTTTCCGCGAGAATAATACGCGAATTCGTCGCGTCGTCATCGCTGCGCGATATCGGACGCATCGGAAGGACAGTGGCCGATTCTTTGAATTTAAATTGTCGCAATTTTTCTGGTACGTATGCACGAGCGCGCGTCAATTATTCGCAAGCTAATATTTATCAATCGCGACGATTAGCGCGATCTCTACGACTGCGATATCGTTCCTCTTTTCACTTATTATGCTCGCAGGTATGTAAATCGACTGACCACGTGGGCTGCAAACACCGAGTAACGCAACCATTGCGTTCATTCAGCGACTCTATCACGTGATGCTGTCATCTGTCGCATTGAGAACGTGATTGAGACGAGACACGCCGCAGATTTCGACGAACGCCTACGCCGACTAGTCGGGAGAGAGGTTAGGTTGTCAATCGTAAATAGTGTCACGTGCATTCGATTATTGTTGCGAATCCCGTTTCGAGAATTAGATAGGAAGGATGAAATATTGTTAATTGTAAAACTCCTTTCATATTTTTTATCGAGTAAGTAGATTAAATCTCCAGCGCGATAGAAATATGACCGATTACTCTAAGATTGCTTGAGAGAAGTTTCATATAATGCTGTAAAATAGGATTAAGAAAATTCTTACAGATATATATTATCTGTATAGTGTCTCTGAATCGAAAAATTGTATGCGTAGCTTGTTAAAAAAGAGAGAAGAATCGTATTTAAATTGTTACTTTGATTAAGTTTGATAAAGTGAGGAAAATATGGTAGATGAAGGTCTGTTTTCGGAGCATGTATATAGCGCCAAGTTTCAAGAAGAATTCAAAAAGTACTGGCATTCCCAAACTGACTTTAAAAATGTAAATTTGGAGATCATATCAAAGCCCTTTAGAATCTGTAGAATATCAAATTTTTTAAAGAATGAAAGGTTTATAGAGAATTTGAAATGCGAGTTGGAAAACCATGATCATAAACGCAAAGTTACTGATCTTTATCAATTTGAGAAAACTGACGACTTGTTTGGGACCTCCGACTATTGCAGCCAGATGCTACACAAATCTTTCCAGAAAGATCTGGCATCGTGGATGGAACGCAATACAGACATTAAACTAAACAAAACTATCTCTATGTCAAGTGCTCGTTACTACGAAACAGACTATTTATTATGTCATGATGACAATATGGGTGATAGAAGAATAGCTTATATATTATACTTATCGAAAGGTTGGACAGAAGAGGATGGAGGTGCTTTAGAGCTCTTTGATACAGATGAACATGGTTCGCCTAATAAAGTAGTAAGATCATTAATCCCAGAATATAATTCTCTTATATTTTTTGAAGTTGTAGAAAACTCCTATCATCAAGTAGCTGAAGTAATGACTGATGACAAATGTCGGTGGTCGATTAATGGATGGTTTCATGGTCCCTTAAAAGAATGCTACCAAGCT
This sequence comes from Camponotus fellah, assembly GCA_030586385.1. NCBI lineage: Eukaryota > Metazoa > Arthropoda > Insecta > Hymenoptera > Formicidae > Camponotus > Camponotus fellah. The sequence goes on from JAPIVC010000362.1 coordinate 2,702,479, forward strand.
AAATCGCCAAGATTCGAATCAATAAGGAATTTCATAGAACCAAGCACTACTGAAATAGAATTAAGTTCTTGGATCTCGAAGCGTTATCTATTACCCAGCATAATAGACCAAATTCACGAGAATGTCATGAAAGAACCTTACACATTTCTTGAAAGCTTTTTGAAAGAATCTGTATATCAGCAAATTGCGAATGATTTGACGTCACAAGATATTAGTTGGCGGATGGTTGGCCCTGCGGACATACGTCATTACGAGATAGCCGATGAACAAACTCTACCAAAACTTTTGAAGGACTTTTATAATCTATTTAAATCTCTTTCCTTTTTTGAACTGCTATGGAAGTACACGGGACTCGATCTTGTGCCCGATGAGAAGACTATGAGGCCTAAGATGACGATAGAATTGCAGAGATGGTCGGCGGGGTGCTACACGTTACTGTACGATAAATCGCTGGTGAAAGATAGCTCAGATAATGCGGTAAAAACTTCCCAACTTGATGAGAACACAAGTATTACAGCTGGTGCATCGACCTCAAAGTCTTCGACCGAGACTATCTTAGATACAAGTTCAATAAAAAGAAAAAGAGACGGCTCTTGCCCAACCACGACAAATTTATCTCACAAAAAGAAGGTAACTAAATATGTCGAGTCTGACGTTAGCATGCAATCCTTGAGTAAAGACTCTAAACATGACACGGACACGAGTGAAATTTCGCTTCAAGATGAGGAGATTTCTAGTGATACATCAGCCAGTGACAGCGAAAATGATTCCACTAATGATGAGTACACATTAGATGTAATAATGCAATTTCATACGGTAAATGACCAGGGCGTATCAAAAACAGGAGACACGATAGATTTTATAGATCCTAATCAAGAGCAGGGGACTCTAATTCAAATACCAGCGTTAGATAATCATCTTTGTCTAGTTTATAGGTCATTAATGGTATATCGTCTTCAACAATATCTAAATCATCTTTACGAGGGTTATTCTTATACTTTGATGTGTTCATATTATGAATAATTACGCATATGATGTAATATTCATTTAGATATTCAGATGTTTATTATAAATCGATGTTCTGTTAAAAAAAAATCTAAAGAAAAACAAAGATCAAAATTATTTTTTAATTTAATTTTGTTAATAATCAAAAGTAACATTCTTGAAGAGATAATTCTCTTCGAGATAATATTTTATGAACAAATTGTAAATATTCGTATTTTAATAAAATTTATCGTGAGAAATAAGTCTTTTGTTTTCTCTTTAGTAAAAATATGGTAGATATAAAAGATAGCTAAGTAATAGTAAGCATAAAAAAATTGCGGATGTTATTCGCGAAAAATTTAAGAGATTGATTTAATAAACATGTCAACAAAGGATACTAACAGTAATGTTAGAAGAAAATTTCTAGTACATAAATATAATTCGATTAATATATATTTTTTTTAATTTTTGAAGGGAGAGGAAATTAAAAAATATAGTAGATATATAATAATAAATTTTAAAAACAAATATCGGTGCATTAAGCAATTTATAGACTTGCGAAAAGTTTGCGGTGGTCTTGCCAAGGTGGAGATTAAGATCATAATGCAGAAAACATATACAATCATTTATTGGATGCAGTATATACATGTGTAAAAAAAATCGTTATTTCACTTGCGAGAGTCACGGCAAACGTTTTCGGGTTTCATGCAATCATAAAGTTGGATGCGAGAAATCGCGCTAAGGGATGTTTGAGAGAAAAGTTTCTCTTGAAACTTAACATATCGTATTTTTGAATATGTATAGTTAGACTGAAAAACTTCTCTCCGCTTTATAAATATGCGATTATTGGATATTGCGATTCGCATCAAGGAAACTCACACGCTAGTCTTTGCGAGATCGATTGCGATTCTCTCATCTCGCGATTCGAGCCATTCCGTGAAGGAAGCAGGAGGGAAAAGAGAGGGAAGATTGAATGAAAAATGAAAGCTTACGCTCTGGGATGATTACACTCGGTGGTTTCGGGTTCCTGCACTTGAATCCTGGGTCGTGGCAGATTCGGTGGTCCCGCTACGCCATCCTTGGCTGCGGTCTTTGACGTAACCTGATACGTGATAAACCGTTTTAATACAAAGACTACGAGATCGTAATTTCGCGAGTAGATGGCTTAAAGAAGCGTTAAGAGAATTTAGTTACTCGTCTTTAGGAAGGAAACTTTATCCGTCCCGCGTTCCTCTCGCGTCGTCTTCTATTTCGAGAGCGATCAGTTCACCGGAAGTTATTAGTGGGCGCACCTTCAATACGATTCCGTTCCGAATGACTTCATCGGATTTCTTTAAGTGATCGTTAAATTTATTCATCTGATTGTTATTTAATTTATCATAAACAGATTAAATAATTGACAGCTGCATACTTGTCAGATTCCTTTAAGTGATCATTAAAGTTATTCGTTTGGTTATTATTTAATTTATCATAAACAGATTAAATAATTGATAGCTGCATACTTGTCATATTCCTTTAAGTGATTATTAAATTCATTCGTCTGATTATTATTTAATTTATCATAAACAGATTAAATAATTGATCGTTGTATACTTTTTATAGTTGTATACTTTCTTTCCCGAAGCCACGTATATATTTTTACAAAAATTTCTCAAATTATAACATATATTATTTTTAATTTTCCGACACGTGATACGTTTATGTCAAATGTATTTATTACTATTATAATCAAGTTATCGAATCAGGACGCGCGAATTGATGCTAAGTATGTATATGCACTTCTATGTCATTGACAGATTCGTTACTCGTAATTAAACGATATTGATTTATCGCGCGACACGGAACGGAATCGGGACCTTTATTCAGATCGTCGTCCGCAGATTACTAATCACCTGGGACGTGGAGGCAATCCCGGCCATTCGTTTCCGTAGCTCGTTCAATTGCAGCTCCTGCTGAAAGCTGACATCGCTCTCCTGCGACTCCTCTCGCCTGCCGCCCTCGATCGATTCGGTCGAGTACTCGACCTGGATCCAGGGACAAATCGTCGGCGACGATTGCAGCGAGCCTTTGCTTCCGGGTCGGGACAGGCGCGGAGAGAGTCGTCTCAATAACGACACGAGTTTCGATCTAAGACGATACTTTTATCTTATTCCTAACGATATTTAGCATGGTAAATGCGAGCAAAATGCCAGAAATTTTTTTTTAATTACATTGGAATTTTTTTTTATCAAATGTGTCTTTTTTTAAATAGCCATGAATATAGTAAAATTTAAAACTTTATGAAATATTTCGATGTATCACGTAATTTTCAGGTATTGACAATTATTTTCCGCGGCAGTTTTAGTTACATTTCCACCGAGTTGTACATTTTTATCGCGTGTCTTTCGAACAAACATCACTTTTTTCAACAAATTAATTGTCGTTTCCAACGTAATTCGCGTTTTCCCGGTATGACTTCATCGCGATTCACTCGCTACATTCAATACTAAAATCTCCCTTCCTCTCTCCATCATTAAACCTGCTGGTTTCCTCTTGACTCACGTCTTTACCGTTATACTTTTCTACTCATCTACCGTGCGAAACAGCGGCCGCCCCGTTTCGAATAAGCTTATCATAAATTATTCGCTTTTGTTGCGTGTGCACGCGAAGCACACGAATTAGCATACCTCGTGCTCGGCGTTTGGAGATGATCGGAAGCGAGAGGCGCGCTCCTGGAAAGCTGCTCGGCACTTCGCGTCGTGTCCCTCCAATGGAGCTGATTGGAGCCGAAAGTGACAGATCTTCCTACCCTCCAGTCCAGGCTGCTACTCTGTCTGGCTTGCAGATCTGGAAAGGAAAACCGATAACCGATCCACACGGGAATTTTAAGAGCCGTGATTTTTTTTAGTACACACACTAGTTGCAGTAGAGCGATTTTATGCAAATTTCATTTGCATATTCATAGGGGACCGTGAAATATAATATAATATTCTGAAATATTATAAATAAATATTATATTCTTCATTTTAAAAATTCGCATTTTTTTATTCTTCACTTTCAATGAAGAATAAAAAAATGCGAATTTTTAAAATAAATAAAATCAATTATAAAGCACTATAACTTCTAAAAGGAAGCGTAAGAGGATAAAAGAGAGAAAAATTGAATGTCTGATGAAATTTAAAAAAATTAAATTGCTATTGAGTAATCGTGAGCTCCCCCAGCTCGCTAATGATTTTATGAGTCACAGTTAATGGATTACCTTGCTCGTTGGCGGTCTGGCCGACCCTCCAGTCCAGAGAATTACTATTTCTATTCACGCTATAAATGTTATCACAGGATTTGGTGGCAAGGCATGTCGCGTGATGACGACGTCTCAGCAGTCTTGATACTGGTCCCAAGTTTCTACAAAAATTTCATCTTAGATTCGCGCCAAAAAAAAAGGAAGAGACTTTGCAAAAAACAACGCTTTTATCCTTTATCAAAGTGACGTAAAATAATAAGTCGAAGCGTTATAAAAAAATCGAGCGAATGTTATCTCGGTAAAACTGATATTTATCGCGAAAGAGATAATTCTCTCGCGATAGAGCGAAAATGTACTAACGAAAATGTACTAACTTCTTGAAGCGTCGCGTCTGCTCGATCGGCGGCTTGTTCTCGGCGGTCGATCCGCTGGTCGTTTCCGGTTCCGGGCAGTAAGTGCCTACTCGCACGTGGCTATACGTAGCACGCAGCTGCACCCCGTCCAGCGGCCGGAAGTTGCTCCGCTCGATGGACGAGACGCGCACAATCTCGATCTTCGGCCGCGCCTCACCTCCGCTTTTCCTCTCCATGATCGACCGATGTAACGTCGATCCCTCCGTCGTCCTCCCTCGTCGACGACGACGACGAAAACCACCGACGCGTCGAGAGTTCAATTGCTCTCGACCTTATCGCCCGTTCGATCCTCCCACATTGTATCTCCGCATCACGGAGGGAAACCGCTGCGTCACGTCAAAGCCTTCGACATCACCTCGTACTTATCTTCCTTATCTTTGCGATTACGCTCACGTGTTACTATTTCTCGTAAAATCCGCTCCTTTCACTTTTACGACGACGAGACCAGAGATAAATACGTTGACACGCGAAATAATTGCATATAAAGTCGTGTAAAACTGGAAATTCGAAGCCTACGATTTTTCACATTTATATCGGCGGTAGAAAAGAGATGGGAAAATTATTTCGATGCACGGATCGCAATCACTCTCTCGAATCACAAAGTGTCTCGATCGGGTCATGATTGACATGAGAGCGCGACGCAATCCACGTGCGTAACGTTACGTCACGGTCGTTTTGACAGTTGCCGCTTCCTCGCGACGAAGCCGAATCGCGGATTGAGTCTTCCCGATCTCGCGATCTCTTTTTGGTGTTGAGTGATATCACAATAGGTGGTTGTTTTTATCAGAGCGACGAGCGCGTTCGATTCACTCTCCTTTTCTCTCTCCCTTCTCTCTCTCTTCTCTTCCTCCTTCTCCTCCTCTCTCTCCCTGCGTCGCGAGCCAGGAGGGAGAAAAAAATGCGCGGGTCACGTTCATTCATCCCACGGAGAATGCTACGACGTAATTATCACGCTGCGTGATCGCGATGCACGCGAGCGAGCGTGCACACACGCCCCCGCCACTCTAATAATTGAAATATTCGCGTGTGCGTGTGCGTGTCGCGAGATCTCGCCGTTTCTGGCGCTTTTCAAATTAACGTTTCTGGATCATGCGATTTCGCTCACACAGACTCACGTTGACACTTACGATCGTTCCCTCGATTAGATATTTTTTTCGGTAAAAACAAGCAGTTCTGTGAAAAATTCATCGAACACTTCCAAGCCTTCCAACAAATGGTAGTCGACGCTTTCCGAATTGGCACAAACACACCGACACATAGCACTTTCTTGGGTAAAATGTTGAGAGGAAGAAATAAACTCGATTGAACATAATCAGATATAGATTGATTATTTGAAAAAAATTGTTATTTTTTTGTTCAATGAAAAATTTTCGCGGCGTAAAAATTCGCTGCTTATACATGCGTATTACATCACTTGGCACATGTCAACGCGTGTAGGCGCTTAATTACAATTTTCTGCGTGCGCGTTATATTGTCTTGGAAAATCGAAGTCGGATATCAGACGTCCTACTATTTAAAATGATGGCCACATAGTGAATGCGGCTATTCACTATTCACACGACACACGGTCCATCATGTCTCTTTTCTCCCTGTTTTATTTCTCTATCTGGAACGCGGCTTCCCCCTCTTTGTCGATAAAATGTAACGATGTTCGTCCGTTCGACCCAAATTGTGACTACTTGAAATAATGCAAGTCAATCGACGGAGATCGAATTAATTTTGAGCGTCTCTTTGGGGGACTTTTTTTCTCGAGGGCGAAATCCCTCGAAATACGAGAGCTATTTGAACGAAACTTGGGCGATTTTGAACGCGTCTCTAAAAACATGATTCTGATTTTATAATTAAAAAAAATAAATTATTATATATTAATTTTATATTATTAGATTCTCGCTCCCTCTCTTATTTTTATTACGCTTACAACGCATCTCACTCGATCGCGCATTTAATCGACTTTTTTATTGACACGTGGACGATTTTTTTTTGAAAACAATGACATTATTATCGGCATCGCGAAACTTGGCACTTTTATCTCGCGTTTAATTGAAATTTCTAGCTAAGATAATTATCTAAAAATATCTCTCTTTTCAGAATCTCCAATTCTTTCGAAAGCGTCTCTTTTAATCCGTGCTCCAATTCCGTTTTTCTCTCATTCCAGAAATTCCATGGTTCACACTCGTATTCGGAAAGGTCAGACGAGTATGTTCTAAAATCGCGTGTTAAAGGGCTAAATTTATCCGCGAGGACGCGCGCGGCAAAGTCCGGTTTCTCTCCATTTTTCGACGACGTCAACGATCCAACCGCCATGGAATTCCTCCAGGAACCAAATGGGAAAAGGTCACGCTAGGAATGAATTGCGAGCTTAATTATCGTGCCGACCGCGTCGTGAACATAATATCGCGAGCGGAATTGGTGGGCGATGTGGAATGCGTTTCCGTCTTCTTTTCCGCGCATTGCGAGGAATGCAAAAAATTGCAAGTTGCATCACACATCGCAAGGTCAATATTCAAATGCTAGTTTGCCTCGAGAATAAGATCGGGGGGAATTCAAGCGCGATTTCAATTCGCGCGTTGCATTCATATGTGCCTTGCAATGCACGTAGATGCGTTCACACGATATAAATATGCTTCTATCAATTAAATCCAGTTACGTTGGTATCGTTTATTTTTAATCGCATCTAGTTCAAAGAGAATATACCTCTCAGCTTTATAAGCGTAGTTTTCTGGAAAGGTGCTCTTCCGACTTGACTGTTTCTAATTGAAAACGACTTATCTCGCGACGACAAACTTCGTTTTATCTCTACTGGAAATCGGATCAGTGCTTCTTTTAATTACATCATCGTTGAAAACGATCCAAGTAGAACGGCGAAAAGAAAAGGAGAATTTTTCTCGCGAGGATCGTTTAAAGGTGACATTTAATTCAGGGGGACGATTCTGTGCAACGTTAAATTAGCCGGTTGTAGTCGACAACGAAAAGTCGTTTGTAGAATGAAGCTAACTGTGTCGAGCGATTGTAAACGAATCATCGATATGGTAAATTTAAATCGATGCTTTTCAATGCGTCATTCCTTTTGTGTCTCTTTTGTAAGAATCCAGACGAGCGACCAAGAAGACTTAAAATTCTTTAAGTTATCAATATGAGGCAAAAACAGGCGAAAATACAAAATAAATTTATGAAATTACAAAGATGTACACAGAGAAAAAAGAGATTCTTGTTTTGGAAATATCTTTAGTTTTTACATGAAAATCTTCAAATGAGATTATATTGCGTTAATTAAAGAAAAATATAATTGCTTAAATAATTGCTTGCTTGAATGAAGCTATTTTATATAGTTCAATCGAGAAAAATATATTATGATTTAAGATTTAATTTTCTTGAATAGAAAGGAAACAATTGGGGTAGAAAAATTTAGTTAGGTAGAACATTTTTTAAATCAAAGATTATAATTTCCTTAAAGTAGAATTAAATAATTGTATGTTCTTGAGGTGACAATTACAATATTAAAATAAGACTATAATATTGTTGAAATTTAACTTATTAAATTCTTCTTTTTATTATTTACTTATTTTTTTTCTGTGTAGACCTGGATTATTGTATCTCAATCAGACATAAAATAATCTACATTTATACATATATTTTTGTCATTTTTGATCAATTCTACTTATATGAATTGCATTTCTCTATAAAACTTCACAAATGTCGCTCGTTTGTTTCATAATAAAATTAGAACACGGCTAGTCAAGCTGTTGAAGAAACGCTGACGCGAGGATTTTTTTCTTTTCAACGAGAGAAGTAATTACAGCAGATAGGCTTCTACAAAGTCTCGTTGCGGACTGCAAGTCTTTTAAAACGGATTGCGAAGCAGTACAGCGTGAAGAAACGAGTTTGTTGTTGCACTGCTTGCGTTTGCCGTTTTGACAGCGGCTCCGTTGCTGTCATTTACGACAAAGGGATCCAGATACGGTAAATTAATGAGTCGCACAAAGGAAGGGGACCATTGTGCCAGGCTGTATCGCGACGTTACATCGCGATGATAAATACGTAGGCGAAGATTTCGAAAGGCGCGGTCTGATCATGTACGAGCGGAAACTACTGCGACCAAGCGTGAGCCGCGAACTGACATTTACGCGCGAAGAACACGCTTGCTTTTATCAGCCTTATCGGAGGACCTCCACAACGTCGTTCAGCGATGTCTCGTGTATAATTCGAGCCGTTGAATCGTGACGAAAGGAAACACCCGTTACTTTGAAGTATATTTTTAGATCTACGTAACTATATCAAAGCCGCTCCGATATCAATTTTTATTTCGAATGCGGAAGTAAGATTAGAAAAAAAGAGAGAAAACAAGAAATAAGTTAGCCGACTATCCATCAACAATAATGAAGTCAATCGTGCGATATATCTACGAGACCAACGACTCTAAATATATATTTACATGTAAACATAGGACACATTGCGCAGAGAGAACACTTTGCAAGATGAGTCAAAAGAATAACGAATAAAAGATGTTGGATGTTGGACGATCCAGTTGCTGGATTTTCAAGGATCTCGATAATATATTGTAATATACACTTAATGCGTAAACCGCACACTTAAAGACCGTAGGCGTCGGCCGTTCTACGTCCACGTTCGGCGCGTCACCGGGATTCACTGCTGGCTGCGTCGCTTCGCTCCAAGCCACGAGGAGGCGAAGGAAGGGGAACGAGGAGCTCTCCGTCAGCTCTATTACACATCGGTGGCTTTTTGGAGCGGCGAAGAAAAATGTGTAATTAAAGCGTAGCTACCTGTGTAACTGTGTGCCGGCGAGCGTTATGCTTTAGTAGGGACGAGGGAGGATTGTGCGCGCGCGCGCAAAACCCAGGCCCAAGCTACTATTCGCTTAGGGTATGTGAAAATCTCCAGTGGCCCTTATTCTTTTTTTTTTTCTCTTATGACTTCAACACGATAAAATGATACAAAGGCTACTTGAAAGCAGCCCACATTCTGTTATATTTTTCATCTAGTTTCAGAAAAATTTATAAAAATGGATATAATGTTAAATTTAAAAAAAAAAATCTCACGCTATTGCTTAAATCTTTCCTAGAGTCCACTTTAGATGATTTATAATTCGCGATAAAATTCAAGACAGGAAAATCTATTTATAATTTCATAAATAATCTGCTGATCTCTCGTACTTTATCCGACATGCATATATTTTGTATACTTCAATTCTCCGAATGTATATAATGCAATATTACAGATGAATATTACAGATTCACGAATTATACATATATTATTTACAGTGAATTGTAAAGGAAAAATTCAAAAAATTCGTAGATGCGAGATCGTTAAGTCTAGGAAGAAGAAATTAATGTTAATCTCTCCTCAAGGCACGCGATAAATATGTGCTGTGAAAAAATCCTTTTCGTTTTTGTCTATCGTCTTTAGGATCAACGATAGGTCAGTTCTTCCGAGTGGAAAATGTTGCAATAACGATATGGCTGGTATTGAAGTACCTGCGACGTATTTGCCAAGGCTATGATAAGCACTTTTAAATTGATATGCGATGTTTCCGCGTAGCGTTGAGCTTTGAATTTCTTTTGTTCTTATATGAAAACAGCGTGCTCGTAATGCGAACATGCGTCTTTAATATTATAATCTGCCTCCTCCGTGAATTATACGAATCCATTTTGTATATTATATAGAACGTCCCACCCTAGAAAATGCACGTTTTCCTTTCATCTCGCGTATTAAATTGCAACTGTCAGACTTTAATTCGCATCGAATTTCTGTCGTTTTCCGTGATAAAAGCGTATCTGTTTACGAGTATTTAATTAAGATACATACTTGTATCTGTTATATATAAAAAAGTTGAGAGAAATTCAATATCAAAACATCACGTGAAGTCCCGTCAATCGAGGTAGAAATTATATTGCATACGTGAAAATCGCAAAACGAATATCAAATATAATAACTTGTCATATAAATCCAACATTCTTTAATGAAGAGAATAATTATAGAATAAATTTACAAAATTAAATTTTCAAAAATTAAATAATTCATTTTTTTTAATAAAAAATTTAGAATAAATAAAAGGTACGCACACACGTGTGTGTGTGTATACTTTTTATTTTTCAATATCACAAAAAAATAAAAATTGCATAGAGACTTGATTTAAGAATAAGTTGCGAGGTCGTTTTCATTAATCGACGAATAATCAATCCGCTTATTTTTATCGGAGCACTCTTTTATCAGAGTCCTCTTGCATAGACATCAGAGCGAACCGTGTAATAAATCTATTATTCGATCATTTTCAGCTGATCCCTCTCCCTCTGCGCCACTCGTAATAATTTCATGAAACGAACCGACAACAGTTGGAAAAATATTTTCGCGACCAACGCGGTGAAAAGAGAGAGAGAGAGAATTCTGCGTCGTGGAATCTTGTCCTGAAATATAACGTGCGTGTAACACGTGTTTCCACAACGCGTTAAAACGCGTGTGCCAATCTCACGTCGAGCACGTATTGTTTCCGAGGAAACGACGAATCGTTTGTTTTGCTCCGATTTTTACGCGAAAGCAACGAAACGATAAATAACTCTAAAAAATGTTATAGATTCACGTAAAAATTTTTTTGAATGTAACAAAATAGTAGAAAATATCTTACATTCTTATTATCGTGCTACGAAAAGTAAACATGAAGAATAATTAAGATTCTGCAGGCACGATATAATAATAATGGGCGTAGTTATGAGGCCATTGTGAGGAATTAAAGGATAATAGAATAAGTCGTAAATCGTTTTCACGGAAGAACGAGAAAGCTAAGTGATTAACGAGTATTTAATTCCGATAAAAAACATGTGTCTGATAATATTCGTGTTGCGCAAGATTCCGAGAACTCAAATATTTCACGTATAATGCGTAAAACGCCCTACGTAAAACACGCTACGTTGCTCGTAAAATGTATTATGCGTTACGCATGCTGAAAATCACTACACAGAAAACAGCAGTAACGTCAATTGTCAGCAACGCAAAAAAATCGATGTAGTATATATACATTTTTTTTAAAGCCGAGAAACGCGCGCGAAACAAACTTGGAAGTTTCTATCAGTCTAAAAGAGTCTGTATCTAATGCCTTCAAATGCCGATGTCGCACATCGAAGTGACATGCCAAGCACATCTCATGCAATCCGCGACGCGACGCGAAATACGATAGATATTTACACCGAAAATTGTGTCCACAATTATGCGTTAAATTCAGAAATTGCGCATTCATAATATGCAGATAGACGAGAAATTAAAGAAAGAAAACGGAGATTTCTTTGAAAACACGATACAAACTCATTCAGCGCGTTCCATCCCGACGCGCGTCCCACCCCGAGATACGTACATCAGTATCGCGACGACGCACTTGACGGTATCCTGCGGCGACGTCATCGAGGGATGATGCTGTTTGCCGAGCCCTACCCGCAGCTCGACTGCCAGACGGTGGCCGCCCTCCCGCGAGTCGCCGACACGAGGGATGAAGCGCTCAACTCTTTCGGGACACCCTCCGGAGGAACACACACCCTCGTTGGCGTTCACTCCGCGAGATATACCGTAAACACTGTCGTTCCGCGGATGGATCTCCGGATATCGCGAGCATTTCCAGGAACGATGAGATGTTTATATGTGCCTGCCGCTCTATTTATGTATGTAAAAGGCGCGACACGACAATGCTCTCTCTCATTCCCCGCTCTGTCCGGTTTGTTCTCTCTGGAAGGCCGCAAATAAGTTCTCCCTCGCGGATACAGGCTGGGGTTTTATACGTCCCTCTTTTTGGCGGGAGGAGCAGAAACGTTGATACACACTATGAAGAGCGAAAGACGGTCAGGGGGAGGCAAAGACGAAGAGCGAAAAAAAGAAAGAGAGAGAGAGAGAGAGAGGGGGGAGAAAGGGAAAGAGAGTGTATGTCTGGGCAACCCTCGCCTCTCCCTCTCTGCTCGTCGGCCCTCCCGCCTTTGGTACTTCGATCGCGACCATCCGCGGGATGCTGTCGACTACTGCACGAGATGCATCGAGAAAATCCCTACGTTTCCCGTGCCCCTCCCGACCTAGCGGGCCACCTCGCTGCACGGGCCTGCGCTCTTCGGATGATGTCGGCCGACGACGACGTCGTCGCGACGCTCGCGTCGAGACGCCTCGAATTGGCATTGTTTGTTTTTTTTGTACTTCTAAAGAAAAAAATATAGAATTAAATGCGATGTTTCTAATAGAATTATTGTCTTAGAATGAAATGATGTATTACAAGATTATCTTGAAATAAAATCGCAAACAAAAAACACTTATAATGTATAATAATGAAAGATAATCGATGCATTAAGCACCGTACATCAACAAAACACTTGGCACATCGTGGTTCACTTAATCTTTATTTCATATTTGTACACGCCCTTAGCATGCCACATACAATCAATATAATACAGTCCAACGCAGCCAAGGTAGAAGTAAAATACAAAAAATATATATATATATATATATATTTATATATTTATATATGTATACTCTACGCCGAGAGATATTATTGTTACCACGATGTGTGTGTTATAACGTTGAATATATTAGATGAATAGTAGCTAAGAGTATAATACAAAGAAGAGTGCTGTGGATACAGTAGGACACGTAATTCGGATTGAATGTGGTGCGATTTCACGCGGATCTTTTGCGGTCTGTCTATCTTTCACTCTTTCTCTCCGCAACCATAATCTCGATTGATAAAAACTCTCGCATTCGGTCAACTACATAAATGTATAAACTAAAAGAAAGCAACGAGTTTTTCCTAGATATTGAAGATCACAGTTCGGCGCCGTGTTTATCCGTCCGTAATCTACATACGCAGAGAAACGGAAGAACGATTTAGCGTCCGACCTTCGCGTGAAGCATACTCAACGAAAGCGTAGAAGTTTCCTAGCCGGTTGTTAAGTATGGCATGAGAAAGGTTCGAATTTCGGGAAATTTCTTCTTCCAAGCGCAAACGTTTTCCGAGCCTAATCGTCTTGTCAATTCACTGTATCGTGTCGCATTTCGAGCTTTTACCGCTCGTTTAAAGCGTCCGAGATCTCTCGCGATTGGACAAAACAAAATTATAAACTACCTCGATTCTATCTCGAAATGAATTAATGAAATAACTTATAACGAATTCGCCGACATGTTATATAAGAGAAAAAATACCTCGTGATATAACAATGTTGGACATTCGCCGGGAAGATTAAATAAACTCATTTAAAAGTATGAGAAGAGAGAAGTTTATGTAAATAACAATAATTCTCTGTCAAAGATTGTAACATGCGACGAGCACGTAAATCTCGTCCAACTGCTAGCGAGTTAATACTCTTAGATACATAGTTCGCATATACAATTCTTTGGCCGTCAATCAAAGACGGTCATCGGGAAAGAGATGTTCTCAGTAAAAAGAATGATCATTACTGGACGTAAAATCGATCGCTACTCGACGAACGTGATCCGATGTAATTGTTTTTTTTTTCTTTTTCTTTTTTTTAACATACATACTGCTTACACAGCCATAAGTTTTCTCAAACTCGGCACGGAGACGCCTTCGTCGCATACTCTTAACGCGCGTAACCGGTAAGCATTTATGGCAGCGTTATGAGGCCTGCTTAAGGGTATAGCGATCGCCGTAAAAATGAAAAAGAACTTAACCCAAAACGATGAAACGGCAATAAGACAATAGTTCATGAGAGTCAAACCACGTCAAGTCTTGTCAAGCGGTTTTTTCGCAATCGCCGTAAAAGGATTCATCTGCAAGATTTAAGACGAGAAACTGAAAAAATCGTTTGAACGATTGACATATGATGACTGTATTAACAATATAACGTAAATGAATAATTAACGTAACTCAACTAAAAATATATATATATATATATATATATATATATATATATATCGCATAATCTGACTTATTCCTCATCTAGGTGGGCGGCAGGAAAACAAAACGGAAAAAAAGAAAAGGCGGTGGTAGAGCAGAGATTTTTAGAATACATCATTATCATATTCTTTCCTGGTTTCTTCATCAAATATAATTATTCGGATGAAAAGCAAACTCAATTGAAAAATAAAGAAAACAAAATTGTATTAACGCAATGATCGTATTTAATTTAATGTAATTAAGTCCCTTTGCCATTTCACTTTTAAATTTTTGTCATTAATTGACGTATCTCTTTTTTACAAACTCATGATAAATAAATTATCTCTCTTCTTTCACTCTTGCTCTATCACCCTCTTATATCTCCCTTTATATCACCGTTTACGCAGGATAGTCCTTGTATTCCGTTGGAACGCATGTTTTCACTCGTGAGATTTCTCTCCGACCACCTCGTAGATGACATGTTCTCTATAATTCCTCTATCTTTTACGCGCGCGTGTGTGTGTGTACATGTATGTATGTGTGTGTATGTATTATTGTGTGTGTAATATATATTTTTCTCTCTCTATATTTTATAAAATACATTAGTTTACAAACAACGTGGATTAAGTGTCGACGCCCTGCGCGGGAGTCATCGCAGCTCAGACTCGATCGTGGAAATTAAGGAGTATGAGGGAGGGGAATGAATTCGGGAAATGCGTGTGCATATACAATATATAACGTAAGTTGAGTTTGGAAGAACGGCAGTACTCAAGTTCCACGCAATATATTCGGTCGCTACCGCTCGAACGCGCTGCATATTCAAGATTCAACAAACTCTTCTCGTATCTCCTCGTTTAGTAAAATCCGTCTGGATCGATTGTCAGGTCGTCCTACGTAACGCTTTGTCGAAAGGGATGAAATTCTTATTTATAAAAGACGCTTCCTGTGGCATTTTTGTCTCTATCAAACTATCGAATCGCAAAATTGTTACAATCCGGCAATATTATACGAGCGTTTTAACAACGTGTTAACGTGAAACGATTCCGATATTAGTCTAAGTTAATGATGTATACGGATATTTCAAGATCGATGCGTTTTTCGCACCCGGATGTACGTATATTCGGAGACGATAGAATTCTAAAATAGCATTTTTCGACGATCTCCAAGTGGGATTTTCACACACAACTAGAAATTAATTACATATATTTAAACACGCTACTATGTGTCGCGTATGGGGAGTTGCTCAAACACTGTAGCGCTTTACCTGCAATTTTTATGCAACAAGCGAAAACTACATCGACGAAACGATAAAAGCTCTCGATAAATTTGTAATCGCAATATTGCCTATAGTCTACGCCTATCATCTTTTTCAATAACGACCGATGACCACGGAAAGAAAAAGGGATTTTTTTCTCTTCGTAACAAGATCGTTTAACGGAGCTGTGCGACCGATTGGCAAAGACGTCGATCAAGAACAATAAGACTATCTCTTATCGTGCTACATACATATTTACAATTTCTCTAGCATTGCACGCTAGAGCGCCTTTCTCCTTCGCGTCCGAAACCTGCACTAGCATAGGAAGCAACAGGAAGGAATCTATTCAGAGAACGCATCTTTTTCTTTTGCTCAGCTGCTACAGGATAAGTTCTCTTTTATCGAAACACTATTAAATAAATATACTGTCTGTAAAAACATCAGAGTAGAAGCGCCGCTTTTAAAAGCCCCATAAAAGCTTCGAAAAGTCACTCTTTCTTACATAGACGTCAATATATTCGATATAATGCGATAGTGCATGCTGCGGACGTATCCACATTGAAAAGCAAGACCAAGTCATCGAATACTTTTCATCTATCCGCTTTGCCTTTAATCTGTACAATTTTACTTTGTTGTCGCATTCGCCAGATCGATGTTTGCGCTGAATATGGAGAAGGTTTCTAAGATTTTTATTAGGCTATCGCGCGTAATAAAGATTTCAATTAAAACTCCTTCTTACTAACACGTTATAATCTACCTTCTGCCTTTCTCTACTCGTAATTGATTCGCCAGAACATTATATTTTTTTCAAAATAAATTGAAGTTATTAAATACATACTCTAGATTCTCTCCGCAATTAAACTACTGATAATGAAAAACGTTTTATGATCTAACGCTGGAAAGAAATCAACCGACAGTTCCCGTTTGGCTAAATGTTTTATTAACTTTATTGATACTAATAAAGCAGTATATTTTTAAAGATGAATCGTCTTATTGAGTTAAATATAGTTCGATTAAATATAACTCGATTTTTCCTATTAAATGATTTCCTATAAAATGATTTTATGTTCTCTTTTCGAATGGAACATACAATTATTATTTAAAATTAGACTGAGAAAATGTCGCTTTAGGAAATTCTACAATGATGATTGATTTGCAATTAAAAGGAACTGTCGATCGATGAACCGATACGACAAAATATGTAAATGTAGGACAGTTTAATCGAAAAGTTTGACAAAAGATCGATGACAACAGATGAGTAGGAACTGCAAAAATACTGGCACAACGTTTCGCGTGCATCTGCCGTCGTCCATGTATTTTTATCATATGGCGAGGTAGATATGTGGGTAGATGGATTTGGGGCGGTTAATATAGACTACTTCGTAAAACTTCGATAGACTTCGTTGTAGTACGGTCTTTACAGATTAACGAAGGAGAGGAAGAGCGCGGAAAAATGTTGGGATGAGGATAGGCATAACGAACGCATTTCCCTCGCATCTTTGCGTTCACGCATCCGGAGTCGTCGCTATTTAACAACGACGTGTTCGGTTCGTACTGATTAGCAAATTATTAATCGAGAAAAATAACGAATGGCTTTACAACGTCAGTATATTCTGGGACCACAGTCTCTTGCGGACCTTTGTCCTCTCGTGTCCCTACGTATCCCTTAAACAGAGAAGCGTTGATTGTTTTCTGCACGAATTTGCCGTGAAAATATATACGCTCGGGAAAGAGAGAGCATTACCTCAGAATAACCTTCTCCATTAACATAGACAGGCGTCCTTCCGAGTGATTGGGCGGAAGTAGGGATTTTATAAGTTCGCGAATAAGGGACTCTGTCATTCCTGGGGACGTACGTTCCGCTGATTCAAAAGCGCCCCGCAATTCTTCAATAGCACCGCCATTCTTGCTACCGCTACCACCTTCGCCATTATTGTCTCTCGCCGAATATTGGTGCTTTCGTTGAAGCTGCAGCATTATCAGAAACATAAATAATTGCCATAAGATTTTTACATACATTTATACTGTTATCAATATTATACTGTTAATATTATACTGTTATTCTATATGTAATTCATTATATACCTCGGAAAGCAGAGGAATGACAACACCAGACAGAGCGACGCTTCGTGGATGTTTGAGTTCCTGCGAACTTCTAGGCCTCTGCTTATCCTCGCCGGGTCTGTGATCGGCCATCGAAGTGATGGGCACTTCCGGCTTGCTGTTTCTTCTCTTCTCCCGTGTGTTAAAGTCCCTACTGGCTCTATCCCGATCTCTGCCTTCTCTATCTCGTTCTCGCTCCCTGACACCTTCTCTATCTCTCTCGCGAGCGTCACGCATCTCCTTCGGCTCTCTAAGAGTGGATTCTCGACTCAAATCACGGTAATCTCGTTCGTCTCGTTTCTCTCTCGTATCCACTGGCGGTGGAGGCGCAGCTTCGTGTGGTCGGGACTAAAAAAAGAGAAATAGAAAAAATATAAACATGAAATATCGCACAATAAAAATCAATCGCATATAAAACGTACCGGCGTATGTTTCGCTTGACCATCGCGCAACGAATCTCTGGACTCGCTTCTGTAATGATTAAGCGTGGTGTCCTTCGGCGGTGATCGCGAAGCACCATTCGCGTGCGGTTTACTCGGTTGGTTGTGATTGGAGGACCTGTGATTTGTGTGCGTTAGGGTCAAGGATGCAGGTTGCTCGTCCAGTGGCAACATAGGTACCACAGATCCTTTGACCCCGTGTGGGCCTTTCACCGTCATTATCCACGGCTCGTCCATGTCGCTGTCTTGCTTGGATTCCTCCCTGAACACCGTATAATACAACGTGTTACAATTTACTACTGCGGTTCTTCGAATGTAATCTATTATACCGACTCATAAATGATTTCAAACAGGTTCTTTTTCTTCTTACACGTTCAAGATATAAATTTATTATGGAATTAACGCAGCAGAAAAAAGTTCTCAATGTGCGTAACATAAAGATAGCAAGCGGTCGACTTTTACTTTCATGAAAGTAAAACAGATGAAACGTGAAGAGAAACGCGAGAATGGAGATACTCACGAGTCCGAATTCTCACTCTCAGTCTCCGATTCTTCGCTGCGTTGCGATTTCCACTTTTTGTACCTATCGATCAGGTCGATTAGATACGAGTTCTTCTTCGCCTTTCTGATAAACTGGAACTTTAGCAGCTCCTTTGCTGTCGGCCTCTATACAAGCATAATGCGATGATCGATGAATAAAAATTAATCACTTTCTTTTGTCGAATTCTCTGATCTTTTAAATTAAATTTCTATTGAATTGTCTCTTTTGTTATCTTGTTTAAAAAATTACTGTTTTAATCACAATAAAGATATTAAACTGTTCAACAATATGAAACATATTTCCGAATAGATGAATTAATAAACTAATGACTTGAAACGCAAACAATCGTACATAACAGGTATATAACGGTATACTCACGTTTTCAGGATCCTTATTGAGGCAAGCTTCGACAAACTCCTTGAATTGTTTCGTGTAGTTTCCGGTCAATTGAGGCGGATTGTTCTTGGGTATTAGGAAGAGGACCCTCATGGGATGCAATTCACTGTTGGGAGGCTCTCCTTTCGCGAGCTCGATCGCCGTAATGCCCAAAGACCAAATATCAGCCTGCAGAATGATCGTTCACAGAGTTACTACTACTGGCAGTCAGATGAAGCGCTAACGATATGCTAATGAAAACGTGACCGCGCTACTTTTGGAGATAATTTTCTAAAGTGACAAAGCTTTGAAGAAAAATGAAGAATAAGAAAAGCAAAATAACGAGCATTAAATTTAAATCTAATTAATAAAGAATTAGTTATATATCTTATAAAAAATTAATCATAACATTATAGCAATAATCTCTTAACATATGAATAAAAAACAGCGCATTATATATTCTTTTTAATTTTAATTTTAAAATACGACTTACAATTTATAATTAATATAATTACCTTGGAATCATAAGCGGATTGTTTGATGACCTCGGGTGCCATCCAGAACGGCGTACCGACGAAAGTGTTTCGTTTGCTGGTAGTGTTTGTCAATTGACCAGCTACACCGAAATCGGCCAGCTTGACATCGCCCATTTCACTCAGCAATACATTTGCCGCTATAAAAATACAAAAAACTCATATTAATTTCTTATTTACAAAACAACTAATAAAAATTTATATATAAATTATATGTTATAAACTCGGAACAAGTAAATTTTATTTTTTCAAAATTTATCATAATGAAAAGAGAAATTAATAATAAAACAATTAATTTCTTATTTACAAAACAACTAATACAAATTCATCAAATAAATTATATATTCGGAACAAGTAAATTTTATTTTTCCAAAATTGATCATAATGAAAAGAGAAATTAATAATGAAATCATATCTTTTCAATAGAGAGAAAAGGGTCTAGCATCGCAGTTAATTTCCTGTGAAATTTAGTTAAATGAAACGTTATAATCAGCATGATATATATTTAGCAGCTTGCTAAAAATTATCTTGTACGAAATGTTTTGGCGCCGAGCGTTAAAGTGTTAATCATAAATATCTTTCGAACGTTATCGAGCGTACGTACCTTTAATGTCGCGATGAAGCTTACGCTCGCTGTGCAGATAATCCAGCCCTTTGAGCACTTCGCGTAGTATCACGGCAATATGCATCTCCTCAAAGCTACCGGCCTTCATCAAGTCCAGGGCCGAGCCGCCACCGAGGTACTCCATGATGATCCACAGCTTCGTACCCTATCGAGCAGAAGGAACAGAGATTGAGGATCGATTGAGAATCACTGTGGAAAAGATTCATAACAGATTTGCGTACCGGCGATAAAAATCAAAGAGTCTCGGGTAGCCGCCAATTAACGAAAATAGATCGTTTCGCCGAACGATCGGATTATTCCTGATCGGATTGGACCTTGAGACGTTAAGGAAACTATGATACAGCCACCTTCTACTGCATCGTGATATCTCTGACGCATTTTCCGCGCGTGACTACTCGAGAATTGCTGCTAAATTTCGGCAGTTTTTTATATCCAAATTTTTCGAATTATATCCAAATCAACTGTCAAAAATGGTTCAGCGATTTACGATTCAAAAAATAAAATTTTTCACGCTAATTGTAAGAGATAATCGCGCGAGTATGCATCATCCGGATCGTACTCTAAGAGCCCCGAGTAGAAAAATTTCTGGGAAAAACTTGTCACTACCCAGAAATTGACCAGTTTTTACTAGCTAAAATTAATTAGATAATATCTGTTTAAAAACTAGCCAGAAATATCTGACTATTGTTTCATAATCAGTTACTGTCCTAAAACTAGACAAGAAACAATAGTAAGTAAATACTGGATAGTTTCTGTTCAGCGAAAGCTCTGAAAATACTGGTTATAATTTTTTGACTCATTCTTGACCAATAACTGGGCAAGAAAAAATCGCAAGTAAATACTGAACAGTTTTTGTTCTGCGAAAACTTTGAAAATACTGGCCATGATTTCTTGACTCATTCTTGGTCAGAAACTAGATAAGAAAAAATAGTAAGTAAGTGGATAGTTTCTGTTCAACGAAAACTCTACAAATACTAGTTATAATTTTATATAATCGCTAGTTCGTTCATTTATCGCTACGTGACGTGCGATGCGATGCGATGCGATGCTGTTTTCTCGTATTTAAATTTTAGTCATGAGGATATAAAGTTTGCAAGAGCAATATATAAGATTGTAAAATATTTTATATAAAAAATATTTAAATGTTTTATATATTATAAAGAATGCATAATGCAATCTAATTATATAAAATCAAAAATATCTAATATCTGATATCTAATTAGATAATAATCATCAAATCAAAATCCACACAATTATATATAAATAAATTTTTTTGTCGAACTATTCATAAACTATTCAGAAAAACTGGTCAGGAACCGACTAATTTTACTGCCCAGTTATTGATGAAGCATGCGTCGCCCACACTTGTTAGTTTCTGGCTACTTAAACTGGCCAAAAACTAGCTAGATTAGGATTCTTGGCCAGTTACTAGCTAAAAAAATGATTGAATTTCTACATCTGCGAGACAGATCGACTGCAAAGTGGCGATCAACGATACGAAGCAAGCAACATCCCGCCACGAGAGAGTGAGATGACCTTTCCTCAGCAACGGACGATATGATTAATCCCGCGGTCGTCCCGGTAATGAAGATTCATCGCTCCTCGAACAGTCGTAAATTATTGTCTAATACGAGGGTTGTTAAGGAAAGCGTCGTCGTTTCCTGCGGCCTATTAATTTTCCCCGAGCATGTTGCGCCCCAAGGTAACGCGCGTCAGCGCTGACCGGATCTTACGCGCGGTAATTATATCCGACATCGATGACCAATCACTGTGCGACTTATCGGATAAAATAAATTATACAGCGCGCGTTGATGATAACGTGATGGTGGTGGTGGTGCAGCGCGTAAGGGCGATAAAACCGATGAGTTATCGCGCGTTAATAATTAGCACGATTCGAGCTAGTGATCCGAGGATGCCGAGGAAGATTTACACCCTTTGTTC
The DNA here is from genome assembly GCA_030586385.1 of Camponotus fellah. Taxonomy (NCBI): domain Eukaryota; kingdom Metazoa; phylum Arthropoda; class Insecta; order Hymenoptera; family Formicidae; genus Camponotus; species Camponotus fellah. The sequence continues at coordinate 2,724,786 of JAPIVC010000362.1, forward strand.
ACTCGATTATAAAGAAATAATTAATTGATCCCTTTCCCCCTCTCGGCCGCGGCCTTGCAATTACGCCGGGTGTACTATATGTCGCTCTTTTGCTTACCGCACTTTGTCTCCCTCGTCACCTCGTCACTTGCGAAGTGAAAGTAAATGTAGCTTTGAGAAACAAAACATGAGCCCCTCGCTATTTCAAAAATTCCGCAAACGTTCGTGATTTATGCCGAATTTTAATTCCACAATTAATTATAATTCACAGTATTAATTAATCCGACAGCGAAACAAAATTGTGTACAGAAGATTTTAAAATAAATATTCAGTTTAATTTACAAAAAGTTACAAAGTTACAAAAAAATCTATCCTCTCTGAAGAGCAAGATAAACGACGAGAGATACTACCTCATGCGAAAGTACATGTATCGTCAGATTTTTCATATTCGTCTATCTTTATGGGATATCCTAAGAATTCTCGAGAGAGACTTTATAAGTCTCGACTCCGACTTTCGCTCGACGTGTGGTTGACGCGCGCCATCGTTTTATGGCAAATAATTTTCATAGTTTAAGCAGATCGACCGAGAAAGCACATTCGCCAGGATGGCGAATATAGCTCCCCCATAAAATGGGCACTATTTATCACCGTCGGCTGGTCAAGAGGCTTGCTCGACGCCCCACTTTTTCCCCTTTAGATCGTCTCGAGGTAGGTGGCCGTCGTTGTCGTTGCACAAGGTTCGTTCAACCCGATTTCGACCGCCCATTTCTACGCGAAGAGGTTTGCTATGTCATTCCTCTTGTTCGATAGATCCTTTGTCTTCCTTGATCCAGGAAGAATGATAGGCAGTTGGCCGATTTATCGAGAACGTTATCAAAGATATCAATTCTAAGATAATCATGAATTAAATTCCCGAGGGAGATGATAAGAAGGTAAATTGCAGGCAGGGTTAATCGACGGGAGTTAATGAGTCTTGCCAGAGCAAATATCGATCAAGAGTCGCAAAGCTGATGTTCATTTTTATTTGTTTCTCTTCTAAAATATAATATAGCTGATGTTCATTAATATAGCTGATGTTCTTTTCTAAAATATAATATAGCTGATGTTCATTTTTATTTGTTTTCTCTTTTAAAAATTTGTTTTCTGTTTTCTCTTTTAAATAATAATAAGGAATGTATTTTTTATTATATTATTTATATAAATAATCAATTTTTATAATATCTTTTCTTTAAAATATATAAACAATTTTTATTTATTAATTTTTATTTATGTAAATATGTTTTATAAATAATACACAAATATAATTTAATTTTATAAATATCTTTTTTTATTATGTGTATTTGATTAATTATATCTTTTAAGAAAGAAGGAAAGTTTTCACTTAAACATTCTAGGATTTATTTAAATCCTCAATTTTGCTACTAGGAAGAGAAAAGGCACTTCCAAGTGATTTTCTTCACACCGTTCGACCCCATTATCATCGATGACGATAACGAAGTTTAAGGGGTCACTTTACATAACAGGTTACGAATTCTAGCATTGCGAGGGAGCTATTATTAATCGGCCAATTTCCTAATGGTTTGGATCTCTCGGTCGACACGATCCGAGAATAGACTCTCGCCCCTCGCTTAGTCAAGAATTATTTTTCGCTCCTCTTCCCCACTCGTCCTCATCCGTACGCGGCAATTATTGTTAATTGACGGAACCCTGTAATCGGCCGCTTTCACTCTCGGCGAGTGACGACAGAAGCGCTTAATTTCAAGCCTCTTTGGGGGAGAAAGTCCATTCGAACACAGTAATTACCATATCGGCAATTGCGATCTTTTGTGAAATTAATCGGCGTTACTAGAATTTTCATTATATGCGAAATTTCTAATGCAATTTCTAAGAGATGAAGAGCAACTCGATATAATCGGAAAAAAGAAACAAAGCCGAAACCTTTGAAAATTCGAAGATGGAAGGGAAAAAAAGACTGATTTATTTGTGAATATGTTGTAATTTATCGATGTTTAATTCGGCATTTTAGTCGCGAAACGCCCAGCGTCAGGAAGAGGACGGAGCATCGTAAAACGAAGATTAATTCCGTCGCGTCGTCCATCAATGCCAACAGCACTCCTGCCATTTCGCGAAACGTAGGAACAAAAGGACATAACGCGCGTGCCAAAAAAGCAAAGAGAATTCGACCGGTCCATTAATCATCCATTCGCTGAACGCTCTCTTGTCTCTATTTTGCATGCCGTGTTGCATTTTGTACGAGATCCACCCTTCCCCTCTTCCTTCTCTTTCCTGCCTAAAATGCGAGTGGTAAAAACCCATTTTAGACGGACCTTGTAGTTTGAAGAATTTTTACAATTTATTTGCTCGACTCTCGTATATTACACTACTTTACATCTGTAATCTTTGCGACCTCGATCTAAAACGCTCTTATCTCTCATGACAACGACAACCTCCATGATAAAGCACAACATCACGTGTATCGCAGCAACGTAAGGTCGCCAAGAGTTAAAGCACCCTCTTCATCGATCCACCATTATCGGAGAACGTTTTCTAGAGTCGATAGCCACTGACCGTAAATCTTGCTGCAAAGTAGAGGAAATGGTAAGAGAATCGCAGTGATTTTTACAGAAAAATTGACACGTAATCTACTCGATATTCCTCGAGCGAGACGCAAACTAGAAACGTAAACTGCGATTTTAAATTGCGTGCGCGTGTCGATGATTCCGTCCGCGAAATAGGAACGACAAGTATATGCGTTCTACATATTATGCCGACATTCATCGGGTCGAAAAGCACAGGAGGAAGCCAAGTGGCAAAAATATCGTAATTTCGTCTAGACATTCACCGAGACGAGTGCTCGCATAATATATATATAACTGGGCAATTATACTCATTCATTCATAAAATCTCGGCCGCATCGCTGTCGGGCATTGTCTTTTGTTCGATGCACAATGAACCGACTATAATGGAGTAAAAGAGTAGAAGCATCGCGGATTTTCGCTCATATTATATTATTGTCTAGATATTATAAGCCACGGATAAAAATCTGTTCTGTAAAAATTTCTGTTAATTATTATAATCGAATCCTACAATGATACATTAAAAAAGCCTGATACATAAAAAAATACATAAGTTTTATTCGATAATTCTTTTTTCATTAAAAAAAATATCCAATAAAATTTATGTATTTTTAAATTATTTCAAACACAATTTTGATAATAAAAATTAAAAATTAAATTATTAAAAACTGTGTGATGTATGTGCATGTATATATATGTTATAATGAATAGTAAACAAAAAATATTATGAGCTACACGTGCAGGGTTTGCTTTATTAATCTGGCTACGACAGCGAAACAATATTTTTAGAAGATCGATAATAAAGCAATATTTTTAGCCGTCTCTCCAACGATGAGAGGATACGACAAAAGAATCCCGTGACGCCTTTATAATCGACGATACATCCGGATTGAGAAATCTAAAGGAGTGCCGCAAAGTATTGCGAGAGTCATCTTTAATTCAACTTATTCGTACATTTATGCAAATTCCAGAGATGTACGTCAAACCCGAATAATCTAGACAAAATTTTTTATGGAATTTAATAAGCAAATATAATTGTCACGATTGCAACAATTTTGGCAAGATCTTACGTGAAATTTAAGTTTTTCTCACAATTTCTTCGAAAAATTACAATATACTATTACAATATATTACAATATACGCTCTAGTATCGCAAGAAAGATTCGAATCTTTTTTAGCGAGAGAGCGCAATGGAAAACTGGCGTTATAGAAACATACGGAGGAATTTACATCTGGCTTGCGAGCGAGGAGTGCCGTCGCCCGATAACCGTTGTTGACCGACTTGGTCTTAATAACAGTTTCCGAAGGTAGGAAAGCCGCGACGATCGAGGCGGTGGCCGCGGTATACACCCGTTATACGCGATGACATCAGGCGCGTAGACGGACGCGTAGGTACCCGCGCGCCTTCTTTCATCTCGCAACAATCGTCGATGTGTCATCATGAGATTACAAGATCGTGCCATTGTGCATATTGTGCGGAGGAATGGAAAAAATTCAACGACGAGAAAGAGGCAAGACGGATGTCTCGCTGAAGGCGTCACGAAACCTTGCGCTTTTGACATTTATCAATCAGCTGTTATGCTTCGTTTCAAATCGAACGATTTTCTCGCGCCTTGTCTGTTTATTTCTCTCCCGCTTTTTGAGTAAAATATTGAAATTCGGAATTAATTATCCCGCAAAGACGGATGTCTTGTTGAAGATGTCGCGAACCCTTGCACTTTTGACATTTATCGATCAGCTGTTACACTTCGTTTCGAATCGAACGATTTTCTCGTGCCTTCTTTATTTACTTCTCTCCCGCTTTTTGAGTAAAATATTGAAACAAATTCAGAATTAATTATCCCGCAAAGACGGATATCTTGTTGAAGATGTCGCGAAAACTTGCGCTTTTGACATTTATCAATCAGCTGTTACGCTTTGTTTCAAATCGAACAATTTTCTCGCACCTTTTCAGTTTATTTCTTTCCCGCTTTTTGAGTAAAATATTGATAAAAATTCGGAATTAATTATCCCGCAAAGACGGATATCTTGTTGGAGGTGTCGCGAAACTCGGCGCTTTTGACATTTATCGATCAGCTGTTACGTTTCGTTTCAAATCGAACAATTTTCTCGCACCTTTTCAATTTATTTCTTTCCCGCTTTTTGTGTAAAATATTGAAACAAATTCAGAATTAATTATCCTGCAAAGACGGATATCTTGTTGGAGGTGTCGTGAAACCTTGCGCTTTTGACATTTATCAATCAGCTGTTACGCTTTGTTTCAAATCGAACAATTTTCTCGCGCCTTGTCTGTTTACTTTTCTCCCGCTTTTTGAGAAAAATATTGAAACAAATTCAGAATTAATTATCCTGCAGAGACGGATATCTTGTTGGAGGTGTCGCGAAACCGTGCGTTTTTAACATTTATCAATCAGCTACGTTTCGTTTCGAACGATTTTCTCGCGCCTTATCTGTTTACTTTTCTCCTGCTTTTTGAGTAAAATAGTAAAACAAATTCGGAATTAATTATCCCGCAAAGACGGATATCTTGTTCGAGGTGTCGCGAAACTCGGCGCTTTTGACATTTATCGATCAGCTGTTACGCTTTGTTTCAAATCGAACAATTTTCTCGCACCTTTTCAGTTTATTTCTTTCCCGCTTTTTGAGTAAAATATTGATAAAAATTCGGAATTAATTATCCCGCAAAGACGGATATCTTGTTGAAGATGTCGCGAAACTCGGCGCTTTTGACATTTATCGATCAGCTGTTACGTTTCGTTTCAAATCGAACAATTTTCTCGCACCTTTTCAATTTATTTCTTTCCCGCTTTTTGAGTAAAATATTGATAAAAATTCGGAATTAATTATCCCGCAAAGACGGATATCTTGTTGGAGGTGTCGTGAAACCTTGCGCTTTTGACATTTATCAATCAGCTGTTACGCTTTGTTTCAAATCGAACAATTTTCTCGCACCTTGTCTGTTTACTTTTCTCCCGCTTTTTGAGAAAAATATTGAAACAAATTCAGAATTAATTATCCCGCAAAAACGGATATCTTGTTGGAGGTGTCGCGAAACCGTGCGTTTTTGACATTTATCAATCAGCTGTTACGCTTCGTTTCGCACGATTTTCTCGCGTCTTGTCTGTTTACTTCTCTCTCGTTTTTTGAGTAAAATATTGATACAAGTTCGGAATTAATTATCTCTCGAAGACAGCTCATTGAGTCAACATTTCGCGTCACTTCGTAATTATGTTAATGAGATGTTTATACACCTCCTTGCATCGATGATTCCCCGTATCACTTATGAGCGTCGCTTTGCAACATCATAATTGCAATCATTTAGCGTTTGCGCAATTATCTATGCAAACGTAAGCGTGAGGGGGAACGTTTCTCAGATCGCTACGCAAATTGGCGAGAGAATGTATTTCGAGTCGAGTTCGTTCACGCCCGCGAGAGAGCGACTAACGATCGTTAATGACCGTTTCGCGCGGTCGTTAAGGAAACTTCTCTCGGCCGAGCATTGGGAGGTGGCCGCTTTATTTCATAAGTAATCATATCGAGCTTTCGCGCAAAGCTCTTCTTGGTTATAAAAACAACGAGGACGAAAAATAGAAGGACATGCAGTTAATTTATTTCCTTGTTTTGAATGCACAGTTTCGAGATCGACGCGAGGAAACGATAATCCGTCCTCCTTTAGCTGCAATTAATGGTCCCTCAACAATTGTCGATAACGATCGCGCTGATCCTGTTTGTTTCCTCCTCTTCTCTGTAACGAGAGCTCTTTTCGCAAGATTTACGATTTATTCGTTGCCATTGCAGCGTCTCGAATCGACTAAATAATTGTCATCGCTATTATGGAACGATAGAATGTAACAAGTGGCGGCATAATTGATAAGTATTAAGATAAATAATAAAAATTCCAGATATTGAACGAAAAAAATATTCTCATAAACATAATTAACATTATTTGTACAAATGTCTTTTTGTGAAAAATCCACCGATAAATTTTTAATTAGAAAATTTAGATAAAAACACAACGCGTTAAATTGATGAAAAAATGTATAATTAAAAAGAAAATAATAACTTGAAATTTGCGTATTTCTTATCCCATCACGCACAAACGAGCGGTCGCTGTGTAAAAAGAAAAATTTGTGACTCCTAAAATTTCTTAAGAGGTTCTGGCATTCGTTTCAGAATGCGAACAATGTCAGCCTCTCTTTTTTTCTCCTCCTTGTGGGATTATAAATAGCTTCGGCTTGTCGGTAATGCAACAAAACGACACGGTGAGAAAATGTGTCTCCTCCTAGCCAACGTCGAAAGCGTGTCGACGATCGCGCAAAACATAACTTCTCGTCGTGGTTCACCAGAGAAAGACGAGACTTATGCAAATGAACGACCGTCCGTGACTTTTCCATGTAAAGCGCTCGATCTCGATCCCGTTGATCGACATGATTTTCCCAGCGCGCGCTACAGAACGGTATAAAATCACGTTCACTCGAGATGCATCAATGTCTTCTCTTGCATTTCTTGGAGAAATGTGTACGTATATTTCTTGTATAAATATATATATATATATATATATAATATTTAATATTTTCATATTCAATTTATTATTTTTTATTAATAGAAAATTTGATATGAATAGGAAATTTCAATGAATTAAAGCAAATGTTTGGAAATGAAGAGAAGACAATTATTACATAATATTATATTACAAATACGATATGGAATGAATCGCGGAGATTTGCAATGTTCACGATCGTGAAACCTCGTTAAATCTCTCTCTCGCAGGAAGCGGAAGCAATGGACGACACAGTCGAGCCGGAAGCGATAGTTAACCGACCGTCATACAAGTCCTTCCTATTCTTTGCGTATGAAAAATGGCAGAGCGCAACGGCCAAGTGCCCTCGATATGTGAGCTTTTATTTTTGTTCGTATGCAATTATTCGACAGAATAACGTTATCAAAAGAAGAGTGTCCCGACCGACATTTTACGCGAAAATGCAATTTGATGCTCGAGATATAACAAGGGGTTCTAAATTACTATTTTAGAAAATATTTTATTTTTCGGAAGAAAATACTTTTCCACTTACTTTGAGATAAGACCCATAATACTTGGTGACGTATGGGCTGTCGCACTGCGACAGCACCATAATCTCCTGCTGTATGTCCTCAATCTCATCTTCCGCCTCTTCGAGATCGATGATCTTGATGGCCACGACTTGCTGAGTTCTGTTGTCGATGCCTTTGAAGACTTCGCCGAAGCTACCCTTTCCGATTCGCTCCTGTTTTGTAAATATCAGCTCGGGATCCACCTTCTGCAACAGAAATTCGATAGTCTCCGGTTATTACTTTCTGCCATTCGACTTCGTCTCGTTTCGCAATCTTTCGCAATATCTCTCGCGTCATTTCCGTAAAGAGTACGGATCTTTCCATGACGCAACAACCATGACAATATAACAAGGTATTGAGAAATTTCGAGATTTCTCAGGCAATAGGCATGCGAGACTTTCTTCGCTACAAAGCGGCCTTCGAAGATTAATAAATGCAGCTATTCCACAGGCAGCAATGCAGTTCTCCTTGGCTCCTTTCTACGAGATGACACATAATATCATAACATGCGTCAAAAAAAAAATTGCAAGTCGCGTCGACTTTAACGTATCTCGCATAAACTATGTAAATTATTTACTTTTTAATAATAAATCGCGATTTTATACTCGTAATAAATTGTAGCACTGGATTTAGCTATCGTTGAGCAGTTTGACAAACGTCCTTTGCTTTAATCCACTGTTGCATACGAGTGCTATGCGTGCACATTTCTTCTTGCTTGTGGAAGCTATTTGCACTAAGAGACGACGTTACTGCCCGGGCATTAATAAATTACGGTTACTGCGACTGTTTTGCGTCTTTTCCCTCCGGTGCTTTTCCGCCCGAAAACGTGTCTAACGTCGACTAGAGAATCGCCTTTAATCAGACGAAACGACCATTTTACGGTGAACGAAAAAAGAAATTTTAGAATTCAGTCTGTTACTAATCTTTTCTTATGGGTTTTTTTCCCGAAAGTATATTCCCCGGACATCCCATAACCGCAGAATGCTAAGAATTTTTTCGCTGGAATTTTTTTCACCGGAATTTTTTCTTTGATTCGCGAAGAGATTATCTCGGTAATAAAACAGCGGCAATAAAAATCGCGATGAGAGAGAGAGAAAAGAACAAGGGAAAACGCATGTTCTATGTATATATATTTGCGTAAATAAATTCTTTGCAATTTCAACACGCTTTTAGTATTCATCTCACGCGAGAAACTGAGCGCGAGACGACAAAATAGTCCAAAACAAATTGCATTGTCTTGAATACGACATTTAATGTTTCACTCGTAAACATTACATCTTTTATGCAACTTGGATGAAATGTTCTAATTTGCTATAAGTGGTTAAAATTCTTTTTAAAATTCTGAATTAATTCGTGATGGGAAAGAAATCTAAACAAATCTAATCTAATCATGGATATAATTTTCTACATATCATAATTTTTTCGCTAACAAATATTGTACACAGTAAAAAATTTTGTGTTAAATTTAACATATTTCACATGTCCTAATTTATCTACTCTAATTTTAATGTTAATTTAATAGAAGGCAAGTATGTAAATAAATAACACAAGTAATATGTTTAAAAATTAACACAAAAGTGTAACACTTAAATTTTATCTGGAAATAAAGTTTATGTTAAATTAACATATTTATAATGTTAAATTTATTTAAAAGAAAATGTTATTCTTACATTTTTATGATAAATAACGGAAGAGATATGTCGATTTAACATAAACAACATATGGAAACTGTTATAGAGAGAAAAATAACACAACTTATCTGTTCATTTTAACATATAACTTATTTCATCAAAAATTTGTGCATTTACATATTAATTGTGTTATTTTAACTCTTAGAAACGGTGAATATTAACTCAACGCAGAAATGTCAAAATAACACAATGATAATATTACATTAACATAAGAGTATGTTAAAAATTTAACACAAAAATTTTTATACGAGAAAATTTCAACAGAAATACAAAATGTTTTTTACCGTGTAAAAATAAATCATTTTATTTTCTTTTCTCTCGTATCTTCCGGACAGTCGTATTCGTTGATAAGCATTAAAAATGTCAGACACGCTAATTTGTCTCGGACACCCAAATTAATGATGAATATGCACGGAAGTTTTTTATGGAAGGCTGACTCTTTATTCTCTTCTGCCTTCGCAATCCGCAGATCACAGTCAAAAAGTCAGTAAACTGAAAGCTCATATCAGAACAGCGAGATTAAAGCGAAGCTTCGAAGCCTGGAATGGGCTCTAAGGGCAATGGAATAAAAATTCGCGACCGTCGGTAAAATCCGGAAAATTTGCTTTGCAAATTCTCTCATATATCCAACGGCGGTATTTCGTGACTGTCGGAGCATTTTATCGCGCTGATGGATTAAAGCCCATTGATTTTCATTGGATCTCGATCATTTCCATTTCACTTAGTATCATCGATATTTTTTTTTACACCAAAATTGATAATCGCATGAGCGTATCAAAAAGCGTAAAAAAAAACACTCTGGAAATTACTGCTGCTGAACATTACATTAGTATGAGATTTTCCTGCAAATTATCATCTAATCTCTAGATACTATTGAAAATTAGTGTAAATTTGTGGTCGGCGGTTTGCAGAGTACAACTCACTACTTGTTCTAGCAAGTCACGTGAAGCCATGGTTAACCACGCTTATAAACCGGTAATATTTGCAAATATTATCGAGCGTGTGATTGTATTAGCGCGAAATATTTGCCAAAATTGTACGATAAAAGGAGGAATAAAATCATGTAATTGCATAATTTTTGATAAAAATTATGTTGTAGCGATGCAATAATATGTAATCAATTAACGAGAAGCTGCAAAAAAATTGCATATCCACCTTTTCCACCGCAAGAGCGCACTCGACACACGCTGTATGCAATCTGAGATTCGTGAGAGACGTAAGGACCATCGAACGAGAGCGCGAGAGACAAGAGAAGAGAATGACTCTCGACTCGGCATGTAATACTGCATCGTCGAGATGCACCGGACGTCTCTCCTTTTTTCAAGTTGCTTTTTAGTGCGCGTCGCGTCGCCTGGAACTCGCGACACAAATTCTAATTAGCGGTCGCCGCAAAGAAATTCGCGGCAGATAGGTAACCGACGATCGAGGAACAAAGGCAACAAAGATATTTGCATCGCAAAAATAAGATATGAATATTCTTCGTTATTCTACACGTATTATGAAGAATTGGAATTCAAATTTGCTTCCTTTTTTCCTTGAAAAAAGCTTTTTCCTTTCATTAAATATTATTTATTTTAATATTATTTATTTTAATATTTTTAATATTTATATTATTTATTTTAATATTTTTAATATTTATATTATTTATTTTAATATTATATATTATTTACTTTAATATTTTTAATATTTATATTATTTATTTTAATATTATTTAAAATTATTTTTATTGTTAAAAAATAAATTTTCCTCGCATATTATGAGAAAGAAATTTTATCTATTTGTAGCATCGTCATAATGATGCTTTAGATTTCCAACAAACCCCCTTATTAGGCGAGTTTGGACAATGGTTCGCTTGATTTTGATGGACACGCCTACTCTAAACCATATTAACTATGCCACGCTCTGTAAGCATATGGGTTTCCTGTTGAGCGATCTTTGACTCATGATTGGCGGATGTGATGAAATTGACGTAGAGCCATCAAGAGCACTCATTAACGGTCATGTAACAGCTTTATTCTATTGTAAACAATTATCAGTGGTTGTATAATTTACAAAATTTCGCCAAAATAGCATAACAATATCTCGGCACGCTGGTGATATATCAGAAAATTAATGTGTGTTGAATGTAATTGGATTATAGCATTACATTAGCTTCTCGTTCAAGCATATGCTACATTCAGCATTAATTTCTCGTTTATATCGGGATATGCGGAATTAATTTAAAAAGCAAATTACGTAAATTTCCTGAAATATTAAATTTATTCGTATTATATGAGAAATGCTAATCCTGACAAAGTAACGTTACAGTTTTGTGAATTTGATTTGTAGAACTTCTGTATGAGAAATATGGAGATTTAATGATGTTTAGTCGTATAAATGTGTGAATTACATGCTATTTCTCGATGTATTTGTCCTCCGTAAAATTGTTCTATCTGTTCTCTCCATTAAATTTCCATCGCTGCGAATAATTATTCTTTTAGATCAGATTCTCGAATTAATCCATACACACACACACGTACACATTTCTCTAAAATCTTCTTTACCTTTAATACCTAGTGATGAAGTTCCCATTTAATATCACTTCGCTGAGCATGGGACTGAAATAATTTGTTAGATAACACGAAGTTTGGTATCGTTCTGACACATCTTAATTAAGAAGTGTAACCGCGTCTCAAGAATTTCGTCTCAACCGTCCTTTTAGAGGGAGACGGGCTCAAATAGACTCGCCGCCTTTCAAGATAAACGTGCCAACTTCATCAGGAAGCTCAAGACTGTCAGACTACAGCGAGATCGCATTAATTCCAAGAAGCTACGATTGTTCTCTCTCGAGATGGGAACAGTCCGATACCTATTTGCAATATGTATTCCAGCGATTCAATGAAACAACAATCCAAGTCAGTTGTATATTTCATCACTCGAAATAAGACATTTGCAATGAGATATTTATAAATAATAAATCGCAAATGAAACTTTTACTGCGATAAAGAGACAAATGAAATCTTTTATTGTCAATTTGCATTGCGTGCAATTTTGTATGTGTTGCGTGCTTCCGGATCTCGATGCAAATTGACTAAAACATTTGCGGGATTGCTCCGGTTAACTCTATTGTTGCAAAAAATTACCATATTTTTTTTGCGGCTGAATAAACTTACGCGAAAGGGTAACTCAGACTATGTACGTGTTTCAAAAGCATTGTTATGTGTAAAGAAGAATTTCATTACCATATGTTTAAGTTACTCTTTGAGAATCTGAATGCATGACAAATCGGAGCTCCGCCTAAGTCGTGGATTTTAAAATGCATTGGGCGAAAGTAATGTCAAGTACGCGAGACTATGTTGTTCGTTTTAGTATCGTCGATTTTCTTGCATTTGAATAATAAAATCCGTTCGTTGCTTCTTAAATATAAATTATGTTCGCGTACGCACGAAATAAATTAAAATAAAAGTAAAATTATTACCCGGTTATCTTTTTCGGAAAAAGAATTTTGTATAAAAAAATTCGCTTTAAATTAAATAAACATTACATAAACAGTAAATAAACATTAAATAAACACTACTTAATAAAATTCCTATAGAAATAATTATTTAAATCTGGAAGTTAAATATAAATTAATAATTCGCACATCAATCTCTCTAAAGTTCAATTATATTAAAGCTACTTCTGAACTTTCTCTCTCGCGTTTGTGGAATCGTAAAATATATTCGTGAATTTATCGGTGCATTTTTGTCGCGATCGGCAGACGGATAGAGGCGAACAATAGGCGCGCGAATAATTCGCTATAAATTGAAACCATCGGACGATATCTGGCGTTGCTTTTTTCACGTTTATACAACCGAGAGAGAATTGCGATTGCCTATCTCTCACGTATGCGATGCGACGCGAGTGCAGCGAAGCGATGCAGAATGCAAGAGGTGCGGGCTGACGCAGCGAGTGTTCTAGGGTCAATCAACACAGTCAATATTGACGATGATAAAACGAACGGACAAAAGCACGCCCCGAACGGAATCAGAATGATACGCGACAATTCGCAACATCTGCATCGCGAATTCTGAAATGCGCAGGATGCGACATAAGTTTGAGGGAAATGTATTACGGAATTTATAATTCAACAGCCACTTTTATCTGACGAGTAAATAAATAAGATTCTCGCATAATTAAAGTTTCATTATCTAATTATTTGTCTATTAAAATTATATAATTTTGTATTTCCTTTTGTTATTTCTTATATTTTTAATTCTTCTTTAATTATACAGTAAAAAATTTTGTGTTAAATTTAACATATTTCACTTTTTCCCAATTTATCCACTCTAATTTTAATTTAACAGAAGTCAAATATGTAAATAAATAACACAAGTAATATGTTTAAAAATTAACACAAAAGTGTAACACTTAAATTTTATCTGGAAATAAAATAAATATGTTAAATTAACATATTTATAATTTATTTAAAAGATTTAAATATTAAATTTATTTAAAAGAAAATGTTATTCTTACATTTTTATGATAAATAACGGAAGAGATATGTCGATTTAACATATGAAAACTGTTATAGAGAGAAAAATAACACAACTTATCTATTCATTTTAACATATAACTTATTATTTCATCAAAAATTCGTACATTTACATATTAATTGTGTTATTTTAACTCTTAGAAACGATGAATATTAACTCAACGCAGAAATATCAAAATAACACGATAATATGTTACATTAACATAAGAGTATGTTAAAAATTGAACACAAAAATTTTTACACGAGAAAATTTCAACAGAAATACAAAATGTTTTTTATCGTGTAGACTTAGAGAAATTAGGATATTTATCCTTGCCTTTTAATGACAGTTTTATTTTTTTATTAATATAAATACTTTTAAACTGTATTTATGTTTACATCTTATTACACCCAATAAAATTATTTCCTGTATATAATGCTAATTATTAAGAAAATAATATAAAATAAACACATTATTTCCTGTATGTAATGTTAATTATTAAGAAAATAATACAAAATGAAGAATTCAAGAAGGAAAAAGGTAAATAAAATTGACGCACGAGCGTGCTTTTAAATAAGGCCAAATAAGGCTTCGAGATTTCTCGTCGCGGAATTCATTTGGCATTAGCATAAATAGACGGGACGAACTCCCAAACTACCAAACTACGCGTCCAAGTGTTTCCCTGATAATTCTCCCTCGTTTAACGATGGAGCGAGCACGCGATTCACCATCATCAAGAGCGCGTCCCTCGTATTTTCCGAGCTCGAGGATCGGCGTCGCCGCCGCCCGCGCTCGCTCGAGTGTCGTTTAAACTTTAATTTCGGGAGTTCACCCCTCTCCTCGGTCGAATGAATTACTCTCGTCGCGAACGGGGTCAAATAACGACACGTGGCGCGCAAGCTCGTTGAACCACTTTCGAAATTTGCAGCCTAGCTGCACCGCTTGTCGTGTTAGAACAACGAGCGAGCGAGTGTTGAAACGCATCTTTACGACCGACCGTTCTTATGACCCACCTCTTTCTTTTTGTCCCTCGGTTCCTCTAACGATCGCAGTCCGGGAAGCTCGCATGAATATTCATTTAATTAAAGCCGTATGACCGAACTTTGCACGTTCATTATATATATAATTAGCTATATATATGCGCTCTTTTGCACTACATTACATCGCTCATTACATTGCATAGTATGCAACTCGTTTAATATGGCATTGATAGATTTACCAGCCTCTTATCATTTGCACTTCCTCGCTTCGCGTTGTTTTTCACGTCGAGATTTTATTTCAATTATCGGGAGAAGGTCATCGATGGTTGAAATGAAAATGATTAAAACGGTATTTATTGCACGTTTGTAAAAAACATTTTGTATTTCTGTTAAAATTTTCTCGTGTAAAAATTTTTGTGTTCAATTTTTAACATACTCTTATGTTAATGTAACATTATCGTTGCGTTATTTTGACATTTCTGTGTTGAGTCAATATTCACCGTTTCTAAGAGTTAAAATAACACAATTAATATGTAAATGCACGAATTTTTGATGAAATAAGTTATATGTTAAAATGAACAGATAAGTTGTATTATTTTTCTCTCTATAACAGTTTCCATATGTTAAATCGACATATCTCTTCCATTATTTGTCATAAAAATGTAAGAATAACATTTTCTTTTAATTAAATTTAACATTATAAATATGTTAATTTAATATAAACTTTATTTCCAGATAAAATTTAAGTGTTACACTTTTGTGTTAATTTTTAAACTTATGTGTTATTTATTTACATTGTTGTTATTTATTACAATTACTTGTGTTATTTATTTACATACTTGCCTTCTGTTAAATTAATATTAAAATTAGAGTGGATAAATTGGGACATGTGAAATATATTAAATTTAACACAAAATTTTTTACTGTGTGTGAGAGATAAATCGCGATTAAAAAATGCGGACGGTGACACAAGATTTTCCCATCTTTTCCCATATTTTATATACTTATCCAGTAGATTCTATCGCGAAAATAAAACGGATTCACATTAAAGGATGACACATTTCGCGTGGCCGGACATAATTTTCTCGAGTTAACGCTTCTCATATTTACATTTGTAATTTTTGCACATCCGCGCGCGCGATAAAAATGCAAATGCGTTATCGATCGCGCGATTCCTCGTTCTCGTAAGGAGAATCTAAATCAATGGCAGGCCGAAAATTGCACGTTGATTGTGACAATATGCTACCGCGAATTTAACGCGAAGTCATCACGCTCGCTAATATAATAGTAATAACGCGAGCATTGAAGCGCGAACGCATTTCCCTCGATCGCGTGTTTAATCGCGCGGGGTTGAATGGACGCATGGAATTCGAAGCTATTGCGCAATGCCTTGATCGTGAAATGCCGTTCTGCCGCCGATACGAGATAATGAGAAACCGCGGCACGCGAGGTACGCGCTGTAAATCCCCCAGCAAAGCGATAGGCGCACTGAAAATTTGACAGGCAAATTGCTCTCGATGCCATTTTTTCCTTAAATTATATCGTGCATAATTAAAATTCAACAGGCCGTATATCAAACTGACAATGTCATCGCGACGCAGGATGTATACTCAAATCTTGTAGATAAATTCCCTGAAGATCTCATGATTTTTCAATTAGTTTTGTTCAAAGTTCCAGGTAGAATTAAAGTCTAGAATTTTTAGATGCAATTTTAAAATAATTTTGTTGTGCATGACTTTTTAATAGAAATAAAATATATTTTAATATGTTTTAAACTTCAAAATTTTTAATTATAAATATATTTAAATTATTAATATATTTATGTATTAAATAAAATATAGACTTTAAGTACTAACATCTAATATCTGAATATATTATCTAAAGCCTAAAAATATTATAAACTATTAAAAAATGGCATATACAGTACAATGTGCATATACAATAAGTTGTATTCTTTAAATATAAAAGTTTGTGTATACATAGTTATTTAAAGATAAAAAAAATATTTTTAATAAAAATACAAAAGATAAAACTAATACGAGAGATAAAAAAATAAAATCAATAAAAGATTATAAAAGATTTTAAAATTTAAATATTTCAAAAGAATAGATTTCTTCAGAATTTCTTTCAAAATTAAAGCTGTTAAAATTAAAACAAATATTTACATAAAAATAAAAATATCAAAACTATCAATTTTAAAAAAAAACTCCTTGAGAAACTCCCTCTCAATAAAATTTCATGAAAAGTTCCTGATTTTTCAAGAAACGAGAAAACCAAATTTCCAAGGCTTTTCCCAAGAGTATACATTCTATGGGACAATGTGCGAATACCGCAGAAATCTTCTTTTGCGATTCTATTTCCAGAGAACTTCCAGAAATATATATCATCTCACGTGATATTTGTGCGATTAAATCATGCGTGGTCCCACGCAAACGTTGAATAACGAATACTCTCGTGTTTGCCTGTTCTCCTGGTATTTTTGTCGCGATAGATACGCTTTATCGCGATGAAAATGAGCGCGATAGCGCGACACATGCTCATAATTAACCGCGCTTTTTATCACCTGCGACGTTTCTGCAAACATCGCGATAGCTGATTCTTATCCGAATGATAAACTGCCGTGAAACACATTCGCTGATTCGCTCAATGCCACGCTAGCACGTTGTCTAAACGCGAGAACACTTCGATCGCGTAATTACGATTAATTGATTTGGATTACGAAACCCCTTGTTCTCAACCTAAATTGTCGAGTCATCACGAGTTGGGAAATAATGCGGAATAAATACTCCACGATAACACGGGTTTACAAGGTTTTTATCACAAAAGAAGTAAGAGGTTTACCCGAAGGAATTCGGTGCGCTGAATTCAAATCTGGCCTCAGAATGGCGCCATCACGTCAGGATTTTGAGATATTCTAACCTAAATGTGCAAAAATGGCTGTTTTAGGGCATTATTGGAGTTCACTCCTGGTTGCAGAGAATTTTACCGACAACAACTAAACAAAGTACCGTAAAGTACAAGTCTTACCCTTTAATTTCCCTTTAATTTAAGTTTTTACTGCATACAGAAAATCAAATTTATTTGAGTTTCTGTATGCAGTAAAAACTTAAATCTGCTGTATCTCGGTAAAAAAAAAATCCTATTTGGATGTTTCAAAATGGAAATTAAAGGGCAAGACTTGTACTTTATGGTGCTTTGTTTAACAGATTTAAGTTTTTTTACTGCATACAGATAATCAAATTTATTTGAGTTTCTGTATGCAGTAAAAACTTAAATCTGCTATATCTCGGTAAAAAAAAATCCTATTTGGATGTTTCAAAATGGAAATTAAAGGGCAAGACTTGTACTTTACGGTACTTTGTTTAGTTTTTATCGGTAAAATTCTCTGCAACCAGGAGTGAACTCCAATAATGCCCTAAAACAGCCATTTTTGCACATTTAGGTTAGAATATCTCAAAATCCTGACGTGATGGCGCCATTCTGAGGCCAGACTTGGATTCAGCGCACAAAATTCCTTCGGAAATCAATATAAAATTTCATGTGATATTAAATACCTTTTAATTTCTAGGCCTGTGTAATACGACGAACGATATTATCGCAATCACTATGCTGTCGTAGGTTGAAACGAAGGTTCTCTATTATGACTCACACTGGCGTCGCCAGAAACAACCGCGACGCCAATGGAGTTATGCGCTACAGCTGTTTATTTATGTATGCAGGCGCACGTAGGCATCGGTATACAATATGCGGGATCGCGCACAGAATGCAGTTACCAATGCATACGTAAAGACGACCACGCCGGATCGAGTATTGGGCGCATTCTTTGAGACATTACGCGCCGAATCCGATTTATCCCGACGTTGTAAACACGAAGCTCGCCTTCCGAGGATGTTTATCGTGGAATATGAATCTACATACGTAGGAAAATATACTACGTACCGTAAATAAATTGTTTGTCCGCGATCAGGAGTTTCAATTCGTTCCCGAGTTATTACCGAGACTCGCGCATAAAATGTCGTTTGTATCTCTGAACGAACACATTTCGCGTATAAATTTTGACGAATTTGCTTTGTTTATAACGAGCTGCAATTATTTTAACAGTCGATGGCAGATGAGAATAATAGAGAAAGCCTAGTTTAGCATAAATGTTACCGATACACACGAAACGTCAAGTGCACCGAGGAACACTTTTACTAATAAATGTTGCAAATCTCTCTATTAATAAACAGTATAATAATTAATTATCAAATAACACCCAAAATAAACCCAAAATAAATTATATCGTTGGATTAATTAATTCTGGATATAATGATTATGCGATTCTCGTCGCAGAATATTATATAAAATGGACGTCATTTGCATCCTACGCACGTCGAATTATTAACATGATGAGTTAACAAAGATGGTTTATCGATTTAATGATCTTGGCCCGAAAATAACGTAATAAAATACGGCACCAAAGCGAACACACGAAATCGATTATTCGACGGTAACCGATGTCTCGATCGCGTGGTCTTTTCAACGCACGCGAGTCTACATGTGTGAGGCGATATGAGGCAAGGTGAGAGTCGACCTTGCACTGGCCTCGGCCGAAAGAAGAGAGAAGAAAAAAAAAAGAGGCAAAATGCACACGAGACGGTCTTCGCGCGAGATCTTACGGTCCACGAGAATCCTGTTACACCGGTATTTCCATGCTGCATCGTCGCTCCCGAAGCTTTTTTACCTCCGCGTTTTGTTTTATTATGACCGATAACGGTCAAAATATGGAGGACATTTCGACAAATGAATTCGCATTTTACCGGAGAGAGAAAACTTGGCTTTATCATATATTATATTAATCCAAATATAAAATTATTAATACTCGTGACGAAAATATGAGATAAAAAAATAATTTTTTAATAAATAATTATAATAAATTTTTATAATAAATAAAAATAATATTAATAATATTAATTAAAATAATATTAATTATTATAATAAATAAATTATAATAAATAATAATTATTAAATATTTATTATTATATAATGTATTATTATAATAAATTATTATAATAAATAATTTTTTAATAAATATCGATGCAAAAACAAATTACGACCTCTTGATATAAAAACTTCTCTCTCTTCAAAGTTTTGCTACTTTAAACATCCCATTAATTAATTCAATATTTGCAATAAAATTTTCTTTCAATAAAATTAGATGTTGCTAAATAAGAAAATATCTTCACCAAACTTGGCTATTTATATAATAGAGCTGCGAGATAAAAACGCTTTTCTTGTCCCATCTTATCGAATGTTTCTCCCAGCCGCAAACCGATCAACTTTTTCTCGAACCCCAGGGAGCTGGCTGAAACATTCGATCGGTTGGAGACCGAAACGCGACACCTTGACCACTTTCTAGTGTCTCGACGTAGCTCGGATTTCAGACTCTCGGGTTAGAACTCGTTTGGACTTTAAGGACGAAACTGGTCTCTCGAATCCCACCTTCGCGGGTCTTCTCGTGCATTCTCCTTGTGCGAGACGATCCGTGTTTGTCTCAAAGTTTTATCCGCACAGTTTGCAAAGACTTTACGACAATCTTCTCCTCCAGAATTCTTGAGAGATCTCGAAACTGAATACTTTTGTTGCGATAATGCTCAAGTTCTTACATGTCTGTGCATTTATTATGAAATTGCTGTATTAAATAAACTAAAAAATATTAAAAGTAATTAATATATTATTAGAAGCGACGATATTAAAATCAATGACAAACTATTTTTTCCAAATTCATTCATCGAGCGTTGACACAAACGTGGGCGGTACGTAAATATTTCTTATGTAGATATATCTGATATACGCGAAAGTGTTAGGAATTTTTAGTAGCGAGATATGCATATTTTCTACGCCTTTCGTTCCCCTTTCTCTCTCCATAATAACGTGGAATATGCATAAATGAGTATCAGTGAATAACATTATATATATTCGCGCGGCAACCGTCAAACAGCCTGCAAATAGATTACCACGTTCTAGGCTTTCTCTATTGTCAGTTTTCATTGACGAGTCAATTTCAATTTCAATTTCTATAATTGAATTGCAAAACTAGCCTGTCAGGATGACAAGATGACACACTGATCGATAACTGATCACGGATACATCGTATGATATATCGTTTTAAAACGGAATTATAATTCTCATTTTCGTAATATCAGGAAATGGCGAGAGAGAATGTTAGATTGGTTAATCAGAAAATTAATTTTCAATATTAACATGACATATATCGGAGAAATGAATCGAAAGAATTATAAATTCTCATCTCTTCATAATAATAAATATATGTCAGATAATAGGGCGAGAATGTTGTAGATTAATTAATCAGAAAGTGGATTTTCGATTTTAACGTGAGATTTAGATGAAAAATCCAATTTCCTCGATATTCGATAAAAGTGATATGTAATTTCCGACATTCCTGCAGGCGAATATCTCTATTCCGTATAAGGATTAAGTATTCCGCAGCGCGTTTTTCTAGACACTCATGCCGCTCCATGATTCTCCGTTCCTTGCCTTTCTCTTTCTCTACTTGAATATCATTCGATTTTTTTCGAATTATTACCAATCGACTCAATCAGCTAAATTACAAAACTTTGGTGAAATATTAAAGCGTCAATTTTCAGCGACTTTTCAAAGCCTTGTAACTTTTCGCGCCTTCTGTTATTAAAACTTCCAACAAATATCTTTCAATATTCCGGTATAAACTTTCAATATTAAAATATTTGAATCTCTGGATCGTATAAAAGTCCTATAGAATACTAAAGCTTTTCACCTCTCTAAGAGTTTTTCATTCTTATAAAATATGAACTGTTTGGATCTCCTTGGATACTTTTGACATCGAGCATAAATCCAGGAGAGATGATCCGTAGTCGTAAAATATCCATGTTGTGTCTGCTGCGCAGCACAATTGACTATAAATTTCGAGCATAGTGTACAAGCAAATATATATACTCGGTAAATCGCTCTTCCATTCATCCCAAGGCGATATCCGTAATAGCGAGTTCCCAGAGAAATCCCGAATCCATTCTCCAAATCGTGCTTCGGAGACGATCCCGAGATCCCTTCTCGTCAAAGGGGAATTATAGTTATACGCGTTCAACCACCGCATCGGGCGAGCTTTCGTTTCTCGGGGGAGAAGACACTCGCGTGGGCGAACGCCATCGAAATTTCTGACGTCGTTTATTGTACGGGTCATATTTTCATTCAATCGGCGACGCGTACGCTCGTAAATAAACGCAGATCGATATCCTCGGCCCTCTCGAGCGAATCTAAAGAATTGTGCGGGCGAAATTCTCCGAGAATCGTAGCTTGCTGGGTTGATTCCAAGAAACTCAACTTCTTCCCGAAGGAGAGTTGGCGGGTGCTTCGTCTCGCCCCACCGGAATGCTCCGGATTTCGTGGCGCACTTCCTCCTTTTATGCATCCGATAAAGTAACTACCGACTAGAGCGTAACTATCCGACTGGAGCAGCGCAGAGATAATGATCCAAAGCTGAATAGTTCCCATCGCTCTCGCGCTGCTAAAACGACCGGTTTATATAACGCGGTGAACTCGTAAAAAGGAAAAAAAGCAAACCTTTTCAGCATCCTTTTCAGACCTTGTACTTTTTTAATCCTCCTTACTCCAATTCCACTTTTAACCAAACCCCATCTTGTCATTAATATTTTTTCATGAATCGTTGACTCAGCTTGTTCAAGTCTTTGACAGGTTTCGATCAAGAATACTCGAGATGATTTTTTTTCTCTTTCTCAAAGCATTTCCATAAGTGTTTAACTCACCGAGGGAGTGGTACTCCTGTGGGTGACTGCTCTGGGATGCGGCAGGGATGTGTTTTTAGCGCCGACCGGACCTCCGTTGCAAAGCCTCTGGTTATCCCGTCTGGAGGGCGGCGGGGGCGGCGGAAGCGATAAGGGTCTGCCGCTGTTGCTCCTGGTCGGATGCTGCGGCGCGGGATGAAATTGACTCCAGGATTGACGTGGCAGATATCCCGTCACGTAACCGCCCGAGATGAACTGCGCCGAGCCGTTCAGATGCGGGGGCGTCATCACCGCCGTTTGCTGCGCCGTTTGCCCGCCGTTTCGCATCTTTCGCACGTGGAGATTCGTCCTTGATGATTAGCGCGTTTCTTCAGACACCGATGCCGGTCGCTCGACAAGGAAAGCATCAACGTTCACTCTCACTCGCGATGGTACAACACGCACATTTCTTTTCATCATCGAAACGCGCATCTGCTTTTTGCTCACTGGATAGTTCAATTGTCGATATTTAATTTTTATATATGTCTCTTAATAAATTATTAATAAATTTTATCTGATTTGTCTACACAGAAAAAAAGAACATTCTTGTTTTGAAAATATCTTGAATTTCAACATGAAAAACTTGAAATGAGATTATATTGCGTTAACTGAAGAAAATTTGCTTGAATGAAGTCATTTTATATAGTTCAATCAAGAAAAATATATTCTTATTATTTAAGAATAATTTTCTTGAATGGAAAAGAAATAATGTTAGATAGAAAATAACACATTTTTAAATCAAAAGAAATTTTTTTATTATCAAGATAATTATATATTATATATTATATATATTATCAAGATAATTAAGTATTCTTGACATGACAATTATAATATTCAAATAAGATTATAATATTGTTAAAATTTAAGATTATTAAATTCTTCTAAGAAGATTATATATTCTTGCGTATATAGAAAACAATGAACACGTTAATTTAAGTATATAAGTGTTAATTTGACACTTAATTTTTTTCCGTGTACAATTAAAAAAAATGTAAAAGATTGCCAGACAGGATTTATATGTTTGGATTTTATTCCGTTTGATAGATTTGCTTGTAAAATTAATTCGCGTAAATTTATTTTTGCGAGACAGAATATTCAAGCATAAATATAACATAAGATATCTTATATTGAGATTGGCAGACATTCGCCTGCAGTTCCGTTATCCCTTTCTTGTCTTTTACGCGTTCCATCGCGTCCTGTCGTCCTTCGTTACACGGAGCTAAGCCAGCGAGATAGAATAACGTGCCGGGACGATCGTCCCGGCAAAAAGTCCCCGAGGAAGGTTCGATAAAAATATAGCGACGAAAAAAGAGCATCCATCTCAAGAGAAAGAAAGAGAGAAAGGAGAAGAAAATTGTTCCGAGTAGTCATCCTTGCCGCGGCTTTTTCCACGAGCGAAGCTTCGGAAACACGGGCCGCTCTCGAGTGTCTCTCTCGGTGAACAAAATCGATTTTTCACGGGCATTTTCGAGAGTTCGAGCGTCGCGATCGATGTTAACGGAACGACGACGCGGCAAAAAATGTACCGTGTATCCTCCTCCTCGATTTTTATCGCCGCCGCCGGCGTTTCGTTCGATTGCAAAAAGACGATGGAGTTGTAAAACTCTCGCCTCGAAAACTTTCGACGCGGACGATCGCGCCCCGAGCTATAAAGTTGCATCCACGTCGTAATTCGCTCCGAATTACGCGGATTAACCATCGTCGCGAAAGTGTTACACACAAGTTCAGTGCCAGACGCGCAGAGCGCTTACCTTTGTAAAAATAGAAAACGCCAATCGCGATAATAATCTAGGTCACTGCGACGTTACAAGAGGAAGTTCGAGCTGATTGGACGCGATCGGACTAAATTTCGGCTCGCGTCGACACCGACACGACCGGAATAATATCGATCGATGAAGAAGAAATTCTCACAACGAGGGCTCTTTCCAGAATAAATTACGAGAACTACCCAGGTATTTTTTTCACCATTTTTTTTAATAAAAAAAATTAACGAGTTTCTCCGAGATTCGACGGTATCGCACCTTTGCATCTTTAAATCTTGCATTTTCTCTCTTTGGTTCTCCAGAGTCATTATTCATGTTCGCATTGACGATCGCTTTCGTAATCCCTCGGATCTCAGCGCCGCGAGAAGAAAGAGACAGAGAGAGAGAGAGAACGAGAGATCGCGTCGAGGATCAGCGTCGACAAAGGAGGCAAATGGATCGCTTGGCCGATATATCGATCGCGAGGAGAGAAAACAGGCGGCTATCGTGACTCTCGTTCCCCGCAATCACGCGAGGGCGATTCGACACGCTCGAATAATTTTCAGGGCGGCAGCTTCCGCCGGAAAGTCCGCGCGAGCACCATCAGGTCGGAAAGAGATCGGGTTCGCTGCACCGTCGATACCTGGTCGATTAAATCGGCATTAAATCGCCGAGACGGATGGCGATTAATTCGCGGCCCAAGTGCGGATACTCAACGCGATGCGAGCGGAAGCGAGACCGGCCGCGGCGCGTCTTTCCGCTTCATGATCCCGGGAATGTTCGAGAAATTCGATCCGGAGTGTTCATTCACTCTTTTTCACGCTTTTTTAATCACGCTTGTAACACGCGTAACACACATCTTGCCAACAAGAGTTTCACAACAAATTTTGCTCTTACATAAATGGATCCGCATGCGCGCGCGTTCAGGCTGCGCTCCTTTACACACGCTCTTCAAGTTCTATAATTATTTCAAGTATTCCACGGTTATCGAACCTCGGGGAATTAGAAAGTTTAAGAGCCAACGCTATAAATATGTATGAGAGACTCGAGATTCTTGCATCAATTTTTCTCTGGAAAAGGGTTTAACGCTCCTCCATTTCTCGATATAATTTAACAATAAAGCTTCATGTACGTATGTTTTTAAAGATTTAATTAAACTCGAGCGTCAAAATAATTGCGGTATCATTATTAGATATCAGTAGTCAAGACGCTTCACGAAAACGCATCATAAACGTCAAGTCATTTTAAATGCACCGGGCACGAGCGTTTGATGAGAGGGACGAGTCTCTTGAAATACGATAGCGCATTGTTTCCCGGTACCCGGTAGCTTGTTTCCAACTAGATTCTAGACTCTCGTTTTCGGTCAACGTAGTTGAAATATGGCCTTTGTCCTGGCCGCCGCGGCCAGTGAAAACGTGGGAAAATACATGCGCCAGGTATACAAAGGAAAGATATGCGTTACGTCGCGCGGAGAAACGGGGGATAATTGAATCATTCGCGTTGCGCTACTATTTCTCCCAGATCGCGAACGAGAATGAAGAGCATTTTTTGCAGAATTGTGTTCTTTCATACTCTTAGAGATCGTATGGCTGTCAAGTTTTACACGAGCAAACAATAGGTCGTAAAATGTGTCACGAGCAAGGTATTTCAGGCACTTTGGGCATTTAATTAGCTTAAATGATGTTCGTTAATAAATTGCGGCAATGTACAATATTATTTATGTAAAAGTATAAGGTATTATTTTATAAATTTTTTTTCGTCAATCAATTTCAAGCACTTCGATATAATTTTAATATTTTCTACACGGTAAAAAACATTTTGTATTTCTGTTGAAATTTTCTCGTGTAAAAATTTTTGTGTTAAATTTTTAACATACTCTTATGTTAATGTAACATGTTATCGTTGTGTTATTTTGACATTTCTGCGTTGAGTTAATACTCATCGTTTCTAAGAGTTAAAATAACACAATTAATATGTAAATGCACGAATTTTTGATGAAATAAGTTATATGTTAAAATGAACAGATAAGTTGTGTTATTTTTCTCTCTATAACAGTTTCCATATGTTAAATCGACATATCTCTTCTGTTATAAAAATGTAAGAATAACATTTTCTTTTAAATAAATTTAACATTATAAATATGTTAATTTAACATAAACTTTATTTCCAGATAAAATTTAAGTGTTACACTTTTGTGTTAATTTTTAAACATATTATTTGTGTTATTTATTTACATACTTGCCTTCTGTTAAATTAACATTAAAATTAGAGTGGATAAATTGGGACATGTGAAATATGTTAAATTTAACACAAAGTTTTTTACTGTGTATATATATTATCGAGATATGCCATCAGTGTTATTTATTTAACAATTACAATATTTAACAACATTAAAAGTGAATTAACGATTGAGGGAAAGAGATAAATATCAAATCTAATTTTTAAAATAGGTTGGCCGACTCGAAAATTGACTTGAAAAGTAGTACTTTGATGAATCTTCCGACTATGGATTTTCTCAGTAATTTATAATAGATAATTTTCTCAAAGGGACCAGGTATATCCGCGACACTAATGCGCGATTACGTATCCGGAGGGTCAATCACCGTTAGACGATAACCGAGTCTCGGAATCTAACAGGTACGATTTTTCGAAAAGCACACGCGCCATCCCGCGCATGACACACATGACACGTGCGTCTCGATCGCGTGCGCGCGAACGCGCATTCCTAGGTCGTGTGTGTCCGTTATTCCGAACAATTGGGACTCTCCCAGTTACATTTGCACGTGCGCAAACGATGACGACGACGGACACGACGTACTTTTCTACGCCGAGGAGGCCGCACGGCATTCGTTATATGTCGTCGTTAATTATTAATCGTGACGCGTAGGCGGATACGTGCCTTTATCGGGACTCGCGTGGGATCGATGGCCCTGTCACGGTCGACTCTTTTTACGGCGCACGTTCCCGACGCCGGAAAAGGGTTCACGCCGCGAAAAAGGCTGCGTATTTTTCGCACGGACGATTGACGCCAAACAAAGACGCATCAGAAAAAGAGAGCTTTAAATCTGGCGTTAGTCCGAGATGCCTGCGATAAAGTTTGACGTTAACTTTCCCCAATAAACGTTTGATGATCCGGATAATAACGGGCATTTAATTAGCCTAGATGTTCGTTAATAAATTGCGGAAATGTACAATATTATTTATGTAAAAGTATAATGGTATTATTTTAGAAATCTTTTCTCGTCAATCAATTTCAAGCATGCTTCGACAAAATTTTAATATTTTCTGTATATATATTATCGACATGTATCATTAGTGTTATTTATTTAACAACATTAGAAGTGAATTAATGATTGAGGGAAAGAGATAAATCAAATCTAATTTTTACAATAGGTTGGCCGATTCGAAAGTTGACTTGAAAAGTACCACTTCAAGATTGGATAAAACAGGAAATGCAAATTGCAGTTAGAATATAAAAGGAAAGGCGTGTATTTTTTATTCGCGCGTTGAACGGAGCGAAAGTCAGTGACCGATATTTTATTTTTTTATTTTTTGCAGTTTATAATGTGCGGGTACGCATAATATTATCTCGCCTATTTAGGATTGCGTCGGCTTTACATGCACGGTTTTCCATGTTGGAAATCTAGTCCGACACGGAGGAAAGTCGGGCGTGGAATTACCAGGAAATGTAACAAACTTTTGAGCTCTCGAGGCATCAATAACATTACAACAAACAAACAACGAAAACGATAATTATGCCAATTACGTGCAAAGTGGCGCATGCAAGAATGTAACATACTTTTTTTTTCCTGAAGAAGAAAAAACCGAAGAGAGATTTATTCTCTCTTTTTATTGCATTTTATTGTATTGTTATATTATTTTTAAGGATGTTTTGTACAATCCCAGCAAAAAGTAGCTGAAAATCAATATTGACCGATATCCACTTTGGGTGTATTTTGAAAAATTGTGTGGAAGCAGAAATGTATTTTTTAATATTTATTGCGTTTTTACTGAAATATTCCGAATTTTGTTAATCGAAATGATTAACTTTTGCAGAGAATTTCGCCTTGAGATACATGGCTAACTTCATTGAATTATATTTAATATCTTTTTAATCAGTTAGCAGTGTATAATATTATTTGAGCAAATATTTCCTCTGTATCTAAACTTTTGCAAATTTTAAATAAATTCCGAATATTATTTCCATGTGTTTTTTCATTTGAATCGTGATTATACGTTTCCCATAAGAACACCTGTTAATTCGATGCAAATTAAAATTTTTATAACTTGTGAACGCTTTAGTGATTTAAAAATTATACTGAAGATTCTAAACACATGTAAGGACATTCTATACAATTTTCATTAAATTCTCAATAGGTTAGCCAAAACATCCTTACAATTTTCATTAAATTCTCAATAGGTTAGACAAAACATCCTTAAACAATATTAAAGAAACATTTCTCTTTATTTTCGCGCTTTATTGCGGATACTTGTCTTAAAGTTAGTTTCCGGCACTCTCCGTGATTTATCAATGTTTTTCTCGAGACTTAATTTACAGCGCTGTTACATCACAGATACATTGCAGTCTAATGGGACGCGACAAAACAAAGTCGCTTATCGATTAGTATTAGTATCGTGTTCTCACGCGCGATTGTAGGGAAAGCGGAGTTTTCTCGCACACACACACACACACATATACAGATTCAAGTATCGGATCCTATCGTGCGTACACGCGGCAGCTGTTACTGAAAACCGACCAAGCGCGTACGTGAGCGCGCGCAAGGAAGAAACGTTAATTCTAACCGCGGCTATCGCGCTCTGCGAGCCGGCGATTGGATACCGTTATGCCAGCTACCGACATAAAAGTTACGCAAGCAGATATCGCCCGCGGTATCGACAACTTCCGTGGATCTCGGCTACCGCCAGGATATCACAATCGCGAGGATCGATGAGCGACAGGCCGGGCATCCTGGCGCATTCAACTCGCGTGGGAGTAACTGTCTTTAGTGAAGATGTCACAGTAAGATGCGTTCGTTTCTCAGAGGCATCTTGGCACGCGACTTAAGTAAAACGTATATACGCGGAAATTTTGATACGTCAAAAATATATATTAAACTTCAAAAATAAAAATTATATAATTCTTAAAATTAAAATTATATAATTTTTAAAACTAAAATTATATAATTCTTAAAGCATAAATAAAGAAGATTAAATCGAAATAAGATAGCGCAATTGTTTAATTTGGCGCAAGTGCGCAAATGTAGAGTTTCGCTTCGTAGTAATTTTCAGGGCTGATCAAAAAAAAGGTGCAACCTTATCGCGAGAAATCGATATCTCGATGCGCGTCGGCGCGCTGGAAAAACTCGCGAAACATCTAATTTATATAACACCTCGGCCGCGTACTCTTCGATCGCTTTTCTCTTTCTGGTCGGCGGGGGGTTCGGCAGAGGAGGAGAGGGGGGGAAGGGGGACCAGTGAAAGTGAGCGAGCCAGCGCGGATAATCGGCCATCCCGTGTGCGACGGATTCGCGATAACGCGATCACCTCCATAAAACTCGTTTCTCCTCGTACTTGGATGAAAACATCGCAACTATTTTTTTTTATTTTTTTTTATTTTTTTTTTTTTATTTTTTTTGGTGACTTTAATTTCGCACAAATGCAGCGCGACGTTTCAGCTTTTTTTCCGACACTGCAGAGCTATTTATTGTTTCGTAAAACGCGGGTAAAAGTTATTAAATATAAGTACCATGTAGTAATAGTTACCGATATAACCGGTATGACGAGTGTGAGAAATGTAATAATGTATGTATAATATATGAATGATGCATGACACATGTAAGAGCTCGAACGGTTAATCGAAATTAACGGGCGACAGGTGGTTGGCCGATTTTTAATGGCGAGAAAAGCGCCAGGAAGTGCCAACGACCGGCGAAACGCGCGACCGATCGCCGTTAACGTCTACGATCTTTTTTTCCGATGCCTAACTCGTTTCGATCGGGCGAGAGATGGAAATTCGTTTCGCCTGCTTCGCGTCGCGCGTTTCGAGAAAAATTCTTCACGAGCGACCGAGTGTACGTATTTTCATTAAAAACGCGAACCGGTCAAGCGTGAAACCTGTTTCTCTAATTTCCGAGAGCGATACCGAACGGATCGATTAAACCGGCAACGCGCGCGGGATAAGAGACGACGTCCGTTTAATTTCTTGGAAAATTAATGCGCGATCCAACGCAATCGGAGAGAATATTTTTTTTAACAAAAGAACGTGAGAATCATGGTTATTCACATCCGCGAGTTGAAAGCAATGACGGCTCGAAAATCCAGCGTTTCTCGATTTTGACGTTTGAAGGATGCGATTAAGAAATTCCCCTTCCATCATCGGGAGTCGGGAGTTTGTTGGAACAAAGCGAGACAATAGGTACAGAGTTACCGGATGTTTTTCGGTTAATTGACGGTGAGATGAAGTGAGGTGAGACGAGGTTTTCCGAGAACAGAGTTAAGTAATGGCCACTTTCACTCATTTCCACGGGGCGACCCTCGGGATCGTCATTCCCTTTGTATGAAAACTTTCGCGGACGAATCGCGACTGCATCGTCGTCGTTCCTACGAGCTTCTCACGTTTTTATGTCACGACGCGAAGCAAAGCGCGATCCTTTCGAAAGTCGTCCTATAAAAAAGACGCGACATGAATGAAGCATTTCGAGAAAAAAATATGAAAATTTTGGCAAAATTTAAATTTGAACGAGAGAAATGGGGAATCAATTTTCATTTTTGATTGCAAAGTTTAAGACCGGATAACTTTTAACCGAACTCTCCTCGAATGTTCAAAAGGGAGCGCAAGAGTTGTTGGCGAATGAATTTGAAAGAAGTTTCGGGGAAACTTATTCTCTGTAAAATAATACGAGGGTAATTTTCACCGAGCTCCGCGATAGTTTACTTTCAGATATCTGTCGACATCGCGAGGCTTTCCTCGGGAATTATCCTCGACAACGGAATAGTGGAGAGAATCGTGCCCACCTCCCGAGGAGGGATAATTATTTCGAGCAGCCTCTCTCTCTCTCTCTCTTTCTTCCTCTCCTCAGCCCTCGGCGTGGACGAGGCGAATCGGTCGTTTTATGCTCTACATAACTCAGCCATCACCATAGAGAGAGAGAGAATTAACCTACCGTGCCCGAAAACACACTACCTTACTTAGCCGCACGAACGTCCTGGTCGACGGATAAATTGCATCCGCGCGCTTTAAAAGAGGCTCTCTGAATTGAAAATTTCGCGTGGTGTCTGCAAATTGACAAGGAGGGAGGATAAATTATTGCAGAGAGAAACGCTACACGCTTCCTGAATTTTGATCGCGCTTGCTCGCAGAATTTATCATGTCTCGGTTAACTTATCATTTCTCATTAATATTATGGTTTGTATCAAGCACAATAGCAATTTGCCAGTCGCAAATCTCTCGTACGCGGATCTCTGTACGTCTGGATGGGAAAACAAACGATTGCCATGTGGGAACCACCATAAGATATATTAGTCGAGGCGATAACCGAGAATGAATGTCCGCGATTCATTAGAATAAGTGTTGTTTACTCGACTGCACAAGCGTTCTACGTAATCATGCGAGACACAAATGAGCCGTTCCTTCGGATTAATTATCATATGGCGTAAACATATGATGCAACAGCCATTGTGTAAAGTTTATAAATTTTAAATATATTTTTTTTTTAATTCTTAATATTCAACATTAAATAGAAATTTGGATATCAAATTCTTATTAAAGTTCTTTAATAGCGATTCGAGCAACGTTTAAAAATAAAAAATCCAGATAAAATTTTTAATTATAAAGATTTTTAATCATAAATATATAAATATATTAAAAATTAAATAAATAATAAATATTAAAAATTAAATAAATAATATATATTCAAAATTAAATAAATAATATATATTCAAAATTAATAATATACTTAGGCTAAAGTGATAAATTAGTAACTTTACACACTGGATCAGTAAATTTGAGTTTCGCACGTTACGTGGATCAACGACACATCACCAAAACCGCGAATCGCGTTTAAGCGAAACTGACGGCAATAAATCGTTACCGAATTGTCCCCGGTGTTATCGTTTCGCTATAGGATAATCGAACGAATGCAGGTCTTGATAGCATATGCTATGCGCTTGCGACACGTACATAACACACGTACTAACACACATTTCTACGACTTTATACATGCACTCGCGATACGCGTTTATCAACCGGATATTCATTCTCGTTTTTCAACGCTTCCGCTCTTATATTACGTTGTCGTGCGATACCAACCACTCGTTTTTCCAAGAATCGATCGCGATCGAAATCGTTGGCGAATGCAACGTAAATGTACCTTTTTCATACTTTGCTATTATTTCAACACCATTAAGCATTGAATTTATATAAATTATACTTGCAGTTGTGCATCTATTGTAGATATTATCTTTTTTACAATTGAATAACAGTTTAATTATATTTATTAATGCTGTGCGATAACTTATACTCAAAATTCGCTTCTTGCAATTTTAAGAATGCCAAAGGTGCGCAGTCTTTAATTTTCAAAGAATCCACTAATTATAAGGTAAAAAAAATAATATTATTAAGTTATTAATTCTATAATTTTTAAAGTTGATAAATAGAAAACCTTGAGATAAATTTTTAAAGTTGAGAAATAGAAAACCTTGAGATAAATTAAAGCCTGAGGGATTCAATGATAAGATCATTGTTCGAGCAGCAATTCGTCGCTTTTCGAATCTCGCATCAATCATCAAATTACGTCAGCATTTGTTAAATTATTGACGAATAATCAGAAACGATCACCGTTCATTACACAATTACCAATCACTCTCGATATACGAAGATTGTCCCTCCATTAATTTTCGACCGGATAACCAGAAACGATCACTGTTCATCACTAACATACGTCACATTTCCGTGATTTTCGAAGCAACCGTGTGTTCTTCACGAATACATCGCGCTTCGGATTTCCAACGATTGTCGCCGAGAAATCGACAAGACTGGCCGGCCAGTTGTCAGGTATTGTCCGCAGTTGCTTTCCAACTGACACGCGGTTTGTAGCCGCGCGAAGAAAGGCGCGGGAGAGACTGGCTCGCTTCGTTGTGGGATAGCAAAGGCGATCAGAGTAGGGGCATTGGAGTGGGCATCGAGAGGAGAAAAACACAACCGGTGGATGGCGATGGTGCGATTTGTATTAAATAAAGTTGCTTATTCTAATAATTTTCGATATTTTGATTATAGGAAACAATAAAATTATTTCATTTTCTGGTATCTTGAAAAAATATAATAGTTTTTAATTAAAAGTTGAAAAAAGAGAAATCGTAAATAATGTAAAAGTATTTAAAAAAAAACTATCCTACATACGCTACTGTATATATTAAAATACCACAGCTATCTCACATACACACACACAAATCAAGAGAAACTCTGTTATGGATAAGCTGATCCAAAGTACAAAATACCGTTGCTGATGTAGATAGAGCCATTCCGATACCAATATTAAAACGTATCACCATGTTTTCCTCTCGGGGCATTTCAATATTTTAATTTTTTATGACTATTGTTTAATTAATACTAGAGTAATATCAATAACATTTTACGGCAAGTTTGCGAATATATTTCGAATATATTTTATATACAGGGTGTTGAAAAAAAGTGTTACATATTTTGATAGCAGGTAGTATGGATCAAAACAAGAAGAAAAGGTCTAATAAACATGGGTCCTAAAACTGATATCTTCAAAGATATAAGCTATTTTGTTATTTGAGCTCTTTGTCATTTTCTTATTAGTCGTGTCATCTTTGATGTGATCTGAGAATGTAATGAACAAAGGAGTAGGGGAGAATGGGGTACAATAGGGATATCTTTTTTCTAGGTGCTTAAAAAACAAAAAATAAACAAAGAGAGATAAAGAAACAATTTTTATTTTAATATGAAATGTAATCATTTATCTTCCATAAAAAAAACTGCAGTAAAGAAACTGAATGTACTACAACATAACAAAATAAAAACATTTTTTTTTACAAAAAACAAAATGTTTTAATGCTGACTCAGCATTAGAGGAGGTGCTCTATGTGATTGCCATTCACTTCCACACATGATTCAGCCCTACGTCTTAGAGAATTAATTTTTAGAAATGAAGTTATGGTGCGTGATTTGAAAGAGTGCATGATTCTCTAAGACGTTCATTACATTCTAAAGATGACACGACTAATAAGAAAATGACAAAGAGCTCAAATAACAAAATAGCTTATATCTTTGAAGATATCAGTTTTAGGACCCATGTTTATTAGACCTTTTCTTCTTGTTTTGATCCATACTACCTGCTATCAAAATATGTAACACTTTTTTTCAACACCCTGTATACATTTCGCTTTTCGGGAAAATGATAATAAAAATAAATTTTCAATTTTCCGATCAACAATAAATCCGCTAAAATTTATTCGAATGTCATCGATTGTCCGCGACCGCGAAATAACAAATGCAAATTAAATCCAACGGCAACTTTCCCTCCAGCATGCGCACGCAATATTTTTCATTGTTCCTCGCAATTGTAATCGTAATAGGCGGCTTATTACCGGCATCATTGCGGCAGTAATTATTACGTGTAATGCGCTCGGATCGCGGAAAGAAAGTAGCTGGTGAAATTACGGCGCGACGTGCGTACACACACAATATCTCGTGTATTTTAAGCAATACGATAATAACAGCTGTAGCCACGCACCGCAGTGATGCGTACATCAAAGAGGAGCGAATGGTGAAAATATGAATTTTCACGCACGAGTGCGCGGGAGGTTTCGCGGAGATCGCAAATTTTTGCAACTGTGAAAGGAATTGTTAATTACGGGCGCGATATTCGCGTATAGCGTATACGCAATGATGTGGATCTATACTTTCCTTTAATTTGCGCGGTCTACCCCCTTCACTTTCCATCCTCCACTAACCGCACCAACACGGTGGTGTAACGCGATTTAATAACCGGAGCAGCAGCAACAGCAGCAGGCATTTCTCATTTACGTATAATTGAGGCAAATTTAACATAATTACGTCCTTCCCACGTAGCCGTCCTTATCAAAAGAAAATTTAATTTTCGACGTTATTATGTGTGTAAAACATACAAGAGTCAAATTAACTATAGGTCTTATTTAATGATGTTTAGCATGGAATTCCTTCTTTTTCTTTTTCTTTTGCTTTATGAAATTATCAAAATTTAGGAGTTTAATTAGGAGTTTAATTAGGAGTTTAATTACGAATTTAATTACGAGTGTTATTTGTTAAATATTAAATCCAGGAAATTGATAAATTGTAACAGTAATTAGTTCATAATTTATTCGCATTTTATATATTTATATATATGTATGCATGGATTATATTAAAGTCTTTTTACGATAAAGTCGTAACGCTGGCAGATCCTTTTATTTTATTAATCAATTTACTGGTTTAATTTCAAAGTTAATTAAAAGTAACGCGGTAAAGGACAATCTCGGAATTTGAAAAACTCGTTACTGTATCTAGTGCCTGTTGCTGTGTACCGACGTAATCACTGTTAAAGGGATTATTCTCAAATGGCTAAAAGTGGAATCAGAATCGTAGATTAAAGAGCAGCGAGCTCTGCAAATTACGACAGAAAGTCGTATCAATAAATGTGTATATCTATTGATCAGATACCATTCTTGAGCAATGTTCAGGAACAATTTATTTTAATGTATCCTTTTATCGATCAATTTCTCGAAAAATTCGAGCATCGCTTAATCGCTTTTGTCTTTAAGTATTTACGGATTAGTTTGACAAAAAGTCGTGAGATGCAAATCTCGCATTAACCCAAAATCATCAAGTTAATAATATGTGTCTCGTGAAAGAATCAGTAACATTAGTTCATTGAGAGAAATTAAAATGATGACGCTTTAAACAATTAAAACTGTGCAATGCATAATGAGCAACAGGTGTGCAACGAGGTGATTGCAAACAATATGAGTAAAATATGAGATTGTAATATTTAATGCACAGCCGATGGGAAAACGAACATTTTTAATATATGTGTATCGATAATTTATAATTAATTTACGTTATCGAACATGTCATTTTCAATCGAAATTACGAATGCATATCTATGTTATTTTAATTTCAATTCATTAATATTTGATATCTCGTATGTAAATAAATGTGGATACTATCGCGAAAATAAACCGATAATATGGCTACCGCTAATCCATTCGAGAAACTCACAACAAAACAGGATCTTTTCTTCGAGAAATGGCAATCTTTTACGACTCTAGGATTTATTTTCTCGATGTATTATTAATGGGAGATACTATCGCTCCGCGTCGGCGGAGCTTTTAGTACACTCGCTAAAAATAAATATGGATGAAGATCCGCTCGTGATCGATCGGTGTTCCCTTTCGCGCGGCGTCGGAAACGTCTGAAAGCTTCGCGACGCGGTTAAGACCCGATGTGATTTGTGCCCCGAGAGGAACGAGTTACATCTAGGTAATCTTACTACACGAAGGTAAATGCGTGAAATAAGAGCCGTCGGCGCTTCCATTCGCGATGCGAGCCACCCTCGTCCTTATCCCTTGCTTTCGAGTGCGCGTTATATGGATTTTACGGCGCCGTAATCCAAGTGAAATGCTCAAATCTTGTATTATCCTAACTAATATAAAAGTATTCGAAGAAAAATATTTTAATAGATGCCTCGAAAGAATCTGTAGGTGTCATTAACATTAGTTAATTAAATAAAGCTTTAAATAATTAAAACTGTGCAATGAGCGACTCTGCAAAAATCTTGAAAGGATATGAAAAAGAGGATATGAAAAAAATTCACAAATTAATAACTCGACATTTTTTTTGTTTACGATAAAACATTCTTAATTTGGTGGAAATTCGGTAATTTCGCCAAAGAAATTTTTTAACATGAAAACTAACGAAAAAAAAATCTATCGATTTCATCATGTCCTATATATGATCGATATATAATTTCGACATATCGGTTGTCACATTTTTTTTAGGCTCCTATATCTCTACGATCGTCTGGCACGACCAGTTCCGATCCATTTCAGACCCCATTTTACACTCTTGAAACTTGACTTGGCGTTTCCACAGGGTGCCAGCCACTCGATCCGCCATCATCGATAGAGACCTCGATGTACGATTAATGTTCTTACACATCGGTTATGTTTTACGCATGTCCAAATGGAGTCTGTAATTTTTCGTCTGTCACAATGATATACGTTACTTTGTAGTTTGGCGAGGCATATGAGCGAATAATAAATTCAATTGTCCGCGGGAGATTAATCTAATCACTTTGAATAGCGAGAGATGAAAAAGTCAAACTAAATAATATCGTATAATATTATCAAGGCTACTGTCATATTTACACATTATTGATGTACAATATCACAAAAAAAAAAAAAAAAAAATCGTGATTTGCTCGCTTTTTAAAATGAATCGTTAAAATTGCGATTGTCCTCGCAAAATTAAAATTCACTTTTGAATAAAATACGCGAAAAATATACGACTTGACCGCGAGAATCATCAGGGGATTCTCGATATATTCTCGTTATGACAATATATGACAACTGCCACGCCTCGCGCATGGGATTTAAATTTCGGCCGACCGATACGCAGCGAAAACGGTTTTATCGCGGTCCATCGGAGATATATAGGAGCACGGAGACTTTACTTTCGCACCTGGGCCCGCGGCGTTTGAAATACACGTCCCGGCTTTGTAGGCTGAGTTATGGGGCGCAACGATATTTCGCATACTACATCAGTTATTGCAAATGATAGACAAAGCGTCGCGTGACAAGCAATCGCATATGATTCATGCTTCGCGCGTGTCACTCGACTATTAAATTTTAAATAACATCATCGGTGCGCGCGATGAATCTTGACGATCTCTCGTTTGCGAGATGCATTTATTTCTCGCTATCAAATATTCGCGATAAATCAAGGGTTTACTTTCGACGAGATGCAAGATTTTGTCAACAATCGCACGGTGGATTAGTTGTACAACTCATTCTCGGCGGGATACGCGATTGTCCTCGGTTTCCTCGCATCGACCAGGTCGTCGTCGCGGCACGTGTCGGAAGAGGATAACCGAGCGACAGCTGCAACGCGACCGCGACGCGATGACGAGCTCCCGCGCCTTCATTTTGCAATACGCTACGACTATAAAATATCGTTGCGCAATCGCCGCGCGACTGCCGCACAATGGCGTGGAGCACCGAGTGAAAGGCGACGAGATACATCGCGCACAGCTGTTAGCTGTCACGCGAATAGGGTTGCCAAATCTAAAAATCTGAATTTCGTCTTCAAACAAAACCTAACAATAAAACTAGATCAAAAGTACACCGAAAAAATTGTATTCTTAATTTAAGAATATACCACTTATCTTTAGAATATATATCACTAAAATAGGCGCCAAGAGGATCCTCTTAAGTTAAGAGGCAAATCTTCTAAAAAGATATTCTTAATACACAGAGAAAAAATATTTCTTTGGGTTTAATAAATTTTGTTGAAGTCAAATAAGTTTAATTGGTCTAAAAGTTTTTTCCGTCTAATTTCAAATAGTCTTTTAATATTCTGAATCCCAACAAGAGAATCCAGATTAAATAAATTATTTTAAATTCAGTTTGAAATTAAATTGATAAACAGTGATGTCAAAGAGAACTCACATGCATACAGAGAACTTATGTGTCAGAGCAATCCTCTCTTTCATCACTGCTAAAGGAAAAAAATATACTTTAGATCTTACGTTAATACAAGTCCTTTATATACATTTCACGATAAATATTGAATAGAAAAATTAAGAGTGGTGTCGCCGCGTAGCGGCAAATGAAGAAACATGTCGCGCACACGAAAATCGAGTTGTAATGTAGAAGTTGCAAATTAAGAATATATTCTTATTCATTAAGAATATATTCTTATTTATTAAGAATATTTATTAAGAGGACTTATAAAGTATACATTCAAGAATACAATTTTTTCGGTGTACTAAATTTCAAATTAGAAAAATTACTTGCAACATTATTTTCCAAATAATTTTAAAGACAGAATTTGGATAAGTAAAATAAAAAATAAACTACATTTTATTTGATTATTTGGATGTATCTAAAAATCTTGAATGTATGACTCGTCAACCGGACACCGGACAAGACTCCTGAACACCTGACAGACCTGATGTCGAACCGCACGGTTGGCAACCTTACACACGCGAACCCATCAGCGACGAGTGATTCAGGCAAGAAAAAAGGTCCGCCTTCTCGCGCGGAACCAAAGACCGATTAAAGTGGAACTCGAGAGACAAGTGACATAATCGTCGCCTGCCAATCGCAATATTCGCCTTTCGAAATCAGAATCGTTGCGGCGATTGCACCGGCAAATTGTATCAAACATGCCGTTTGTAGAACCGCGTGCGGTGATTACGCGGTTACGATTTGCCGACCCAATTTGCCTCTATCGTACGATCCGTTTGTTCCTCGAAATTGTTCAACGACTGCGAGCTCGATAAAGCTTCGATCGTTTCGCCGACTAACCATCCAACTACCTACGGACGTTGTGGCACATGCCACAACGATCCGTCGTTACGTAAAGGTCGCCTTTGTACGCGCGACCCTTCGACAATCGTGATAAATTCTTTTTTAATTTTGCGAACGTATAAATCTGTTGTACGCTTTATTTTATTTACGAGCCATCGAGAATTGAGCAATACGTCGATTACAGAAGCCAAATTACATAAACCGAGATTACAGAAATAATATCATATTTTACTTTCGAGGAATAAAACTTGGATAATTTTAAATTTAGCGTTCAATTAAGAGGATCTAAAATAAAATAATGCAACGTCAGAAAATAATATTTTTAAAATGACGTAAAATTGACGTGACGTCAGGTGCAAAAATTTTTCCTTTTTATATATACTCTTTAGCGATCAAATATTCACTTTTACAACGTAGTCTTAATATAGATGGATGATAACGCGGCCGTTACTCGGCTTTTATATACTTCGATATATACGCTCTATCGCGCCTAACGGATCGATACGACTTTCTTTAGGTATACATGTCATCTTAAATATTTACACATCGTGTTATTAAATTATCTTTCTTTCTCACGTTAAGCAGAAAAAAATAGCTTAGAAAATTTATCTAAATTTATTATTTATCCGTGCACACTATATAATTATGTTAAATAAATTAAAAATTTGCATGGAAATAATCGTATCATCTTCCTAACGCTAATTTTTCAATTTAAAAGTATGAAAAAGTAATGATTTTTAAGAATTTTTTTTGAAAGAATCAGATCATATTAAACAAAAAAATGCTAAATATTGAGATTTAAAAATACTGACGTATCGCTTAAATATCAATAAAAATATGAAATTTATGTGAAAAAATATTAGATAAAAATATTAAATGCCGAAAATATCGATTTCTAATTCTTCAAAAAAAATTCCTAAAAATTCTCAAATTTTTTAAACTGTTGAACTGGATACTTAAATGTCACAAAGTGTACACTAGCGAGCGCTAACCGACCGGCGTGCACGGCAGCCAGTTGAAAGTGGTTGGTATTAAGGAGTGCGGCGGTCGTTCCTTTCAAATGCCGCTCCGACATTTGACGAGGTCAAGACGGTGCACACGATTCGTCGTCGATACCGAGAGCGGCTACGTTCGATACTACGTTCTAACCACGAGAGGAAGGGTGACGCGAGTAATTCACGTTACTTTCACAGCGATATACATAACCAAATGACGCGAGTGACAGATAATGCACGTTGCGCCAATTACATTGTAAAGAAATCCGAGTGCTATAGACTGACGTTATATTCAGATTAAAATTGGATAATACTGGCATCGCCAGTTGTTATTTTTTAATATATTGCAAATATAAATAAGTGTGTATTTTATACGTCGCTACTAGTGAATGATCGTAAACACAAATATTTATCACAGAAACATAATTTAAAAACTTTCATAATAAAATTATGGAATAAATTTTCATGAGTTGATCTAAGATATGTCATTTTATAAAATATATGCAATATATTTTTTTCGCAATTTTCACGAAGACACGGTTCAATCTTCATAATAAATGCTTTCTCGTGATTTATAGGACATCCTACGCATCGGCAATTTCGAGCTACAAGATTTACACTTTGGTTTACCACGGCAAGCTTTGAAAATGTAGTAGTTTCGGGCGATGTTCGACTGTCTGACAAATAAAACATGAAGCCGACGCAATCGTTAGTAAATACTTGATGACAGCTAGTCTCGAACGATGGAATATCGACGCCAAATCTTATTCGGAATGCCGGAAGCTTGCCAATTTTGCCACAGCCTCCGCGCATCCTCCAAGATCCTTGAATAGAGGTGACGGCGCAGATGCCGGAAAAATGAGACGAATAAGTGGAATATTAGATTTTTCGAGGTCGAATAAAACAATGGCAGCTGCGAAGCACGTAAGATTGAGTATGCACGCATGAAAAGATGAGAGAAACTAAATGTGTATTGACTTACTGTAAGGATGCGAAGCTTCAACATTGCGTTCTAACGTTTAGATTTGAGTGAAGGCTTTTTTCGAATGATACATTAAGAAAATTGCGGCATGGATTTACAAAACTTATCGGTCATAAAAGAGAAAAATGCGATAAGTCGCGCGACAATAAACAATCAATATTATATATTACAAATATAATCCTCTTCTTGGTAATTAAAAATTATAAGCAAACGCGCGAGAAATATTTTATAACAATCAAAATTCTTAAGCCTAATCTCTCTTCCATTTTCTAACGAATTTAAAAAGTTTAAAAATCTACTTACAATCTTATCCGTACGTTGGTTCATCACCGACTGACTTCTGTGTTGACATTTCTGTGTTAACATTTGAAGTACTATATTGGGATATAGTATATTCGACCTCGTTGATAGAAAGTAAAATAAATATGGGTATTTATTTTACTTTCTATCAACGAGGTCGAATACAAAAAATAAATAAAAATAACGTTTTCAGTTATTCAAGACACCTTGTCCTTTTTAAAAGACAGTCTTTTCGAAAAATGTAAACAACAGAAGAATGTAAACAAAACGTTTCGGTTGTTTTATGTGAAAATAAAGAAAGAAAATGCGAGTGTTTACACGAATAAAATAAAATCCGCGACAAATTATCTTTCAAATTGTCGCCGTTCTATCTTGCACGGAATCTTTCGAATTCACCCTCGCGTTGATTCATCGTATATCGTTTGCTTACATATATTCATGACGATATTTTTTGCGTTGTTTCGTGCGAGATATCTTTTATCGATCATAAATATTCAACGGTGCTCGTAATCCAAGATTTATCTATGTGTCTATGTGCATTCCTCTGTCTATTTGAGTGCGTATTCTCGTGGTAAAATGGTGGCGTGTAACGTTTTGGACGGCGAGGGAAAATGGAGAAATAGTCCATTTCGTCGGAAAGATTGACGTGTCGAAAATTGTTAAGCAAGATCTCTCGAGAAGCGAGTTTTTCCGTAAAATAAAGAACAAATGCTATAAATACTTTAAGCGTCGAGAAGAAAAAGAAACGGATAAAAATGTTAAACATAGAAACAATCGCATAGTTTTAATATTATCGCATTAGCATGCGTAATTGAACGATTTTTACGATTAAAGCGTAAATGAGGAGGAAAATTAAATATTAAAGGATAAAAAAACATTCTTTCAAGATTTTCTTATTATGCATCTACAGATCATTACACTCCGACAATCGCGATAATTGGATAATAAGAATTCAATGAAAATCTAATGAATGATAATCAATTTTGCATTATCTCGATCCGAGACAATCGAATAACGTAACAATTCGAGAGCGAAAATTAGAATGGAAAATTTCATATCCAGAGAATTGCAAAATTTACAGTTCATGTAGATCCAAATCTCCGGAACTTTCATAATCGGAAACTCAATTTCAAGGATTGAAGATCAGGAGGTAAAATTGAAACTCGTATAATCAGTCCCAAAATTCGAAGCGTTTTATCAGAAGATATAAGATGATTTCAAATAGTTGCAAGATTTTCTCTTCACTGCATGTACAATTCTTTATACAAAGCAACCATCAAAAATTTTTTAGTATCCTAGATTTTCTCACGAGTATCGATGCTCTTTAAAATTGCGGAAACACGTATTAGATAGAAAAAAAAATTAAGACTTTTATATTCACCATTATATATTTCACCATTATAAATTTATATATAATTAATATTAATATTTATATTTAATATTAATTTAATATTAATTTTATATAAATTTTTTATATTAATTTTATATTTATATTTAATATTAATTTAATATTAATTTTTTATATTTAATATTTACTATTTACATAAATTTTATTAAATTTATTATAATTTATATTTATATATAAATACACGCGACAAGTATTTCAACTTTGCGGATGTACCGATAATTACCGTTAAACGGGAAACCTTCGGTTCAAGAATATCGTACCGGTTTCTCGTCATAAAATCAACCGTTCCGTTTCGGACTTTCCACGATGGGGAAGTTCTAGTTTTACGATCGACCCGGGGAACGACGATAGCGGTCTCCGCCGGCATCAGGAAGCTCGTAACCGGAAGGTACACTGCACGGGTAAGGTCATTACATCGTTACCATTAGGCGGTCTTTGGTTCCTCCTCCTCGTCGACATAGAGTCGGGGTGCAGGGCAGCTTCCTGCTGTCGGCCAACGGCGGGAAATGCACGTAGGGTGCATTAATAGGCGGCAACGTGAGTGTTTAACGGTGTTACTCCTGACGATGCCGAGACTGGCTAATTAACCGACGCACTGACTCTTGTAGAATAAAACCTTCCCGTAGAAAAAAAATTCCGTTGTAACTTTACTCGAGACTTTCATTTTTCGGTCTTGTAATTTTGAATGTGCTACGCGAAAAAATAATAAAAAAAAAAGATTTTATGATACAAGACAAATTTAAAGATAGTATTATTAAAATTAAATTTTTATTTTTTAACTATAAAATTTTGTAAAATTTTGTACTTTCGAAAAAAGTTTGTATAAATAACAATTAATAAATATAAAATTAATAAATAAAAATACTACACAAATTTGTATAAGATCATCAATATTTAATTTGGCAAATGTACTAATTAATTAAGCAATGCATCGCTCAAGGAAATAATCGAGATGTATTCGAGTACTAATGATAACAATGACGATAGTCGAAATATGAAAGAAAAAGAGATACGATGCAGAGAGATAAGTAT
This sequence comes from Camponotus fellah, assembly GCA_030586385.1. Classification (NCBI taxonomy): domain Eukaryota; kingdom Metazoa; phylum Arthropoda; class Insecta; order Hymenoptera; family Formicidae; genus Camponotus; species Camponotus fellah. Next base: position 2,769,445 of record JAPIVC010000362.1, read on the forward strand.
ACTATTGCAATCAATCACATGACACAAAGGAAAAGAATGAATCAAACGCGTTGCTCCTTAGATGATCATTTTCGTCGTGAAAATGCCAAATGAGTGCTCAACATGTTTGCCAAAAATTTTTGCCAACTCGAATACTTTGAAGCACTTGATATTAACGATCTTCTCTTTCAAGCAAGCTCATCTATAGTGAAACGTCCACGCGAAAAGCTTGTGTTCAAAACAGCAAGTTTGGTTTGATTGATGTAATGTCAGATATATACGTTATGTGTAAAATTGCTGTATCATCTCGTAAATACTTATAAATCAATAAAAAGTTTTATCTTCGGTTTTACCCATTTTCAATATTCCTTTATAAGTATAATATTAGATAAAAATGATTTTCCAACGAATGAAATTCTAGAATTTGTTTATGTGTTCCATGTAATACATTTGTTTATCAGATTTTATTTTAATCGTGTCATGTTTTATTTTTAAAAATATAAAAAAACTATAAATTTTTTTAAAAATGATATTTTATTTTTAAATCTTGCAAAACAAAGTAAGATACTTGATGTATATACTTTTTCTTTTTGATAAAAAATGTAAGTAGCAAGAATTATAAAACTATTGAAAATACGCTTAATATAATTTATACGAGTTTCCACACGAAATGAGACGCCAGCTTAACAAATACAATACGTATCAGCATACTCAGTTTGCGACAAACTCGATTTGCAATCTCTGGCCACATGTTTGATTTTAACAGAGAGAGAGTTTACCAAATCGATCGTTATCGCGACAATTTCACGCATTGTTTCGCGATATCAAACGTTCGTAGTAAATGTGAAAATTTCGTTAATTGTCAGTTTACATTTCTACGTACGGTAATCAATGTCTAATTGATTATATATTAAATATAAAATTTATCAAGTATTTTATAAACGCAAGGTGAAAATTTTGCATAAATTTTCAAAAATTTAAATAAAAATCGTGCAAGTCTAAGATATGAAAGTCCTAAGAATTTGAATAAATATGTTTAAATATTTAATGGATGATAAAAATCTAGCTTTTATAAAATTAAAAATATTCGCAATTTTTTAAAATATAATCTTTTTATATCAGATATTCATACATTTATACTCGTACTTATCAAATACAAACGCATATTCCATTTTCATAAATGCCAGAAAATAAGTCAGATGATGACTAGTTATGTGACAGAATAAGAAAATTTATGCGACATTCGCATAATGCGACAATATAAAAAAGAAATTCGTGTGTTTTATGGATTTGAGAGAGTTGGCTCAGTATTACACATACATAATAGAAGACGGCAGGATGGTCGTAGAATGGAATCGTATCGAGAGACTTAAGGTTTATATCTGTATAAAACCGACGCGAAGCAGACTATTACGATAATCATATCCGCTCTTCTGTTTTATTATCCCGTGACAGAAAAAGAGTACTGTTTCGCCAATTAAATTGATGTCTCCATCCCTCGTTATTCAACGCACGCGTGAAACTTTATTTATCGCTTTAAACTGTATTTAATTCCTTCGACGCGTCGCGTAAATTCGCACGAACATAATAAATAAATTTGTCCCTGAATTATAAATAATAATACAGATAAAATTCATCGTCGATAAAATTCATTCGCGTAAAATGTTTAGTGAGTTGCAACGTGCGTGCTAAAAGCGCAGAGGAGATGATTACACGCAAGCTAATTCGCGAGCTAATTATAGAATAGTGAACGAGCTCGCGAATCATTTTCGAAATTGTCGACTCGTTGCTACTGTTGGTAATCACCTCCCGGAAATGACGATCAATGACATCGGCGATGTTTTTCCCCATCCACGAGAACGCGATGGCGTGCTAGTTATTTGCAAAAGTGGCATGGCTGGCCAATTTGTCGAACATTAATGATGGCGATCGGCGACGCGTTAAGCGAACACCGTTTATAATCGCGCTGATTACAGCCGGGTCCATTGATTGTCCAAGCATAACCTTGGCAACGCGGGCGAGATGCGGTTGCCCGGGTATCCTCTCCCTAGTAACATCATCCCCCCGTAGACATCGACGAGAGGGTGAATTTTCGAGCCGATGGATCCGTCTCGCTTCGCCGGCGCGTTAATGGAAATGCATCAACGTTTCGCAAAAAATATCCCATTTTTTTCGGCGAAAGTTCGATAACATAAAATCGTTAACACAAGAGAGAGAATAAATAATTTTGCATAATAATTTCGAGCACACAGAGACGAAAAAGAGATTGCGCGTGTAAAAAATTGATGTATGTATATATAAATTCGGTCTAGACTCTCCAATATTTATTACGAAGGAAATATTGATATCCGGCGATTATTTATACATTTGCTCGGAACGATAGATCATCGATCTTTTAAATTACTATTCTAAAAAGAGCAAATATTCTTTCTTTGAGTCTCCTGATTGGTTTTTATTGTCACGTAATCGATTTACCCTCTCTGTCCTGTCATCTAAAGATTAAAGGCTGCGTTTTTAATCATAGTTGGCGTTTTTAATCATAACTATTCTTTGTCAGCTTTAGTACTTTGAACTCTCAGAATTACAGACTCAGAAATTACAAACAGAAAGACAGAAAAGGAAAGACATGCCCTAGAAAATTGTTTTTATGTAATATTATTTTAATAAATTGTGAAAATCTTATTTTCATAATTCATAAAGAAACATTAAGAGAAATTTCTTATTGTTAAATAGAATCGCTTTGAAGTTTCAGCTTTAAGGCGGGACGATTCGCCAAGTTATAAATCACATTTTATGCTTGGAATCGTGCAGTTTCCGATTTCCCATGTCTATCTGACATTCCTCATATCGTTCGATATAACGTATTACATACACTAACCGTACATTTGGGAAAATCGAAGCCCTTTACGAAGTTATTTCAAGCCGGCGAGGGTCCGACAAGTCGCACAAAGCGAAGTCTCGTCGTGCTCTGAAATCGAATTACGCGGCGGTTGAGAAACGACGCGAAGACTGAAGGGCGAAAGGTAGATAGGCAGGTACAACACGAAACAAGGGACTCGACGGGCTCTCCCTTCGAGGGAAAACGGCCTTTATTCCGCTTCACGTCGATATATTTAACTGTTTTTGTCTTTTACCGTAGATAGCGATGCTTTCACCCTTAGAACGCGTTTAAGGGACGATGGAAGCTAAAAGAGTCTTGTTTTCTTTTTCGGTAAAATTTCTTTGGCCATTTACGAGAATTTTCTCTATTTTTTCGAGTCCGATAAATTAATAGATCGTACTAACGGTAATAATAACAGTGATGGTGTAAATCTAAATTATTGTGGCCGCTATAAAACTTTAATAACAAACAATTTTATCGCATGATAAAACCAATAATCTATTTTTCTGTGAAAAATTTTAACAATTTAATATTAATATTTCACGTAACATAAATTCCTTATAAAATGCATTAAAAAAAATGCATTCACCTAAAAAAAACTATCTGTAAAGAGAATAAAATAGATATTCTGAAAGCGCAGATACACAATTATTGATTAATTTCTAGATACAGATAAAGGGAATGGACAGAGAGACGAAAGACTATAAAGATGTTAGACGAGACTCATGGATGGTTTAATCTAGTTGTTAATTTATAGCGTATCGAGCGAGTCCTTTAACATGTTCGTTATCAGGACCGAATAGCACAAAGGACTTAATCTCACTACTTCATTTGCATTTAACCCTCTCCAAGTTTCGCCTTGCTTTAGGGGGGGGAGGAGGTGGGAGCGACAGATGCAATTAACTCATTCGTAATCCTCCACCCTTTCCCTGCTCAAAAAAAAATAAATAAATAAATAAACTGCCCGCTGGACGGCAAACAGGATGCAGATCGCGCCGCAGAATAATAAACCGCAATGGTAATTCGGAAAATGAAGTTAGAAACTAGAAATGAGCAAGCATCCTGAGTGTATGCATATTGTTACCATTTTCTCACTTTATGAAAATTACAACAATAACAACAATCGTTGATAATAATGATAATCTCAATTTCCCTCGAACCTTAATTAAGAAATCGCGATGAGAAAAACAACTTGTAATTAACAAAAAAAAAAGAAAAAGGAAAACGATCTCCTGTTTAACAAGATATTCCTCTACCGCGATGGAACAAAAATAACCAAAATCAATATCGGTTCTCAAAAAATAGATTTCGCGTAACAGGGTGAATCCCATCTCCCGTTGAAACTCGCCACGTTTTACCACTTGTATAAAACAAATTCTGTCACATCGCGTTACACGTGGAACCGATTCCCGACTAGACTTGGAAATATTTCGACATCGACTACTCGCTGAATTCTCCATTTCCAATCTTTCAGTCGAGTATATCCTGGGAAATTGAAACTGGAATACCTTGCGCCACTTTAACGAACCGCACGAAATAGAGGAGATATTCGCGAGGAAAACCTAAAATATTAAACCGATATAATCCGCCGTGCGCTACACATCAAGTAATATCATATGTGCGGTGGCATCCATACTTAACCGCAGCGCCGCATTTACAATAGAGTTTAAATTTTCAGTTTCCAATTTATCATTCCTGCGGTACAATTGCCTCGAATTAAAAAGGATTACGGTTTAATGACAATTTTTGCTTCATCTTATCCGGTGGATTATCTGACTCTCATCTTTTCAAAATGCGCGAAAATATTTTACGAAGAATTTTTTACGAAAAAAACGACAAAAAAAATCGCCTTCAAGCATAAGGAAGATTTTTTCCACATAGTTATTTTGATGTCACACAAAAAAAATGAACATCGGAGATAAGCCGAGGGGAGGTACGGTGAAAAAAAAAACGCGGTGGACGAAAAAGAGAAACCAAGTATAATAAAAACTAAATTCACAACCACCGTAGAGTTTCGCAGGACGAATCGTCGGCCATGTCAGCAAAATCATCGCGATTTTCTCGGGATCGTTTCTGCAGCGCGAGAGATAAGACCCACCCTTTTGCGCCGTAAACGTGATTTCCCTTCGAGCGGAAAAACTTTCTTTTTTTCGCGTCCTCTTGCCCGACCGAAAGGAACATTCCGCCGAGCTTTTTCGCGCTCGGCTGATAAAAATCCTTCTAAATCTTGTCGGAGCCCGCGAAAGCCGGTGCCGACCCGCCAGAACGGTTCGCTTCGAAAAATACGACGACATTGGAAGACATAAAATTTACATCTAACTACTCGCGATTCGTTCGCGCTTGCAAAAATAATAATTCCCTATAGAAACGCGCGGTCGTCAAGAAGCGTTTGATCGAATTGAAAGGCGGGCTTGCCTTTCAATCAAATGGATATATTGTCAGTGAGATTTCTTATATTTCTTATGCATAACTCAAGATATCTGGATAATCCGTTTCCTCCGATTCCCTTTTATTTTTAGTCTTTTATTTTACTTTAAAATAAAAATATTATTTTATAATTATAAGATATTATTTATAAAATATTATTTTATAATCGAATGTTTTATAACGCTAATTAAAGAATTATACTTTTTTAATTACTGTTTTAATATAAAATTCAATCAAATTGTAAACCATTTTTACGAAAAGACTAAAAATAAAGGGGGATTGGATAATTTTCAGAATCTTGACAAAGTATAACTTACCGCCCCCCTCGTGCTGAATGCCTGGTTTACGTTGTTGACGTTGTTATTGATGTGATTGTTGTTGTTGAGATGATTGCTGGTGTTGGAGTTGGTGGAGTTATTGTTGCTCGCATGATGATTCGAGTGATTCCCATTGTTGTGCTTGTTATGCTTGTGCAGCACCATGGCGGCGAACATGTCGAATGTCTACCCGTAACACACGGTAAACACGCGGAACGAGCAAAGATGGTCTTTCGAAAAAGCGCCGATCTCACTGCCCCTCGTTTCGCCGCATCACTCGAATCGTTCACTTCTGACCCAAGTAAAATACCGCCAACTAAAATACCGTCTTCAATTTATCGCAACCGTCGTAATAATGGAATAATCGTGCGCCTGATGGATGAAGACCTTTAAACTTTTTACAAGTCTTGGAAAACTTTGTAGGAACGTTTTCGTGAAATTTATGATACATTATTTCTAATTAAATAAAAAAGAAAAGAAACTATTTTTCAAATATTTTCTATTTTAGAATATTTGGAATATTATGATTTTATATTATTTTATTTTTAAAAATCTTTTAAAAAATAAAATAATATAAAATCATAATATTCCAAATATTCTAAAATAGAAAATATTTTAAAAATAGTTTATTTTTTTTTATTTAATTAGAAATAATGTATCATAAATTTCATATATATATTATTTATATTTGGAATATTATGATTTTATATTATTTTATTTTTAAAAAATCTTTTAAAAAATAAAATAATATAAAATCATAATATTCCAAATATTCTAAAATAGAAAATATTTAAAAAATAGTTTCTTTTCTTTTTTATTTAATTAGAAATAATGTATCATAAATTTCATATATATTATTTATATTTGGAATATTATAATTTTATATTATTTTATTTTTAAAAAATCTTTTAAAAAATAAAATAATATAAAATCATAATATTCCAAATATTCTAAAGATTGATAATAAATCGATTTAAAGTTCTGAAGAACCGACTATTTTCGATTCGATTTTCAAACACACACACACATCGGACGATTTACTACCTTACGAAGAAAGACTAATTTCATTCTGCCGACTGCGGAGACTACCTCGGTGCACCGCAAAGATATCGCGCGGCTTGCGGATTCCGTAGAAAGCCGCATACAAGCATAACCGGAGCGCAATCGAATGAGCGAAGAAGCTTTTCAGACTTTCTCCCGTTAATTTCGTTGGTCAATATCCACCGTGTAATTGAAGGCAACGGCAAAAACCGCAGAAACGCGGAAATGGATGATTGTTTGCGATACCGCAGATAAACAAATCGAACGCGAAATGGCAAAATATTTTCTGTCAATATTATATAATATATTCATATATAATATTGTATATTTCTTAATGTACACTTTTGCAGTTCACTTTTTTCATATTAAGTATTAGAAGCTTAAAATAAATATGATGATATGAATTTTTATATCGCGTACATTCAAGTTCGTTTAAAAAGATTGCACTATTGCAAACATTCGAGAATAATATTATGCGAATGAAGAGTCAACAAGAAAGAAACTCTTGCTCGAAGATAACATAATGACAGATTAGCATAAAATAATTATTTATCCTTGCCTTCGATAATTAATGCAGTGCGACGATAATATGAAAACATAAACATAACCAGCATAGTGAATCATCGATTAAATTATATCATATTCTTAAATCGTTTGACAAATTTTTTTTACGCAATCGAGTTTTTTTTCTGTATAAAAATTTGCGTTACAAACCTTTTCATCAGAAAATTGTGATAAATGATGAAGAGATCATTTATCGATGATGCAATCAAGAGTCGAATGCGTCTAAGGTTAATCGTATTTAAGGTGTATTCGCGGGAACCATTTGCAAATGCAAGAAACACCACTATACAAGAACGCACCGGCTGCCGGCACCTATTGATTTGTTATAAATAGTCAGGTGCAGCGAACTGCGGCTATTCGTCTTCCCTTCCCTTCTCTTCTCTCGTGGCTTCTCCCGCCACCTTCTGACGTAGCCATCTCTCTCTCCCCTCTCGATTTGAATAATACTTCGATCGGACTTGTACCACGATTGTCAATGAAAACATCGCGCGTTGCATACAAGAACTGTAATCTTTTAGTAAATCGACGTAAGACATCACCGATAAATTGTTTAAAATATCGTTCCAATTTCATTCTTCCTCCCTTCCTCTCTCTCACTCTGTCTGTCTCTCTATCTATCTCTATCTCTGTTCTATCTTATTTGATCCTTCGATCTGATAACTTATAATTAAGTTCACCCATCTTTCTGTCACTTACAACTTATTATAACTGTATTACTCCCGGGCACATCTATTACAGTTAAGTCATATACGTATAAAATCTCTCCGTCTAGATTTTATAATTTCAAAGAAACGGTTATTACGTTTAAAATTTCATTTGAAATTTTTTTAAGTGCACCTTTTAATTGTCTAAAATGTCCCAATATGTCAATTATTATTATTTCATAAATGATATATGGTATCGTTTGTATGTCCCAATATGTCAATTATTATTATTTCATAAATGATATATGGCATCGTTTCAAATATAAAATTGATGCTTTAATATGAGGGTTTCTAAGAAAATTAATTTTTTCTCATTTATATAATACAGGCTTGACTATAATTTAAAATTATAATAAGCAATTTTAAAAATGATAATAAATTAATCGAGCTTATTCTCGATCGGTGAAGAAAATATCGACAAGGAAATATGTCAAAATACTTGTGAGAGTCACGATATATCAGCGAGCAAAGCGAGCGACACGTTAGCGGTCAATGTATCTGTCAATAGGAATATTTATCAAGAGTTACCCAAGAGTTAATGACGCAAACGGTAACTCAAACGGTTATATAATGTCCTTCGAGAAAGCATCGTAACAGATTGTTCTTCTCGAGAGACTGATTGGCTCGTGCGTACCGTACGTATTTACTGTTAATTGAAATAGTTATTCGAACTCGGTCGATTTGATTGCTCGACTTACAGGGCACTTAGCCGGATGTCTCGGCAGCAGGTGGGGCTCGTAACGCGATTAGCGCCGTGGCAGTAATTACGGCCAGAACATCGCCTTGTAATCAAATTGGGTCGCGCGTGATCCGTGGGTCATCTCTCGCAATCGCCGCGATATTTTCTCCGTTAAAATCACCGTCAAGCCTCGCGATTTCATCGCGAGAATCACGCGAGTGCGAAATATCAAGGGAAATTTCCAATCGCGCCCAGATAAAAAAAAAATATAGGCAAATTTCAAAATCGACGATCCAAAAAATACATAGTTGCTGTACGATTCTAAATTTCGAGTTATGTAACTCGACATTATCGCGTGTTGTAATTCATTGTGTTTTTATCGCCTGGGAAACGGCTAATCGATTTACTCGCGACTCTCGAACAACCGATAAGCGGCGAGCACAGGTACTTTAATCACAAAGTAAATCGCACGAAATCTCGATAATTGAAAACTTTCCCAACTTAATCCGGCAGTCGCGTTTGAGCCTCCGCCGATTACATCGGAGGAGTTTAGTTAGATAACCTCGTTAAAATCGATTTCAAATTGTACCGAGAGCAATGAGCTCATCGTGTCATTAAAAAGAGGAAATTGCCGGCTTTGTCAGTGAGAAAAAAAATACAAAAATTACTGGTCGCGATCGAATGTGTTTTCGCTCGTGCATCAGTCGGGATTCAATCGCGGCTAACTTTTCCAATTAACTGAATGAAATCGGTCGAAGAAAAAAAGGATCCATCAAAATCATTCGAAAGGCGCGTCGCGCGCCAAATGAAATGGGGGAATTAAATGTATTTCTTTCTTCCTTTATTCCTCGATAACACCTCTCTTTCTTCAATATTTTTTTCAATCATCGTCGCTCAATCGTAAGTCAATTGTAAATTTTTCTCAAACGTCAAATAGATTATTTCGAATAAAATTTTCAAAAGGCAAAGAATTTTTCTATTTTTCCATTTTAAAAATATTATTATCGCATAAAAATTTATGCCACGAATTTATTCCAACTTGAAATTGTAGATTTCGTCGCTCGTCGATTTATTCACTGTAGGAATCCTGTACCGTTTCGCAGAATTTTCAATTAACTGCATTTACCCTCGAGCGAGCGACGTAGTCTTTATTCGCGACAATAGAACGACGAAGGATTCGGGCGAAGGTCGGGGTTCCAGTTCGTAAAACCGGGCGCATAAAGTTTCCCCCGGTGCGTTCGTTGTTTTGCAGAACAAAATTGGGCGAGTTTCTTGTCGCACCGGTAACGACGAAGGACAACGACGAAGACGACGAATTTAGACAAATATTTCGCCAACAAACAGTTCCTTCTCTCTCTCTCCTCCCACGCAATTCTTCGGCATTATGTTATTCCGCCTTTCGCAAGATTTTCAACGAAACTTTCGGATATGCGAATGCATCTCGTTGCAAAAATTTTACACATTTCGGCAAGTGGAATTTATTTTATTAATCAAAAAGAGACGCGATAAATTATATATATAAAATATAATAAATATACAATAAATTATATATATAAAATAAAATTTATTAAACTTTGAGATGTTCATTTTTGTAGTATTGCATAGATATAGATGAGGAAGCAAATTATAAAACGGTTTTCTGGTTCGCAATATTAACAAGGATTTATTTCCGGAGGAATTTGTGTTTTTTGAAGATAAAACACGAGTCTCTTCCGTTCTAACTAAGAATATTCGACCTGAATAACATGAATATACATAAGTTCAGGCCCGAATAATATCTCGCTTCATATGCAACGAGCGACAAGATCACTCGTGTTTGATTTACGGTACATTGGACGAGAAGATATTGCACTAGTATCGTATCAAGATATTGAAAACTCGCCACGGAGACGATTTATGATCGCGTCGAGCAGGAAAAGATGAAGCTATCATATCAAAACATTGTAAACTCGCACAACTCCATTCCCCTTCTCCTCTCTTCCTTTTTTTTCACGCACAGGAAATTCCAACCGGTCACGTTTAGATTATCCATCTCATCGTCATTTAAAATCTCTGCGCATCACCGTCATTAATCCTCCCAATAATCAATCATAATTACACCGATGGCAAAATAATCTATGGGATACTTCACAATAGCAATCATCGAGAAACGGATTCTGATCTTTTCGCTACACGTTTCCTTATCAAGTAAACAGTTATGGACGTAACAGCGATGTGTTTTCCACCAGTTACATAACACATTCTTCCAACAGATCACAGAATTTTAATTATTTAAGATCAGGTTGCACATTATTTTGGATTTAAATGACACTTGAATATGTGCCTAGCTTTATCTTTCTCTTTAGATAACTAGAGAGACACATATTTAAGGATATTTTGTATGTATAATCCCAGCAAAAAGAAGCTGAAAATCAATATTGACGAATCCACTTTTGGTACTTTGAGTGAAAAATTGTGTGGAATATTACAATTTGATCTTAGCTACAGTGCAGAAATGTATTTTTTAATATTTATTGCGTTTTTACTGAAATATTTTGAAATTTGTTAATCGAAATGATTAAATTTTGACAGAGAATTTCGCCTTGTGATAAATGGCTAACTTCATTGAATTATATTTAATATCTTTTTAATCAGTTAGCAGTGTATAATATTATTTGAGCAAATATTTCCTCTGTATCTAAACTTTTGCAAATTTTAAATAAATTCTGAATATTATTTCCACATGTTTTTGTTATTTGAATCGACGTGGTTATACGTTTCCCAATAAGAACACACGTTAATTCGGTGCAAATTAAAATCCTTACAACTTGTGAACGCTTTAGCAAATCAATTTAAAAATTGTACTGAAGATTCTAACCATATGTAAAGACATTCTGTACAATTTTCATTCTCAATATTTTGAAAATAGGTATAAAACATCCTTAAGTAAATCCAAAATAATGTTGGTGGTTATACGTTTCCCATAAGAACACACGTTAATTCGGTGCAAATTAAAATCCTTATAACTTGTGAACGCTTTAGCAAATCAATTTAAAAATTGTACTGAAGATTCTCACCATATGTAAAGACATTCTGTACAATTTTCATTCTCAATATTTTGAAAATAGGTATAAAACATCCTTAAGTAAATCCAAAATAATGTTGGTGGTTATACGTTTCCCATAAGAATACACGTTAATTCGGTGCAAATTAAAATCCTTATAACTCGTGAACGCTTTAGCAAATCAATTTAAAAATTGTACTGAAGATTCTAACCATATGTAAAGACATTCTGTACAATTTTCATTCTCAATATTTTGTAATATTATAAATAGGTATAAAACATCCTTAAGTAAATCCAAAATAATGTTGGTGCAACCTAGACAACTGCTCGTTATGCAGATGCTCTCGCAGACAAGAGAATGAAAATCGATGCGTTGAATTTTTGACCGAACAAAAACATGGAGTCTTCCAGACGCGACGTATATATGTGTATCTCGACGCACAGTGAGGTACATGTTTTACCTGCTCTCTCGCGCTCCAGCGTTACACGGCCGCTTACATAACGCGCGTGCGTGTGCGTGTATAGCTGTACATACGGCGATATATGCGTCAGCGGGGGAGGGTCAATATGGATGACGTATATGCAGGTAGAGCAGCGTCGAGGCACATGCACATGTACATGGTACACGTCCATCTCTATCGAACTCTCGCAACGTGCGGAAAAAAAACGCTTAGCCTATGCGGTGGCCGGAACAAAGCGCGGTGATCGCTGCCGGCATTTTTTACAGAATTATCGATATAAAACTGTTTTTTTTAATACCGTAGACGTCACAACGAGACTCCAATAATTGTCAAAAGCCACTATAAACATTGGATGAAACAAACAAAAAGAAAATAGATATACGCAATATCGCGAAAATAAATCTGCGCGATAAAAAGATTGTAATAAATTACTGCACAAATTATCAGATTGTGCATTTGATAGAAATATAAATAAAAATTTGTCCGCATATATAATATTCTTCGCGAGATTCGGAGCGTTGGATATATCAATTAAGGTTGCCTCCATCAGCAATTATTGTATATCGAACTAATATTTGAACGCGGCAAAATCTAGTGCTAATTGGTTGCCATGTTGCTAATAAGGGGAAAGCTAACAATGGTTATTGGTATATTACGTTATTAAACTCGATTTCAAAAAGTATTACGCAACGCTGTCAGAAACAGCTGTTCTACGTATAACTTATACAGTTCGGATCGACTCGAAAAGAATTCATCACGAGGACACGGATATCGCGCTCTCTCGCTCGAAAAAGTAATTTAACCGCGTATATGTGTCCGATATAGCCGCAGACGGTATCCTGACAGCCGTCTGACAGCGCATTGTCTGACGCGTTTGCGACTGTCGGCCGCCGATAGGATTCATGGAAAACTGGCCCATAGAAATCCGCGGTGACGATGTCAGACACTCCGGGTTTCACGATAGAGAAAGGCAGACCTACGAGAGGGGAAGGGGGCGTATTGTTTGCGACAGACAGATTCATTTAAACTTGTCGCTCGCCGGATATACGTGTACCTGATTCTCCATTAAACGACGCTCAAACGCGGTCTTTTGCACCTGTACACAGGTTTCCGGTCATGTCGAAATTCGTAACGTGTAACATTTTTGGAGCCTCGCCAGTGAAGCGTTTTGTAATACACGATACATTGCGGCCAGGGGATGAATTGTCCGAGTTAATTTTGGCACGCGAGATAAAATACGAGTATGGATTATAATTTAGCATTATTATCAATATACTTGTAGTAATAATTTAATTAATGAAATCTATTGGCAGAGATTGCGTTAAATTAATTTCGATAACGTATTATTTGATGAATTTATTTTACTTTTTCGACTCAATTTTCTCGATAAAAATCCGGCAGATAATAATAAACTGATGGAAATTTATTATTCAAGAGATTCCCAACAACAGGGGTTGCGTTAAAATGATAAACATCACGTTTGATAACGAGCCAACAAGGACTACAATTTTAATAAAACGTTTCGGTCAACACATAGCAGTTGGACGCGGTCATCTAGATTATTCGGTTAATGGTGTTTGCGGACAATTAAATCCCATGTTTGTGCGGAGCCCGTATTCATTAGTCTGCGCGACAATTGTGGATTGCGATGTATTGCGAGCACAAAGTATATTTTAATCAAATGTGTAGATTGCTAAATGAATTGTCTCTGAATTATTTCTCTCTCGTATCTTTCTACATATTTATATGCATAATATTAGAATTAAATAATAATAAACACACAGAATACTCGAAATGATATAAACTCTTTTTTTGACACCGCACGAGTTTCCAGAGCAATCGTATAAATGATACGTGACTTTGATTGAGTGTATGATGTACCCTACCCACATAGATATATTTTGCGCGCTCGTTCATGGCGACTGTCTCTTCCACTGTCAAATCATGAGTGTTGCCGTGTCATATGTAGGATGCAGGGACGTGTTACACATATCGAAACAGCGATGTCAGTATATCAAGATCGATGGACCGATGGTAGAGGCAGCGCAAGAGTAAATAATGAACTAACTGGCAAGTACGATCTCGTTTCCCACATATAATTCATTATTCACAAAACACATCTCTCTCATATCACGACCAGATACATATAACGGGTTGTAGATAGATAAAAAATTATATTATAATTAATATTATTTCGCATATCGTGATATTCCGGCAGATGGGAATAATTTCGCAAATTTCTCGTCGCGATAGAAACAATCAAATTTATGCATTTTGCGGACGATTTAACGACTTAACGAGATTGACGGAAATGGGGATCGATAATTCCGTCGGCGGAAATAACTAACTAATGCGGCGGAGAGTGACGTTCATCTAACCGTCCAACTGTCAGCTATCTAACGTATCCGTGGAATCCGAAGTATTCGGAAATAGACTCGTCTCCGACATCTCCTACCTGTCGCAGCGACGTCTAAAAATACGGCGACGTATATTTGCCGTCGACGAAAGATCGATGACCGCAAATGTGTTCCTCGCGAGTGATAAGAATAAGGGGCGTATTTTACAATATTACGCAAAAAAAAATCAGAAATAAAAGAGAACGAAGGTTACTTACTCGATTGAAATTCCTCGTCGGATTAAATGTGCTTCATCGTCGTTTTATTATTAATTGAGAAAGATAAAAAATTGTATTCTTTACTCAATAAATAAGAGCAAGATACATCGTGCAATAATTGGTTTCGCCTCTTACAAAGTTTTCTCAGTCGTGTGATTAATGAATAGCGATATAAGCTCGAGTTTTGCGATTAAAGTTTCCCGTTGCGCAAAGTGATATCTGAAAAACTCGCGTTAATTCCGGAAGTACGGATGTACGTGCCACAGGTCGTCTCGTATATAATTCACCTTCCATCTCAGGAAAAAGAGACTAGTTTGTTTTATTAGAAATAGCCATATCCTCGCGTTTCTCCCCTTCTTCCCCCGAAACAACCTACAAAACTGGAACAAAACCTCTTTCCTATTTACGCTGTAAAGCGAGAAAAGAACATAGACAATGAACAATGAAAAAGAAAGGAGAATAAAAAACAAGACGTATTCTCGATGGAGCAAAGGGGAATTTTTGAAAATAGCTCTCGAGCCAATTTCAGCCGAGTAATGGCTTGCGCTGCTCGATACATATAACCTAATGGTTCGCGTGTCCTTAATGGGCAAGGAAAGTATCCACGCACGAAAAGCAGCGATCGAAGCCACCGCACCGATCGTTGGGAACGTACTCACGCACGCACGTATTTACGGAAAATCAGATATAGCATGAATTATCACGGAAGCGCTGCATCGGTTATACACGCGTCATTACGTGAATCATGTGAGAATATAGATCACGAATACGAGGAATTCACAGCAGTCCTCGTCAATGGGTTGCACGCTGCCTTGCGTCAAGCTTAGATAGATATATCTCATGTAAATGTCATTTAACATTTGTAAAGATTTTTCTCTGCGAAATAAAAATTGTTCTATTCTTATCATATTATTTCCTCGCACGCTATGGTTCATCGCGATATTCGAAATCGTGATCAATAAATTAAGAAACAATTACATTTTATAATGAATAAGATTTTAAATTTGGTTAAATTAATAGATTGAATATAATTAATATAACAATTATAACTAATACATTTAATAGATCATTAAATTGCGTCATTAATTTTTAACTTTAGTATCAAATAAAACTCGTTAAAAATGTAAACTTGTCGCATCGTGCAAATATTTAAATGTCAATACCGCAACTAGTTTCGCGATAAAATTCTTCCGTGACGCGAAATTGCTCATCACACTACTTACTTATTAATGTTGTTCAATGAGTAAATTATATGGTTGTCGTGAGATAATTTTACTATTGAGGAATTTATGCTCTTGTAAAGTATACACGATACATGAAATACATAATAAATATATCGACAAACTTTGTAGGACATCACTTGTTTTCGTTCGCGACGATAAAAACTAACGTGCAAAGGTAAACTGTTAATAACCGTACCGTCCTTTTTTTTCTTTTCTGTTTTTACGAGATCGACGCTTTGAGTTTCCCTTATAAGGGCGAATTATTCGCGCACAAATAGAGACGTTTTAATCGACGCGAAAATCGTCGAGGCAATAGAAGTAAACGATAATTGCAAGAAGCGACAATCCAGCGGATGAGCTTTTCTTATTTTCTTATTTCCATCTGGCAAGAAATGACGATCGCTTAAAAGCTCGACGATAAAAGTGCCAGTTCTATTTTCTTCCGGTATGATATCGCGCGAGCTCGGCGATATACTTCTTTCGCTTCCGCACGGTCGTGCGTTTCCACTTGGTTGAAGGGAAACGCCAGAGACTCGACTCGCGAGAGATCCCTATAACGCTCCGCGCCGAGCATTATCAAAGTTCTTCCCCATAGACACCGTAAATCTTGGCGGGCGGAGGGAAAGGGCGTTCCCTGTAGACGGAGCCGGCGCGACGGGACAAAGGAAGCGCCGCGTTAAAGCCACTTTATCTGAACTTGTCGGGGTTTTCCCTGTAATCGACCTGCCTATTTTCAGACGCCGCGGCGCATTGCGTCTGTTTGAAAATTCAATTTACAAAACGATATCGCGCAATTTCCTACATAATTCATTCGGCGCGCCTGTCGTCTGACCAACGTCGGTTACTCCTGTCTAGTCTAGGCTATTTCATTATCTTCATTCACAAATTTATGCAAATAATATCAGCGCATAATGTCAATTATTATACTATAGCTAACACGAATATGCTCCCAAATTTTTCTCTAAATTTTATTCGAAATTAATTTAAAATTCCAATCATTAATACAATGTATTAAAATCAATTAATTTAATTCTACATTATTAATATATTTAATATATTTAATATATTAATATATTAATATATTTAATATATTAATATATTTAATATATTAATATATATTAATATATTTTTATTTCATACATTTATGAACGATATCATTTCTTAGAAACTCGAATCAAAGCGAGTTCGAGCGCGCACGCGAGTCTAATTGAAAATTTAAACACCTCTAACGGCACGCGAGATATTTTTCACGTCTTTGTGAATTTCCACGAGCGACCACATACAGTGAACGTTCTCAGATCGAAACTCAAATGAAATCGTCTCCGTTTCGGCGCGAACGGAGATATCTCCACTGGGAGGATCGCATTCAAAGAGAGAAACGACCGCATCACGCGATGCCCGTCTCAACAAGTTGCGGAAATCGGTACCGATGTAGTTATCGAGAAAATCGTCGCGAGAATACGCTCTTTGTACGTTATCATCGCGTTATCCCTTACAAAATACAAAACAGTTCTCGGTGTTATATATTAAATTCGACGAAGTCCCTACGCAAGAACTGCTTGTGAATTAAAGAATTTAAAAAAATCTTTAATCAGCCTAAATAATCAAAGATTCTGGCATATAAAGCAGCTGTATCCCTCTTTGCCGATGATTTCATTGCACTTGTGAATGCAAAATAATAATTTACGTAAAAATTTAAATTGTATAATAATTAAAAAATTAAAACTTTAAAACATAAACACAAACTTTTTACTAATGCTTGCTCTTCTATCAATTTCAGAAAGTTATATATTAAGAAAATTAATTTTAGACTTGTAATCACACGTCAAATATAATTGCAAACTTTGCGAAATATTGCTAGCTTTGTATAGTGGAAAAGTTTGCAAAGTCTTAGTCATCGGGAAAGAGATTGCACTATTACATGTCTGCTGTGATTTTCCACCATTGCACGAACGACCAAGGGTGAGCCAGCATAATGAAGAAACTCTATCTACGATTGGTCGCAACTCGCAATGTCACGTTCGAGAATAAAATACCAATCGTGAGGATGATTCATATTATACAAACGTATTTGCATAACGAAACGTGCTAATAAGAAATGGTGGATATGTAAAAACGTATTAATTCTCCATCCATCAGGCACAAGAATTCAAACAAAAAAAAATATCTATTAGATTAGCCGAAATATAATAGATCATATTTTTAATTAAACATCATATAGAATTATTATATAGAAAATTATTTTAAGAAATTTCTGTTTGAATAATTATATTATATATATAATTAATATATATAATTAAACATATATAATTATTATATTATATATTATATATTAGTTTGATGGAAAAGTAATTTCATATTTTATGTACGTTTTTCAAAAACGTAAAAAGACGAAACAATTTTTCCAAAATATATACATATGTATCGTCTTATGTTTCTCTATTTTCCAAAGTCTCATTTCTCAAACAGAAATTAATTAATTTTAATTTATAATTATTAATAGCGTATCTTACTTTTCTAAAATCGATATTTTCCACCGCAACACACCCTTCGAAAAAAAGCAATAAAATAAAAATCGCGGGAACCCGGGAATTCCCCAATTACCTCGCGTCTTCCTGGTTGTTCGCGCGCTATCACACACCCCTTCGATCGGGGCGGCGGATGCCTCTCACACGGGGGTCGCAGTGACGATACGATGCAGGTGTCGCGTGCAGGGTGGTCGCGCGTCGACTGAGAGCTTCTCTCTTTCGGGGCACCGAATCCGCAAGAGACGACGACGGCGACGCCGCGACGCAACCCCTTAGCAGCTAGCCAACCATCCAGCCAGCCGCCCCCAGCCGCCACCGTCGCCACCCCCGAATGCATCCCCACCGCGTCGGTGATTATCGAGGGAGGGGATGCTTGTATCGCCACGCGGCCGACAAACTGGTGGGGGTGTCTGCTGGTGGAATTACTTTGTCCGGCAAAAAACATCCCGTCTCTTCCCTCTCTTCCCCCCCTCCTCCCTCTCCCTCTATCTCCCCCCCGTTTCAAAGGGCGGAAAACCGCGGGGCGGAGGCGCAAGGGCCGATGTACCATAAGCATGAAGGTCGTGACGATGGAGCAGATAAATCAGAATTCGCGGCTGAACGAGTTGGTACGAATTTTTCGACGTGGGTGGCGAGAACATGACATCGATTAGGATGAGGAAATGTCTGATATGTAAGAAGGTAATCTGGCGGAATATAATTCTTAATCTTTTTTGATATTTGTCATGTAATAAAATAATCCACGGCAAATTAATTTTTACAAAATGAATATAAAGAAAAGAGTTTATTGCTTTTTTAAGACTTTTTATGTAATTTTGATCGATTTAAATAAAAATATCGTAACAAAGATTTGCTAGTAGAGAATATTATTTTTTAAAACTTTCCTAATTTTAATGATTTTTGAGACGCTGATTTTATACATTATAATCAAAAATTATTTATTGATCTTCAGCATACTTTCCAAAGCCAACTTTCGCGAGAATGATTGAGTTTTACGAGGGGTAACGCAGAGCAAAACGACAAAAAGAGCAAAACGATGGAGAGAGAAATTAAAATTCATTATGCGTACTACAAATTCTAAAAATAAGAGCGAAAGAATTGATTGCCTTCAAAGTACGAAATTCATTGTTACTAAATCACAATCAAATAAAAGTCGAAAAAAATCTACTTTTATAAATGAAACGAGAATAGAAAAAAAAATTGATTAATTAATAAAACTGCACACTATTTAAAAAAAATATAATGATATATTGCAAGTATAAAAAACAATGAATTGTCTGATACCGAGGCAGTGCTTGAAAAATGGTTATTGCTTAATCAAATTTTTTAAACCCGGCAGCGTTTCATTATGCATCCCTTATTATATTAGTTACAAAATTACTTGTTAAAGAAGGCTCGCTCGAATAAACTCGGAAACAAAAAGTTTCTTCTCATCTAGAAAAGTTAGTAACGATACCATAGAGACAAAAGAAAAAAACAAAAGACGAAAAACTAAGACCAATGTGCCACAGAGCAAAGTTTACGTGACTGCAAGGAAATTAAATTTCGGATAAATAACGTAAAAATTAGCGTGTCAGTAAATTAAGTTAATAATGTTTTCAGAATATCAATTTAACGTAAAAAAAGTCGGCAAAAATCGGGACAAAATTACCTATAAAAAATTAAGATCCATAATTAAAACTTTTATAGTTAATTCCAAATTTATTTCTAATACAGTGACGTAATATTAATAGATTTTTAATAATAATGTTACGTAATTAAAAACGCTAAATTTACTTTCAGCCGTGAAATCGAACGCCACAACGACGAGAAGGCATCGTTTTTATGCACCGTCAAGAAACGTCGGGAGGAAGATAAATTAGAAACTGTATCGAGATAGACGGTGCAAAGTAAGGAGAACGAAATCCATATCAGTCGTCAGGACTTGACAATTTCCTCGGGGCGCGAAACGACACCGCAAAGATTCTTGGATGGCTGCACAACGCGATGGAAAATGCAAAGGATTGATGATACGAGACATCTAACCCGTTGACGCGAAATAAGTTTGAGAGATAAAGCTCGGCTGAAATTTGTTCGATCGACGTTACTCACGCATTTTGATAATTTCTAAAAAAATAAAAAAAATATCCGAATGATAAAATATAAAAATTCTAAGATCACGTAACACTCATCAAATGATGTTAAAAAATAGTAAAAAAAATTTTTTAATTTTATATATACGCACGTACACTCTCGATTATAAATATGGGATAAAAATATAGTCTAAATAAAGTAAATCTCAGAGAGAGAAAGGAAAAAGCAAGAAAATAAAAGAAAAAAAAGTTATGTATCATTGATTAGCATAAAGTGAAGTGCACAGACTACATTCTCAAACGACACGCTCGGCATCTTAGGCGCGTCTCCCATGGGATGGCTTCTTGCGAATAAAAGATAACGAACGTTTACGAGAAATGGCGACTTGTAATCCATTGAGATTGTAGCAAAAAAAGCAGAGCTTTCTGCCGCTTTTATCCAACGCGAGAAAGAACAAAGCAAGGGAAAATCACGGAATATGAAGTTCGAGGTGCAAGAGCGATTGAAGAACAGCTTTGCTCCGTGAATCAAGCCCGAAAAACCGGTTCTAGAATGCGACGGAGGATCTTACGGTGCATCGAAGGCAGTCGAGGAAGTTCAATGGGCGGATCGACAAACATGGGAGATCGATCGCGTCAAAAAGGTACAAGCAAGACGAGTCCTCTCCTCTTTGTACATCGTCTAATTTCTCACACATGTTTTTGCACCCATACAGAAACACTGATTAAACAGTTAGTAAATAAATATGTTTTTATTCGTCGAATTATCTGATGCAAATTCGCCAGAAATTCGCGACAGCGAGTACATATGTATGTCTGTTCGTGAAGGCTAATAATTCAACAGTAACAATTCAGCTATAGAAAAAATTTTCTAAACTTGTTCGATATTTTTCCATCTTTTAGACATATTAGATTTCTCTTGCTATAGTTTTTTATATCAGAAAAAAAGGCTTGGCAAATTTGCAAGTTTAAAACCGCCTCGCGGTGATCAACTTTTTACATCTTATATATAAGTGTTCAAACTAACTTTTATATTCGCGAATTACGTAGAAACTTTTTCAGGTGCGAGCATAAAATTATGTAATATCATTAGATGGAAATTTAAATTTGACGTCAAATCTCTAGCACGTGCTGTACTTAATGCAAATATTTAAATATGATAATTTTGCTTGAATATACAATCTAAAATGCAGACAAGCAACAAACGAAATTCGTATTATCTCTCATGAAATTAGTACTATCTTGACAATTCGCAAAATGGAATCTTGTAATTCCTAATAGATAAACTTTCATATAATTGAAATATATAAATTTTATATAATTTTACCATGTATATAGATGACCATGTATATGACCATGTATATCTTTCTCGTATGCAAGTCTATATAATTACATAATCTTACATAATTATTCAACCTGCATAAGCCAGTTTAAGTTGGAACAAGATGCGATTGAGGTACGCTATCAAATATATGCCGAACAAACGATAATCGATTATCGATAGTAATATATTTCACGTTCATGTTGATTGTTCGGCTTGATTACTCATTTGAAATAGCAAGAGCATTAACTGGATCGGATAATGCAAAGACTAAAGCTTTGCTGCTTGGATCGTAATCGAGAAACGCTTTGACGATATCTGATCGTCACCCGGATATCGGCCCTTCCCTCGCGGTCGAGACGAGGGATTGACGTTAAGTACGTTAAATTAATTAACGTTAATTAACGCTCCCCATGGGACCCTAGGCACGACGAACGAGAGTGGGATACAGCGCGGGGATTACCGGGTCCCTCGACGCGAGAGGCCATTAAAAACTCTACCGAAGCTATTTATTCCGTCGACCATGCGAACACACGAGGCCACGCATAATTGCCTTTTCATTATCAGAAAAATCAATTTTGTCTTTTCCAGCTAGCTACATCATACACACGCGAGAGAATCGTCTCGAGCGCCGAAACCTGCGACTTTACAATGGAAATGCCGAGCCTCGATGCAAAATCGATCCATCAAAGATTATAACGGCGCTCGCGTGAAACTTTGATGAATCGGCCTGTTACGATACTATATAATTCTAAGAGGATTTGATCGATACTGCTTAATTCGATCGCGACGATTAATATTCATGGATTATGCAACGGATGTTTTTTACTATACGTTATTATTATTCGAGAGGTATTCATTGATTATAATTTATTCATTTAAAATTTTTACATTATATTATTCTATCTATATTATATTATTCTATTACATTATATTATATCTATTAATTATATTATATCTATTTATATTATATCTATTTATATTATATCTATTACATTATATTATATCTATTTAATTTATATAATTGCTTTTTTTATTCATATTGCCATTTTGATCAATTTTCGAGATTTTATTTTTTGTATCAGTAGATATCCAAAATTTACAGATTACTAAATTCTTTTATCTGTCTCGTCCTATTGTCTATTAATTGATAATTGCTTTTTTGCATTTCTATTAATATTATCATTTTGAGTAATTTTCAAGACTTTATTTTTTATATCAGTAGTGTCCAAAATCTATAGACGCCTTTAAATGCTTTTACCTATCTCGGGGAAAATTCTTTCGAGAAAAGCTTCGGTTAGAATAAAGATCGGTTAAAGTTCCCATTTTCTTTTTCCGCTGCGGCAATGATCCAAAACGCTTTAAATTGACCTTCGAAACTCGACCTCGGATACTATTATCTCCAGATGACTCCCTACGGAAAAACTCCATTGTCAACTTTCCGTATTAGAATCTACGAAGTCGTCAAAGGACTAGATGCGTTTCCTCATTTATGTGTCATCGTGAATCAAAAGAAACGAATGAAACAATCGGCGGAAAGTTTGATGAAATAGCACTAATTTAAATAATAATTAATAAATAAATATATTTATTTATAATTTATTAATATATATATGTATAAAATTGAAATTAATAATTAAATATTATTATAATGCTATTATAATAATATTATAAAACTATTATATTATAATAATAATTATATTATAATAATTATATAATAATAATAATATTATAATATTATTATAATATTTAATTATTAATATTAATGATATTAATAATTAAATAATCAAGTAAAAATATGTGTAATATAAATTTGAAATTAATATTATAATTAAATTTAAATTAAACTTGCCTTCTGCGGATTACTATAATTTTGACATGTAAAAAACGATTCTGTACGATATAAATGGACCAGATTATTTGCTTAATAATTTATCAATGTATTTGTAATACATATTATTTAATAATCGAAAATTAATATAAATCGAAATTGGTAATAATAATTTTAACATTTATTTTTCTTTTTTTTAGCCGATTTCCATTAGAATATATCAAGATGTCGCGATCAATGTCCATGTATTATCTATCTTGGAAGCCTATGTGCCATCTTTTCGATTCTTTTTAACAGTAACCCACGTTGTCGAGCGAGTCCCGATTCTAAATTATTGCGTTCGCGTGTCCGCTCCTTGGCATACCGGGATTATCGGGATTCCGTGCCTGGCTTTCCGAAAGATGAATAATCGCTGCAGCTACGATTCCCGTGGGACGAATAGCAATTCGTGCCGCGGACATTGCGCCATCGCTGCCATGTACATAACGCACACCCGTTAGACTGGCCGCCGCAATAAACGAGATCTCGACGTGGATGGGGATTTGCATGGCGAATGAGAATAACGTAGGCAATTCAGCGATCGTATGCTCCGTTTTTCGTCACGGCAATTAGAAAAATTCGAAAAAAAATATGTTAATTATTTGGAAAAGAAAAAAAAAAAAACATTGAATGCGGTAAGTTGGATAAACGATTATTTCGCGACTGCTTATCTCGACTCATGTATTTATTCAGTGACGAACCACACAAAATGGCGAGCGAAATAATCAGAGCTGGCAACTTTGTACGAAAGGACGACATAAATTTCTCAAGTCCACGCTCTATAAAACCCTCGATATATTGTGTATTTCTTCTCGTGTTTGCGACACGAATTGGGACATATTTGGATTAATACCACATATAAGAGCGTAATGTTACACGCGATACATTATTCGTTGTTTTCCTCGACCACCGACTAGTTTGACACAGAGAAAAGCCGCGATAAACAAAAAAAAAAGGAATGGTTCTTCTCGACCAGAGGAAAATTCTCCCCCCAGGCGGCGTTTCCGCATACGCGGCTAGCTCACCCTTATTACGTATAAAACTCTCTACGCTATAAATCCTGCATCCTTTGTTTCGCAGAAATAGTCGGTTGCTGCGCGGTAAGCGGAGAGGCAAGGCCCTGCACACAAGGCGCTCGCCTTTATTTATAAATCTTACAACGATACGGTAACCGTTACCTACAAGTATCAAAGAGATGCGCTTCTTTTCGCGATCGCTCGCTCGAATGAACCTCAACGGAAAATCAGGAAAATCCCTTGGCACTCGTGGCACGTTTACCTCGTAACTAGTCGCGAGTCGCGCTGACGTGGCACGAGAGAAATACGAACGTTTACACCTTGACGGCACATGAATTATTACCATATGATGGCGACACGTCGCGTGACCAATAACGGTGGCGCGGCCACCTCTTATTGCGTTCGTTTTGAATTTATCGGAGAGCGAACAATACCCACTTGACCCTTGTGTTTGAAGAAACGAGTCACGCTTGTGCCGCCGATTGTGTCGCGATTGCGTTTAATAACATTTCCCCCTGATTTCTTCAATCATTTCTCGCGCGATAATATCACCTGCGGATAGAAATCCATAATATTCGGTATCGAATCATATGTATTTTCTTTGCGACACGTGTTCGCTCAAATGTTATCGAACTCGATTGGACTTTTTGTTCATGGATTTAGACACGTAAATGGGAATCCGTTATTCAAACGCCTAAATTTTTTCTTGCTATAAAAAACGTCATTAAAGCATGATCCAAATCTACAATACAATTTACATGATTTCATTTAGCGAGATGATTGAGCTCGTTACGCTTTCCGAGGCTAATTCCCGACTTCATCCAATAGCGTAATCCCGTGGAATCAAGTTTCATCCCTCTCTCTCTCTCTCTCATTGGATGATGTTGCGGATACTAGTTGTCGGTCGAACCTCTCGGAATTACGTAGTCTGAGAGTCGACCGCTGGAAATCATCGCGATCCCCATGATCCACGAAATCTCCACGAAAATCCAGTTGCGACTGCTACCGTTATATCACAATCGTTTCTATTCATTCTTTTACATATATACACAAAGAACGCATTTTCAGAATATCTCACCACAAACCAAAAAATTCTCTGATTTTCCAAGTGTATTCAAAATTCCAGATAAAGAGAATATTTTACAGATTTTTTGATGCAATTTTATAAAATAAATGTTTTTATTGTATGCGTTTGTTTAATGTTTTTCATTCATAGGAAAAAATAACACGGAAATTTTTAAGTTTCAAATACTAGATTTATAAACATACTGAAAAAACTGAATAGTTTTCGTGAGATAAACATTTTTCTCTCACTTACATTTTTATATTTTATCACGAAAAATTACAAAAGAATATAGATTACATATTCAATATTTCGTTAAATTCAAAAATAAAAAAAATATAATAAAAAAATTAAATATTTAGAAAAATAGATAAAAAGAAAGAAAAATAGATATATATTTATATTTGAAATACTAAAACTTGACTTGTCGATTGTTTAAAATTTGAGAAAATAAGTTATCAAAAAGAATTTTAAAAAATTCTCTGATTTCTAATAAAATTCCATGAGAGAGAATTCCCTGATTTTTCAGATATCAAAGAAATCGCTAAGAAATCCAGACTTCCCATGTTGTTCCAGGGAGTAAACATCCTGATTTTGTACAATCGATTCTCATTCTTTGCGTAACTTTTGTAAATGTCATTGTGCGAATACGAACAGGTGACTTGGTAAAAGCAGCGACTTTATCGCTCCGCGACATATTCATTTCGAGTGCATATTAATGAGCTATGGCGCGATATGGTTTTTGCGCAGAAATAAAAACGCGATGACTCATTCCAGAGAAGCATTTCGTTATTGCATTTTAAGGTAGAATCGCAATTCTAGGGCATTTCTCGGCGAAAGCTTTCTTTACGACGTAATTTCATATTCAATCTTACGACAGGGAAACGTATCAGTGTCTCTATATTACATATTTAAAATCTTTTCCAAGTTTCACATGGGAAATTGTGTAAAGCGAAGTAAGCGGCTTTTAAGCTTAGAGCGTCCAGGAAACTAATTTCCTCTCATAGCTTCTGATATCAAGTGCTTGTACGAGCATCCGTGCAAAATAAAGAATACCGTTGGGGCATGAAATTTATGAAAATAAAAATCCACCGCGGCAGACTGGGAAGAAAATATTTTGGAATCTCTGGATTACGTCGCGAGTTACACAAGAGGAAGTCGAAAAGAAAAACGATAGAAAATAGAAAAATCGCGATAATATATGTATTTCGTGCAATTTACGTTTTAAATACGTCGGATTTATTTTGGAAATAAAAGTTTAAATAACGGAACAGTCAAGACTATCGCATAATTTTTCATGACACAATTCGATACATAAAATATGCGCACTCACCCTCGGACGTTCTACAAAGGAACCTTGTCAAGGAAAACTCACCTGCAACAAAGAAAAGGAATAAAAATTAGCGCAATTGAAACATATAATTAATTTGAACAAATATTTATAGTAAATTTCGCGTATTTTCTGTTCGCAATTTAGCAAATTATGATTCCGAGTAACTTGTGGAATTCGCTGCTGGCGAATCAACATAGTGGCGCGTTTGGAGAACGCTATGAAATTTGACTCGCCGCGTACGCAGGAATTCCGAATTAAATGCAAACTCGACGGCAGGTAATATCACGCCATAGATCAGCATAATCCTGCTTAAAAATACTGTGGAAGTAATTAAATGCAGAGCGAATCAGTCCGCGCTTAAGTCGCGAGACAATTTCGCGGTAGCGCGCTCGCGTATCCATTCCAGTCGTCGTATTTTATAAAGCTCGCCTGTGAAAAAGCTCGCTCGGACTGGAAAATGAGAGAATAACGATGGTAATAATAGTCACCTCTCCGTTCGTCTCCCTTTTTCGCTTTTTCCCGACGCACTACCGAACTTGTCCATGAATTTTAATCGGTCGGACGAACGCTGTATATGTATATGTACAACAACGAATAGCATAAACATTGCTCCTGCCCTTTCAGCGACGAAATAAAATGGTTAAAATATTAATTACCCGTGGGATGCGTCCGAAAATGAATGCGAGGAAATAAAAACTAGCGTCATGTTGCCCGTGCGAGAATTAACGAGTGAAACATGTGCGGAGAAATGGTATATCCTTGTTGCAGTAATTGAAACTTCGTCGTGATCAAGTACCGACGATAAAGTGGTGACTAATGGTTAATTAAAATGGCTAGAGCCGGAAATTGACGAATTAGGCAATGACAATCGTGAAAATCCAAAAATAAATTCACAATTCTCGTATCGATTCGCGTAATCAAAGCAATTTAATTCTTATTTATACGAGAAATGGATCTCTCTGGAAAAAATGAAAATTTTTAATAACACGTTAAAGCCGTAACACAATTGTTTTTTATGACCTAAAACGCCAAGCGTGTTTGTTAATTACGTCAAACTTAGCTCGAAACACGATAACTTTTTTTTAAATAAATATATAAATAAATATTTTAAATAAATATATATAAATAAATATATAATTTTTATATAATATTTTTAAATATAATAATTCAAATATAATTACATGTAATAAATTTATTATATATTATTATATATATACAATAAAAATAAACTTTTTGATTTTTATTTTTGCAACCTAAAAATTTATTTACGTGGAGATATATTTTCTATAATTCGTGACCGTCTCAGAGAAATCGAGGCGAATGGTTAGGTCACCTTGATAATGCGAGTGACAATCGCGACTTGTGAGATTCGTCCCGTGTATTCGTCTCGGAGAGGAAATATTGACGGTCCTAACCGGGCGCGTCGCTGCAATGAACGGATCTCTTTTTGTTCCGCGAACACAAAGCTGCAACACACACGTGGTAATACGCAAGCAAGCACGACACGTCAAAGTCTTCTCGTAGCGATATCGCGCTTTATCGTGGCCACTCGCAGAGTATGTGTCGTCTCCTCGTGATGATTCACGTTCGCAAGCCAGTGCGAGATACGGAGAATCGTCCCTTATGCCATCACCAGCTTGATATATTTTCATGCCAACCGATGCTGGTGTCCATAAAGCTTGTTTCACAAGACGACGCACATCTCCTGCGTTCTTCTTGTGTTAACGACGTTGTAGATTATGAAACTGCGAGTTATATCGATGATTTTTCTCTACATCATCTCCCAATCTGCGACGGGGGAAGGGAAGAAGCTATATCATTCTTTCACAATAACTCGGTGTGTTTGGTCTCTACATGTTCGTACCTTTATATTACTATCTCTGAAATGTTCCAGATCGTAAGGAAACTCTCAGATCGCGCGACGAGTCTCCACGTGGATATTTTCGTGAACGAGAAGCGACGTTTTATTATATTTATCATGTAAGTCACGCGCGTGTCTATTATCGCATGTTGTAAAGTTGGTTATCGCAACTAGGCTTCCAACGCAACAATTTTACGCGATAGCAAATACTGGCTAGAATACTACGACTTGTTTAAAAATACACAACAGGTTAGCGACGCGGTTACAAAGAGGTTGAATTAAACTGCCGCGATATCTTTATTCGTGACGTGGAAAATGCATAATCTTTCGTTAGCCCACGAGTGGTTACACGTGCAGAGGATACACGTGTTCTAACGAGACGGTGCACTCACGTCTCCAGCCGCGTCGTTATAAAGTCGTTTCGTGTAAAAGCATCTACACATCACGACGGGGATCGATAAACTCGAGGACTTTTATCACCGAGATAAATTGCATTTGCATAAGAAGGAAAGTTTACGTGGCGCTACGTAGCTGGTAAATGAGCGAATTGCGAGAATACACCGAGAAAAGTATATCTATGATGAAAACGATCTGTTGTTGGGCAGCTAAATTTATCATCTCGATACAAATTGAGAAAAAAAAAAACAACAAACGAATAAGTATTGTCAAACATTATTCTACACAATAAATAATAAATTCAACAAATTACTCTGAAATTATTATCATATATTATTTTCTAAATTATTATTATTATTATAAATTATTTTAGAATTATTTAGCTTCTCTTCTAAAGCCTGCAATAAATAATGTCAAACATTATTCTACACAATAAGTAATAAATTCAAATTATTCTGAAATTATTATCATATATTATTTTCTAAATTATTATTATGCATATTAATATTATTATTATTATTATAAATTATTTTAGAATTATTTAGTTTCTCTTCTAAAGCCTGCAATAAATAATGTCAAACATTATTCTACACAATAAATAAATTCAAATTATTCTGAAATTATTATCATATATTATTTTCTAAATTATTATTATATGTATATTATTATTATTATTATAAATTATTTTAAATTATTTTACAAGTATTTAGATTCTCTTCTAAAGCTCGCAATAATCTTTTCTCATTGAACGCGGCAATTAAGCACACTGTTGACTTTCGCAAAATCTATTTGTCTTCCTTAACGAGCGCCATGTGCATAATAGTAAGACGGTAATACTCAATCAAATTTATAATACGTGCTGCATCTGCGAGCCAGCCCGTCTTTGAGCTCTCCAGCAATCCAGAGACTCTCCGCCGAAACTGTTTGATTAGAGAGATTTTCTTAATTAAAGATACTCATCTCCTAATGCCGTTCTTTTACACCATAATCTTCAAAGACAATCCTTTCTAAAGGACAAAGTTACAGCAGATATCGATTAATGCGATTTTAGTGAGATTACTTATCTTTTGAGATATCTTTTGATTAAATTTTTCGATTAATATACAAAAATCATATGATAAACACATTTATGATACATTTATTTAGCAGACTTTAATTAGTTTGCGGTAAAATGTATTGTTATATTGTTAGTAACATGAAACTTCATAACGTTGAGATGAGAATAGGAAAGACCGAGACAGTTCGTCTGGGGTCCAATTTCGGTACGACTGAGTCAGCCTGTATAGAAGGGTAGATATCCCTGTGTGGGGAAAGTACCGTCTACTTCGGTTGTTACCCTGGCCATCGACCGTCTGGCCAACCGCCGCGTCCTGGGGCAAGGACCTTCGCTCGTCGTATATTCCACCCGACCGTGTCTACACGTCTCACGATAAAAATGTTACGTCGCAGATGAGAATTCGATTTAACGTTTCATGATATAAGCTGCAATGTAAAGCTATTTGCTATAAAATAATAAGAGAAACTGAACGTATATCGCAAATTAGTCGTAATTAATCGTATTTGTGAAAGAAACGCGTGTTTTGAATTAATAAGTTCCTTCGACGGAATTGATCCTGTTGATGCGATATATTATGCACATTTTATTGCGAAGATAACGGCAAGAACAACGCTGTTAATTAAAGTTAGAGCAAAACCGGGATGCGCTCTAATGTTATCACATTTATTCCAACCACCTGTTCGTTTCTTCTCTATTTCCATTCTCTAGAGGATGAAATCATCCTCCTCGATAGTTCTTTTTCCTACATTCATCGGTTTATTTACCAGATCTCACAGATTTTTCATGTGTAAAAAAGTATGTTTTACATTCATATAAAAAAGTCATGATTCATTTAAATTATTTTTATGATTCAAGATTTTATATAAAAATTTAATCAATTTAAATTGGGAAGAAACACTATTTAAATACTTTTATTAATCTACCACACTTATAAAAAATTAAATTTATAAATATGACATAATTGAGTGCTAATTTATTGCTTTAATCTCGAATATATTGGTCGAAACAATTAGCATTAAATTAATATTAAAAATACTTTAATATTATACTAATATTTATACCCTTACTTCTAAAAAAAACACTTGTAACAAGATACTAAAATTAACGATATTAATAATTAAAGATCTTGGGAATATATATTTTTGGGGAAATATTACATATTTTATGTTTTTAAATATGCTATTACATAAATTATACAAATTATCATTAATTATGCCATACGCTCGAATTTAATTTCTCATTTAATTTCAAATTTAATTTCAATGAGGAAATAAGTATCCAAAGTTTCTTAACAAAAGTAATTTTAAAAAATCAAAAATATATCTTCATATTTTTTATTATTCATTTTTTATTATAATTCAATTTAAGATCTTAAAATTAACGTATTTATAATTTAAAATAAATAGTACATGTTATTTCCTCTAGTCATCCCAAGTATAAAATATATATTCAGATAATCACTTTTATAATTGCTATATGTTTACGAATTTAATGATATAATTTAAAAAATTACAATTAAAAAATGACGATTATTTTATTAGATTTAATTGATAAAGTCGATGTACCATAACTCGTGCAAAACTGACGCGTCGAATATGCGAATTATTTCAAGACATTATTGGCATTGAAGAAGAGGACTTCCACAATGGAATTTATTCTCTAAGAAAATATTCCGAGAGAGAGAAAGACAGAAGACGGATACCGTTGCTTCCACGCCTCACAACAACTGTTTCGGAGTCAACATGACAACGCTATTTCACAGCTTCATCGGAGCAGTGTTAAAAAATGCGGAAAGAAATCTATAGTGCTCTCGGATCTATAGTGCCATCTGTTATCCATCAAACATTCCGCAGTTTGCGTTACCACAAACACGGTTGCATTATATTGATATAAATATATATATATGAAATAATCGCTTTTAAATTCAATTTAATTATATAGTTAGATTACACATGTTTTGCAAAAATTATATGTAAATAAGAAGTTACGTATCGATGCATTCATATGTTGTTTCTTGGATTGGATGACTTGTAATTTATTTTATTACGCAAAAACCTGACCTACAAAAACACATAAAACTATTCAGATAATACGTAAACACTTTATAATCTCACGTATTATCATTTAATTATATGGTACTTCAAAAAGTTTGTAAAATTCGACGAATTCGCCGGCTTCCTAAAGTTATTTAATCATATATTGCCGAGACAAGCAAATATTTCGCGCATGCCTCGTAAATTGAAGCATCGTCATCAAACATGTTTGCTAAAAATTCCGTTGGTTTTCGATATTCAAATTCTCTCGCTTATCAAAATGTGACAACATTCCGACCAAAAAAACATTCACGAAAGTAGGACGTGTTAGAAAGTAATGCGTTCGAAAAGCGACGAAATATAATAATACTTTGAACATTTTTTATCGGTCGACCGAATTCTACATTTTTGTGGGTACTTCAACATTCCTCAAGCGTGTAATGTGTGTGGGCGTCAAAATATTCATTCGAAATACCAGCGAAAGTAGATCAACGCGACACGTGCATTCTTTAGTAGAACGCGAAACGGTGTTTTTTGGCTTTAAATCCGTCACGTACAGTTCGCGCATTCATTTATATCAGACGATACCGACGATAACCAACTAAAATAATTGACCAAATTATTATCGAGTAATTTAATCGTGAAACGATTAGGTAATTTTTTAATTTAAACGATTATGTGATTTTTTTATTTAAACGATTATGTGGTTTTTTTATTTAAACGATTATGTAATTTTTTTAAAGTACGATTGCGAGAATTTAAACAAATTTTTTTAACTCCGATTGCAAGAATTTTTTAACTAGGATTACGATCTACGAGTTACACAGATCATAAAAGATTTAAAAATATAAAATACAGAGGAAAGAAGAAAAAATATAGAAATGTAGAAAGAGTATAGAAACCATTGTAAAGTGATGTTTTAACGGACGCTGCCATTTTCCTTTCGAGCAGATCACTCGATCGGACGTCCCAAACGTGAAATAATGCAACAGAAGATTTCAAGCGAGATACCGAGCAATCGATTTTCTTTAATTATCTAGCGAGTGCCAGTACGAGACGAGATAAGATGTCGAATTATTCAGTGGCTTTTAGATAGTAAGGAATTGATAATAGATTCCAGCCACGGCCGTCTTTATCGAGAATGATACTAATGGAAAATGATAGTGTGAAATTTTGATGATTACTTCGAGTAGTTACTAAATATTAAATATATGCTTGAGAAGAAACGCATAAAATGATTTTCACTATTTATTCATATTAATATAACATAAAGAATTAAATATATAAGTATGATTAATAATAATATTCATTTATTGATATAAGATATAATGTATAATTCAGCACATAATTTTTGTTGCTTTAACATAAAACCTATTAATTATTAATTAAGAAGTAGCTAATTATCCTTAATAATTAATTACTCTCTTAAAAGTGTTTATACTAATTGTAAGATATTAACACGCTTCATGTGTTTCATTTCGTGTTCGAAATTTATATAAAACTTTTAATTGGTCTAATTTAATTACAGGAAAAGTATATAATTATCCAACAAATAAATAAACAAAATAAAATATGACTCGAGCAGTAATCGAGATATTAATCATGTCGTTGAACGGATGCGTTTGTATGCATTTAATTGCATAACACAACACGGGCACAATCTCCATTCGCGAAGCCCAGTCTGCCGGTTCAATCTAGCAAACATCGACAAAGCTTTATCGGGCGCTCCCAGTAAGCGGCACCGCCATACCTTAATAAGGCACAGTCGCACAGTTCAATTCCCGTGAAATCGAACATCCTGGAAATGGAGGAAATCGATATCGATCGTGCCCTCGCCGACGCTAGTGGAAACTGAACGCGTAATTTGCCGAGTTTGAGCAGCAGAATCAACCGGGTGGACTGCTTTTATCCTTTCCGCGAATGCGGCAGCGATGGGTGCAAAATCGCGGGGGTCGTGAGAAAGGCTGATGGATATAAAGGAAATGAGGTATCCCGTGCAAAGAACGGGCTATCCGCGAGGATGCGGGAGGCAGAAAGGAAGGAAGGAAGAGAAAGGGGGAGGAAGGGATCGCGCGCGCAGGGTCGCTGCTTCTGGTCGAGGAGGAGAGATCCGGTCCTCTGGGATAATGGAATTCCTTTCTCCTCTCGAGGCTCAGCACTGACGAGGGTGGTCTACCCATCGAAGATCTCGAAAATAAAACCGGGTTCTACGGAGCGAACGTTGGATTTCAATCAACGTCGATCCTGCCTCCCGCCTGCTTTTCTCTCCTCGCGAGCAGATTCCCTCCGTCCCCGCCTCCTCCTCCTCTCGCAACGCGAAGCGTGAATTAACGTCTAACTCTTCTCGTGCAAAATTCAATTATGCCACGAGTACTTGCACGAGAATACATTTCTTTTTTTCTACGCTCCACCAACGATGCGATATAGTCGTCGAGCGTGCGCGAGAACAGCGAGTTCTACTATCATTTTTATTAAACAGGTGCAAATTTATTCTATATATTATTCCGAGAGCCGTCTTTCTCCCTGAGAGAGAGCGGCGACTCATCCTCTTTTAAATATCTCGTCATTAGTGATACGCGAAAGAGGTAGTTTTCCTTCAATTCTCTGTATTTCTCAAGTCACATTCCACATTCTTTTCCATCGTAAATACCGTGAATATTAATTAATTAATCTAACGGTAACGTGTGTCGATAATAAAACTCATTCCTAAAATATCTTTGATTTTGCGAAAGATTCAAGTGAGGTTAAATCTCAATAATAATTTTTATAAATTTAGTAGTAACAATTTTTACAAATCAATATTATTATAATTGAGCATATAATACTTTGCACTATAGTAAATAATTGTATTGTAGTGAGTAATTGTTATGTATATAAATGACAAATCACTTAAACATATAGGGAATAGGTATAATGACAGGTTAAATTTTTCGATAATTAAAACAAATCGATTATTGATCGTTTTTTCGAGCTTGAACATATTTTTTTTTTTAATTTTCGATGCATTCCGCAAATAAAATTTGAGTTTAGAATTTTCCACGTTATTACAAATATTTTCGTGCTAACACAAGCATGCAAGCATGAAAGCAATTACTAAACTAAATATCATTTATAATACTTTTCTGTAACGAAACTATAGCACTATAAATGAATTACTTACATTATTTCACTATAATATATTAGTGAAAATATCTCAAATTTGCATTACTAAGATAAATTAAATTTCAAATAAAATAAGAAATACGATTAAAATTCTATCTCGAAAGAAAAATAAGCGGAGCAAGCTTAACGGATGAAGTTTATGCTCGATCGTGAGATATTTTTCAGGGTATCACACGGTCCAGCGGATTCCATAAATACACCCACAATCACAGATCGGAATCTCGAAGGAACGTGATAAATTTTCCCGGCTCGCCCTTGATCTCCAGCGAATCAAAGTTTTGTTTGTTTTACGAATCGAACTTTTTAGATACGAGGAATTTCAAGACGAAGAACAGGGGAAGTAATGGCAGCGTCGCAGTAAGAAACCGCGATCGGGTAAGAGGTTCAAGTGCGCTCTCAAGACGAGGTGGAAGGATGGAAGCGCGATTCAACAGAAGTTTCAAAGAGCAGCGACGACCAAGTGAGAAGGCAAACTTAAGCGCGGAAAGTCGGTGCTCCGGGGGAATTTTCAAAGGTCACTTTGGGAAAAAAACGAGGGATCGTATAACATCTCTTTTTTTCACTTTGCCGTTATGCTTGAAATTCTTACCTTATACTTGCCAAATTTATTAGTTAGAATCGTGACAAGTTAAGATAATGCATGGAAAAAAAATCATGAGAAAGAAAGAGATATGACATATTATTTTATGACTATTCTTATGAAATAATATAGAAGATTTTGTAAAAGATATTAAAAAGAGTCATGAACATCTCTTATCAACTTTCCATTATTTAAATTTTTTTATTTAATTATACACGACTCATCAATGCACGCCAAAAAACGATTCATCTTCATTAGGAATCCTTTTTTTAAATAGAATTTCATCTTGATGATCTAATCCTACGAATGTGCATCGCCATGGAATCAGAATTTCCTTTCCTTTCACCGTGGACGAGAACCTGTTACACGAACTTTTTTTGTCATCGTGTCATTACCTAACCGCTAGTGCTATCAGAAGCACTATAATTTCGGATAATTTATTAAAAATCTATGGAGTATTTATAGTTAATTAATAGGAAAATCTATCGAGCGTAAAGATCATTTGCCTATCGCCGATCGCATTTGGCTGAACTTAAATCAGCAATTTAAGTTACTTTCAAATGCGATCGTTGAGCGTTAAATTTTCAGCTTTCTGTCACAGATCACCGAGTAGCGTTCTTACAATCATTATAATTTTCTTTTGTGTCACACATATGGTTATAAAGATTTTTATATCGAAATTCTACAAAACCAAACGAAATTTCACACGGTAAAAAACATTTTGTATTTCTATTGAAATTTTCTCGTGTAAAAATTTTTGTGTTCAATTTTTAACATACTCTTATGTTAATGTAACATATTATCGTTGCATTATTTTGACATTTCGGCGTTGAGTTAATATTTACCGTTTCTAAGAGTTAAAATAACACAATTAATATGTAAATGCACGAATTTTTGATGAAATAAGTTATATGTTAAAATGAACAGATAAGTTGTGTTATTTTTTTCTCTCTATAACAGTTTCCATATGTTAATCGACATATCTCTTCTGTTATTTATCATAAAAATGTAAGAATAACATTTTCTTTTAATTAAATTTAACATTATAAATATGTTAATTTAACATAAACTTTATTTCCAGATAAAATTTAAGTGTTACACTTTTGTGTTAATTTTTAAACATATTACTTGTGTTATTTATTTACATACTTGCCTTCTGTTAAATTAACATTAAAATTAGAGTGGATAAATTGGGACATGTGAAATATGTTAAATTTAACATAAAATTTGTTACTGTGCATCCATAATGTCAACATGATTGAGAAGTTACATATTAATATGTCTTATACAAAAATTAGAAAATTAATTTAATATCTCGTAAAAAATATACTCGCAATAATAACTATCTTCTCGATTATTATTATGAAATATCTACCTGATATAATTCGTTTATTAATTATCAGGATGCTGTTTCGTGCGCCAAGAAATATTAAGAAAGCCCTTGAGAAAGCCTCTTCGAGGGTAATCGAGTTGATCGTTACATACGCACATTCCAGGCATTAATTATACGTCACAAAAACGTCTCATCCACTTTTACGATAATTCGCCTCGCGTTAATGCGTTTCTGTTACGTCTTACGACGTGCCAGACGTCGTTGCAGGCACGTCTCCCTTATCCGCGCCTCCTTCGCTATAATCAATCCGACTTACTAACGAAGTTTCACAGCGCGATACATTGACTTTGAGATTACGTGCATTGCAACACCAGATATCAGCGTCGCACACTCCCTCATCCCCGCGTTAAATACGCCAAAGGCGTCTGCTCTGTTCGAGGTACGACAGCATTATCACCTACGTACACACGTGAATAAATGCGTGGTTAGAGGCGCCATATGCTCGCGACCATGGATAAACGTAAATGCAGACGCAAACGCGGTATTTATACGTATGCACACGCGTACGATCGACTCGCTGTCACTTCGCTTTACGAGGGACCGCGTGCACTAGTGACGTTTACGACCGAAGCCATCGCGCAATTCACCGTGATTT
Organism: Camponotus fellah; assembly: GCA_030586385.1. NCBI lineage: Eukaryota > Metazoa > Arthropoda > Insecta > Hymenoptera > Formicidae > Camponotus > Camponotus fellah. The sequence goes on from JAPIVC010000362.1 coordinate 2,807,658, forward strand.
AATTCCTACGTTCCAATCCAAAAGTTCTTCCGGAAAATAACAACGTATCCCAGAGCATCTATCTTGCATGCGTGATATCCTTTTTTTTCCTATCGGTGAGCTTTAGCGGCTGTGGTCGCAGAGAGAAAAAATTGCCACGAGTGTTGCAATAATTTCGCGATGTTACATCAAAGTGGATTGAATCTTCAAAGATTTTTGTGTTTCGTCAGAAAAGCTTAAAAATAATTATTTTTATTTTCTAAGCCTTTATAATATTTTCCTGTCAGTTATTTTTTTTATTCTAGTACTTATTTTACAATTTTTATGTAGCAGATGTAGAATCGAAAATATATATGGTCTAGAAGGAAATTATGTTGCGTTTGATAATTACATTTCTGCGGAATAGCAATGCTCGAAGGAATTACTTAATCATAATTTAAGTGTCTACGGAGAAATTAGCGTTGTTCGAAAGGACTCATAAACTCGCAATTACTATGTATATGTACAGGATCATCGGAAAATAACTATATATCTATTTCAAATAAAAAAAAACATTTATTAAATTTTATTAATAAATTAGTTCTTTTTTCGGAGATATATCAGGAGAATTTTAAAGAATTTTTAATAACAAAATTAGAGAGTTATGACTTTGTTTGTATTTTCGTGAAAATCACGTTTTTAGTGAAAAAAAATTAACTTGATAATAATGTTTAATGTTTTTTTTTAATATTTGAAATAGCTACTTATTTCAAACATCCTACTACATACATAAATAATGCATCTTTGAAAAAATTGGCAATACTAATCATGTCAAAGTTTTTACTTTACCTAAATTTTATATTATTTTATATTAATTTAATTTTATTAATTTAATTTTCTTTCGATTGCAAATCAAATGATTCGCTACTATAACTAAAGATTTAAGAGAACTGTGTATTACAGTCGGTTTTCTTTTTTAGAATCAACATTATACGAAGATCATAGCCATTGTCGAAAGAAGAGATTTACTCGGTTCAGAGATCAGGATCGACTTATAGAATGGCCTTTATTCAGCAATTTCGGTGAGTTCGGGGTTTGGCTGGCAGTATTTTGCCATTTTGTACCAGCGCCTTCCAAAAACATATTAAGCAAGGTGCAGATGCTCTTTTCTTTTCGGTGACGCGTATATTTTATCAGGAATAAAATGGATCGTGGCCAAGAGCGCGAGACGCGTATGCAGACATTATTAAGAAAAGCCATAACGATTGCCACGTTTCGCTTTTGCAAGATTTATCTCAACATTGATGATTTAAATCGTCGAAAGTAGTACGAGCATTAACGAAATCATACTTGGTAAGTATAATCCGCGTAATTTCCCCTCGAAAACGGAGAAACGGAAAAACTAGGATAAACTGAGAAACAGGAAATTTTATTCAAAATTTTAGAAGGATGTTAAAAAGAAATTTTAAAGATTTTTTGCAACTTTCTAAAATAAATTTGTTTATTACACGCGTTCTCCAGTGTTTTTTATTTATAGGAAGGAATATCGGAATGGAACTTTTACGAAAACTGTATAATTTTTTTTCAATACATTTACAAATCTAGCATTTAAAAGGTTTACGAAAGACAATGACAACTGTAATAGTTGTTTGTTGTTGTTATTGTCTTTTGTAAGCTAAATATTCTTTACTTGTATAACATTTTCATTTATCACTAGAAATTATAATAAAAAATATATATTATATATTCAATATTTCGTTAAAATATTGAATATGTAAATAGAAATAGGTATATACTTATGATATATTTTAAACATTAATAATTCGCTTAACTTGCCAACTGTTTACGAGAGCAAAATTATCAGAATTTAAAAAAAAATCTCTGATTAATCTCCCAATAAAATTTCATGAAAATTTCCTGAAAAATCTAGATTTTTCATGTTTTTCAAGGAATAGGCATCCTGATAAAATCGATACACGCATTTCGCACATTTGCGGATATTCAAAAATTTGCGGATGCGTAATTTGCGAGACATACGTAATATGCCGTATCTCAAAAATATACGTAAAAAAATAAATCGATATAGACGCGCGGCGATAGAGGACGGCAAATGGCAAATTTTAATTTAAACCAGGAAGCGGAGGCTACGCACCTGGAAACAGAGTACAATGGGGTGCATTGTCCGCGCGCGAGCGTCGAGTTTAATCACGGATGTGCCCGCCTTTGTCAATTTCCATAGTTCGATTCCGAGCTATCTGCTCGCCCACGGTCTCGGTCGTACGTCGATGCATCTAGAACGTGTCCCCCGTCGCATCCGGCCTGCATCGTATGCGCGCGTCCAAGGAAATGCGAGCCATTAAATGCCATGTAACGTGCGCGGATCTTACGTAACGTTAATGCAGCCACGATCGCTCTGTCACGCGATTTCTCCTTAAGGTGATTTAGTCATATGCGATATGCATTCATGCAGATCAATTTTCTCCTTTTGATTTTCGTTAAAAGTCGCGTTTTTTAAATTAGCTTTTACTATTTTTCTATAAAGTTACGTTTTGCCTCCTAGTGAATCAGCTGATCGGATCATCTATATTCTATATTATATCTTCAAATTTAAGATTGAGATGATTAAGAGTTAACAGATTTTATTAATATAAATAATTATTAATATAAATTATAATATATTATATTAATATAAATAATTAATATAAATAATCACCGCAAACGAAACAGAATTGAAAATTTTATTAAAATTTCATTAACCTATACACAACGATTTCAATAAAATTTTCGAATCTCGCTCTTTTTTTCTATGACTTTTCATATTATTAAAATTATTATTTCTTCATTACTTTTGTCAGCTGATAGCTATTCATTACGGAACATAAATAAATAAAGTGTTACCAATTTTATAATAAAAAAAATAGTTAACTAATTTAAAACGCACTCTAGATTCCAATACAGAAAATTATTTCATTTCAAATATCAAAGTAAATATGTAAAACTTGAGGAATTTTATATCACGTAGAAAATATTTTTTCTTGTATTATGCTTTATATATTAAATTGTATCTTTTATATTATATTATATCTTATGCTTTATTTTATTTTATATTATATCTGATTTTACATGCGACAGTTAGATTCACGAGAAAAAATTTCTAGACGCAAATAAGAATTACTTATATAATATAAAAGAAAAATAATTAAACGAATCGCGAAATAAATTATTCAAAATGATTCACTTAATAAAAAAAGTGTCACAACGATGTTTGCATCATTGAACTTGTTTATACGAATGAGGGGCACGTAGTGACCTGAAAAAGAAACTCGAAAAAACACCATCGTCAAAATTTCGTTGGCCCACATAATAACGGTACATACCTAACATGTACAATTCACATGCACACATGTCTCGATATACGATAAAACCGGATGGAGAATAACGTGGCGATAAGAAGTAGTCGCGTGTGTGTTAACCGGAGCTACTTTAAGTACAAGCTGATAAGAATAGACCCGATATTTGTGGGTCCTACACACGAGAAACCTTTTTAAGCGATAAACTTGTTTAGCATTTAAAACTATGCGAGGGGCATTATATTGAAGTACAAAAAAATATTTTCCATAAAATTTAAGTAGTATAAAGATAAAAAAAATTAAATATATGCTCTATAAAGTGCACGATCCTCGCAGCATCACTTGTGTAGCATATATAAAGTTCTATTACTATCCATGAGATATGGCAGGCTGCAAAGTTCGAGCAAATTTCAAAACAGCCATTTCGACAACAACGCTAATAACAAGTACGCTCAGAATTCTTAATTCGCTGCCAAGTTTTACGATTCAGAGCACACATTATATGTAACTCGTACAAGTAGCAGGTACAAACAGCTACAACATGCAATTCAACCAGGTCACCCGGAAAGGTCGAAGGGAAAACTTTGGTTCTAATTCTCGACGAGTCCATTCGATGAGAATAGACACGTTGTAGGAATGGGAGGGAGAATTCAGAACGAGAACGAAGCCCTACGTGGATGACGTGTAAGAGACGTCGAAGGAGCGGAATCCCTACGCTATATGACATCTCGATCGATATCAATCATACGGGTCACGTACGTAGCTTTGTTGGCGATTTTTTTCCTTCTCCGAGTCTTGACGGACAGATCAAGCCCCTCTTGCGAAATCACGAAGCGTGACAGATAAGATAACGAAGACGAAGAACACGGCTTGTATAAAGTGCTTTTCGATATAGATCCGTCGAGGTTGTCACGAGATAATTAAGATTAAGAATCCGGAATTTTAATCCGCACACCTTCGACAATTGCGTTGTTTTGCGTCTGAGAATTTCTGCGTGGAAGAAAATTTAATCAATCAATTGTGATAAAAAAGTGACACTCGCTTTGTTGAAGAAGCGGACGATAATCAAGCGAAGAATTTCTGCGTCATCGAAGAAAATTCAAACATTCCTCGAATCGCGCTCGCGCGCGGAAGGTGAGAAGTTCACGTCGCGCATTCCATTGAAAGTATCAAGAGCTACGTGAGAATAGAAGTCACGTTCCATGCGATTATCGCACTAGTCGAGAGTTTTATGAACCGTATGTAACGTTATAGCAGGCTATCGGCGAAATCCGATCGCGTATATTAATTACGCACCGGTATATTTTTTCATTTTTATTTAATACGACTCGACTCAGCGAAAAAATAGACGAGAGCGATAAAACCGAGAGCTACTGTACAATTGCATGCGTCATGCGCGATGATAACGTTCGATGAACAGAGACAGAGTGAGGTAAATTATATTTCGATTACATATATATACTCCTGAATAAAATTAACGCATATTTTTTTTCACTTTTTCCTTAAAATTTTTCGTTAAAATTTAAATATCAGCTTTTAAAGAAAAAGTGAAAAAAAATTGCGTTAATTTTGTCCAGAATTATATATCCTGTTACGGATGTTATATCCTGTTCTATTCTGATTATACACAGAGAAAAATATCATTTTACTGCCAAGATAAGAGATTACTCAGTTTATTTTTCTTTTTTTAAATAATAGTTTTTTTTAACAGAGAATTCTTGATAACAGTCTTAAAATATACTCATCACAAGTGAAAATCTCATGTGCTCAAAAGAAGAATTTATTTTCTCTTCAAAAATATTGTAAAGTATCAAAGAAAAATCAAACTTACTTTACGTCAATTCTATGTAGTAAACAAACCAAATTTTTGTTTTAATTTAATATTCTTGATTAAAATACTGCATTTAAAATTCAGAATATATTTAATTAAATTTAATCCTTGTGGTGAACTTATGATATACTTAAAATAAATAATAATATTTACTTGAACACAATATACATTTTTCTCTGTGTACGTTTCCGTCAAGTATTTATATTTATATTTTAAACAATGTGCAAAACACTAGTATAATAATAGGTAATACTTAGTAATAATTAGCGTAGACTGAAATATATTAGCAAATATATAATAAAAAGTGATTCTACATAACCGAGCATTATACACGCAACAACAAATGATGGGAAGCTTCCCATGGTCCATATGAAAGGGTCGATGTTATCTTGCGTTACGCGCGGAAACTCGGATGCAGTCGAAATAGGAAATGAAACACGCGACCGAGATTATTAAATCGAGCGTAATATTAAAAAAAAATAAAAAAATAAAAAAAACAAGTAAAATAAAAATTCCAAGAGACCAAATTGAAACGAATAATTTTCAAATCGATCGAAACGAGAGACATAAACATCGCGCTATCGAGAGTCAGCGAGGCAACAAGGCCAACTATTTTTTTTATCAAAATCGATAGCAACGAACTCGTCAATGTTATTGTTGTTACGACTCGAAGCCGTGAAAAACAGCGCGATGCAAGGCAGATTACAAATTCCTAAAACTACGTAACATCGCGATAATGGCGGATCAATCACTGTCGAGCGACACGAAACTACTGTCGAAGTGATAGAATTATTATGTGGCAGATAAAACCTTGTGTATTATAACGACATTTATCGCATCGCCTCAAGGACGCGAGACAATTAGACGCGCATTTACCAGCTCATTGTCAGAATTTACCGACTCCTCGCTTGGATTTTATGCGTGCATATTTTATTCAACGTTTGTTGCTTCGACACATTATTATTACAACACGCCGAAGGTTAAATATATACAATCGGAATCTAATACACGGCTGGATAAGGTCGCGAACGGAAGACGACAGACACTTCTCAGCAGCTAATTTCCTTTTACAAATAGCTTATAACTACTGCAACGTCTGATTAGAGATCTAAATTGCGCGCATGAAAGAGATACCGGCCGCACATAATTATGGTACGTAAACACGTCGCTATCAACTCCAATTAGCGCTCCTGTTTTACGCAAACTTTACTTTATTATTATTATTAAACAAACATCGCGCGATCTCACTCTCTGACTTGGCTCTCGACTTCGACATCGTCGTGGAGTAAAAATGGCAGGATTTTTAATATCCTCTTCCCCGCTTCCTCATCCATTTCGGATTCCTTAAAGCTATTTACAAAACAACAATCGCCAAGAATCTACGCAAGACCGATCCTTGTTAAAGCATCTTTACGGGGGAGACGTGGGAGAGCGAAGGACGAGGCGCCGGGAAGAGCAAAGCGGGAGTTGATAGCGTGCCAGCTGTGCGCAGGAACGGAGGTTAGGTTAGGTTAGGAATGGCGTTTGGGGGTCGCGGGGTCAACCTCGCGGGATCGAAACGACTCGATCGCGATGCGACTCGACGCGACACGATGCGATGAAACAGCGCGCGGATGGAGCAGGCGAAACATTATTCGAGACACAGGCCAGGGCCAGGCTGCTCACCTCGTTGAAGGCCATCTTCTTCGCTATGCTTCCGGATTCGCGGCTGCTTCCGGCGCCTCCTTGCCCCACCGCTCCAACAGAAGGATATCCACGCAGGAGGCCGCCGGGCTAGTAGTCCCAGCAGCAATAACAGCAGCAGCGGCAGCTGATCTCGTCGGACGTCCAGAGGGGTTGTTGGTCCTCCGAGGAAGAGCGACAGCGCATCGAGATCGCCAACGGCACTCGCGACGCAGTATCGTCGACGACGATAACGCGAACGTAAACGACAATGACGGCGAAGACACTCGCGACGACCGACCACCCGTCTGGCAGACGACCTCCGCGAAACACATACGTCACGGAAAAGAATAGCGACCGCGATCACCTTCTCGGGAGGAGATCCCCCACGAGAGCACACTCCGCCGTGGTCGCGAGGTCGTTTTTTTCTTTTTCTCTTCCTTTCCTTTTTCCTTTTCCTCACGATTCGCTCACTCGTCTTCACGACGCGTCGCACCGCCGATCATCCGTCGACCTGCTGCCGGGAGGAATCGCGAGCGATCTGGCATTCCTCAGGTGGGCACCGTTCGCGGGAGCCGCCTCCGCGGCCGATTATTAACAATTCGGCCGACTTCAGGGGGTTTCGCGCGCCGCTCCGACTTTGCCGCGACGACGACGACGACGGGGATCGCGACGACGGAGGAGACGAGGCAGACGCGTTACCTTGGCGCGACCTTCCCGCGACGCGTGGCAACGTCGATCGGACACGCGTAGCACGAGCGACCGTCACCGACCGCTCCACTCGTCCCGCGATCGTTTCTCGCGGCACTGTTTTCCTTCTCTTTTTTTCTCTCCTCTCGCGTATTTATATCCGTCGCGGAGACATTCGCAAACAGACGGGCGCCATCTTGCTTTCTGTGGCAATCGCCAGCGGAACGGACCGGAATCGCGCGACCGACACGGCACAGCTGGTGGCGCTGGCGTGACGCGCCGGGTCGGCGACGGTGCTGCCGCGCGCGCCCCCCGAACCGGCGGAACGCGCCGGAAACGGACCGGCCGAATGTGTGTCATGCGCGCGCGACTCCCGATCGCGCTCCGCGACGCGCTCCTCGCTTCGGATCGCTTCGATTATGCAAATTTTCGTGATTAATCTCCGGATAATTACCCGACGTATTCTTCTCTTCCAAACGATGATTTCGCCTGCAATCAAATAGAATAGATATGTTAAGACGAAAAAATGGCGTCGAAAGGGACACACAATTAAGTGTTGTGTCAATATAATTTTTGTTACTTTTATTTATGCAGTACTCTTATTACCAGTTGATGGCCGGATTGCACCCTGGAAGGGACGTGGCCAAATAAATGGAAGAAAGAAGAAGAAGAAGAAATAGAATAGATCAAAGTAGATGAATGGAATTGACGAAAGTTTGTAATGATGTTCTCCCGTGATTGATTCTCGATTAACGTTTTCTTTTGCTTTGAGAAAGATTTCAATATGTTTTTTAATTGATTGATTTTTCGCAAAATCCTTATACTTACAGCGTTCTCTCGTGCAACTTTCTGTTTATATGTCGGATAAATGTCGAAGAAAAACGTAGAAAATCGCGACCGAAGGCGATGGTATACCCGTCGTGCAAGCAGACCGCCATATTGTCGGAATATCGTTGCTTAATATTTCAAACCGTTTAATAAAGGGTATCAATCATGCCAACCGATTACATACACTGTTGGCATGATTGATTCACGCAATATTATATATTTTGCAAACAATATTAATTTGTTAATTTATTGATATATTATTACACTTTGGAGTATTTAGTATATTCTGTTATACAATTTAAATTTTATATAAACAATTAATATAATTCAATTTCAAAATAGTTAATATACAACTTTTATATTACTTGCCACGATTGGTTTTTCGCGCCTCGTGCTTTGCAAAAAATTTCAAGATATTAATTGATTAATTTTTCATAATATATTTTAGTTCTTATTTACATCCTGTATAATTTTACATAAACTTGACATTGTAAATTTTTTTAATAAACTCTATGTTGTCAATATCATATTGAGAGATGCTGTATAATATAAATAATATTTCACCAAATTAAAACATTTTCAGAAAGCGTAAAGTGCACAAAATATCGATTATTATTACAAAACTTTTCCAAAGAATTACAACAATACAGACGAAGAAAGGTTCTATTTGCAACATCGAAGTGAAATATCAAATAAAAATACAATACCTTCCATTGATCCTGTCGATCCTGTCGATACAAGTATCCACTTATATGTTCAGTCAGATTCGTATGCATTTGTGACAACATTGCTCTACAAATTTAAACTTCAAGCACGTATCGTTGCGTTCGAAAACCTGGTTATCACGTAGAGCATCTTTCAATTGGCCAATCGAGCCAAGAAAAGTAAAAATTTCCTTATCTTGATTGGTTAATGCGATGCTCGCATCTCTCCGATCGCAGCCTGTATATCAGAAGTCGGCCATATTGGATATTAGTTCACGCGCGTACCTCTAGATGGCGCTCGGCAAAAATACGGGAGTCGGCGATCTATATTCTTACATCATCTTGTAATTCAACACGTAGAAGGTTCTTGGTGTTCTTGGTTCTTGCTACTTTTGTCGGGTACGCAGTTGGAAGCCGAGCGATTATTTGATTGCGTTGTAGTGAAATATCGAGCGAATCTCGTGAAACAGTGACTCTTTGTGCTTCGTCGAGCTGAACTGAACGAAAAAACGATCGATCTCGGGAAGATGGGCCGGTCGCGTTCCAGATCGAAATCACCGAGCAGACGGCGTCACAAGAGCAAGCACTCTCGCAAGCGATCCAAATCGCGCGAGAAGCACTCCAACAACAAATATTCAGACAAACCGAAGGAACGTAGTTCCAAGTCCAGGTGCGTTGCCTTGCATTGCGTTGCGTTTGACGTGTCGCAGATGCCATCTGATTCTAAAATGATTTCGCGAGAAATTTAAACTCGAGTATTTTTTTCAGCCATCTTGTCACACTCTTGAACACGTTTTAATACGTTTACGTTTGGCAATAAAAAATGTTTACAAATTATTACATGTCTTTGGCCCGGTTGCACCAACATTATTTTAGTTTTAAGCGAGATTTAAATATATGTCCAGCTTTATCTTTCTTTCTAAATAAATAAAGACAGACGTATATTTAAGTTTCGCTTAAAGATAACATAATGTTGGTGCAACCGGATATTATTGCGTAGAATAAATCTTCGATTTTACATGCAAATACGTTTATCTGGATTTTATTGTGCGATTATTATGGACATCTATTTTAATAGATTGTGTATGTGCGTAACATTATAAGAATAATATTGTAATTATAATTGGTTGTTATTTTAGAAAGCGATCCCATTCCGCATCATCCAGCAGTGGTTCAGAAGTATCGGATGATGTGCACATTGTCAGTCTCAAGAAACGTTCGTACAGAGATAGAGATCGAAAGATGGATGAAGTGGAAAGATTGGCTGAAATGGAACGACAAAGGTAAACAGTAGTAATTATATTGATAATGTTCCTCTTGATAGCTCATATATTATTAGAGTTGGGAAATACAAATCATTTCTCAACTTTATTTCTTTATATTTTGTTCAATATCAAGAGTGAAACATTATTTTACAATTATTTTCTATCCGAAATTTTTTTTATTTTTTATAATTATGTTGTCAGGAAAAAGAAAGAATTAATGAACAAAATCTTCACTACGAGCACAGCTGGGTAAGAATGTGTAATTATTTCATGGTGGTGGTCATATTTAAAACTTGTCAATTCTCACTGTTTTGCTAAAAACATGCTTGATGTGTACACAAGCACCAAATTTTTCGATAACATTTTTAGTTACAACAAATTTTAATTGTCGATTCAAATAATTATATTGGTAAACTTCAAAATTTATGGCACTTGATATTTAATGAAGATTTAGCATGTTGTTAACTTCACTTTTGTATAAAAATAAAGAAAAAGATTCTGGAATGGTGCTCTGGAAGAAGATTGCTGCTTATCTGTCTGCAGACGTCAGCGTGAGGTGGAGCAAAAGATGGTGGAGGAGGAAGCAGCCAAACGTATTGAAGAACTTGTACAAAAAAGGGTGGAAGAGGAGCTTGAGAAACGTAAAGAAGAAATTGAAGCAGAGGTACAAAGACGGGTAGAAGAAGCAAAGAGGGCTATGGAGCGTCAAATCATGGAGGAGATGGAATGGAGGCAAGCAAAACTACGTGAGGAGGAGAAACGAAGAGAGGTAAGATCTATCGATAGAAATATTGGTCAGTGATAGCCCAAGCGCTGTTGTGATCAGCAGAAAATAAAAATCTAGCATTCTTTTAGTGCAATTGTTCCGAAAAATCGGAATGTATAGAATGTATTTTTGCAAAAAATATATTATTTAATATTATAGCTGAAAAAATAATTTTAAATGATTATCGCAATTTATCGCAACATTTACAGAATATGAAATCTGTGATAAATGAGAGTAGAAAAAATCCAAAAGATACATTTGTATTGAAGCTTTGCTATTAGTTGTTAAGCCGGACTAAATACAATTTGTAAATCTCGCATATTTTGATCTTGATATCAAAACAATGCAATTTACAAATTGTATTATTTCTGTTTGAGAAATCTTGATTGAACAATTGAGAGAATTTATCAACCAAGTCTATTATAATCCTACATTTTACGATCACAGCGTTTGGGCTTGAAGTATTGTGGTTCGCGACTATATTGTAAGAAATTTAACGATAAAACCACACTGCTTCGATTTCTCAGCATCCACTGAGGTCGCGTTACTGAGAAATTATATTTTATATTATTATGAAAGAGATTCTCTGCTATTATAGGCGCATGTATCGATTATTTATGATCAAATTATTTCTACCATGTACATATATTTATATATCTGTACAACATTATAACCTTTTTCATCACACAATGTATGGATTGACGTTTGTGTCAACAATTTTAGAAAATGTGCTTAGACTGTTCTGATTCGTTTGGATCACAGTCCTCATTCACAATTTCTGTAATTGTTGTGCATGTTGGCAAATCTGCTTATCAATCTTCTTATATACTTATCAATCTAATTTTAAAAAATACCCGCGAATAGCCACTTTATTGCATTATGCATTATGCATATTATTTTTAAGAAAAAATAGAAACGAGAAATTATCTATTATCTATTAAAAAAAAGTTAACAACCCCAAAACTTTGTAATTTATTGATCAAGAGAAGTTTATTATTCTTGAGTCTGAAATAAAGTTATTTTTATATGAAATTATAAAAAAAATATTCTTCCCTGAACAGTTGTTACTGTCAGTTGAATCATCGTAGTGATAATATTATACTGATACCGCATAAAATGTATATGGATTCAGAAGACATTGCAGATAAGAGAATAGCTTACTATCAGTTATAAATAAAACTTTATCAAACTTTTTTGATTCCATTACTTTTATATAATTAGATAACATAAACAGAGATATGTTTAGAAATGTATGTTGTATAGGATATCTTTTTTTATACATATAACTTGATTTACTTATTACTTTGACTTATATCACTATTTTATATTTTATCAGTTTACGCGCGCGCGCAAGAAAATATATATTTAATAACAGTTTTTAATATATAAATTATCATTGTTTAAACAAATACATATATAAATATGAACAAATACATGACTATTATCTTTGAAATTTAAGACAATTATGCAATGATGTAAATATTCTTATCATTATATTTATTATCATATTTTATTCTTCAATTTTTATTTTTAAACTTGTTCAGCAATTATTATATATATATAAATGCATTAATTATTACAAAGAATCCTATTATTTGCGCGGCAGATTTAATTAAAAACTGAAAAAATTTTCTGAATCTTCCTTATTTTATTTCATTGATTAGGATTGTAGTTACTATTATATTTCTTGTGTCTATGCACAATTATTTATTTTTATACCCTTGAAACATCAGCTCCCTGTTGATTGAGCAACAATTTTAATTACAAATTTATTACAAGTTTTACCCTCATTGCTTTGCATATTGAGTTTGCGTTGATTATCTCTACAAATTTGGGAGAAAATTTATTAGAAAGGGAAAAGTTAGAGACTTTAAGGGGGCAGAGAATTAGAATTCCATAGCGACAAAGCACGACCTAGCGATATATAGGTCATCTTCCTTACTGACTACCAACAGAAGATGCCGGTTTTTTACTCACTGCTGAGTGATTGTCGATGAAGAAGGCATCCCCTACGAGCTGGCGTGAGCTTCATTCAGGTATTATCCAATTTATATATTCATAATTCATTTTATACCAATATTATTATCATTGTTGTTTGTTTCAACACTTTGTACCAGAAAGACCATATTAGGGCTCATTTTATAGATTCGCTAAATACTATCATCATAGGATACAACGAATTTTCATCGACAGGTCAGGTCAGGCGGATGGCAACAATCATTCATGTATTTTAGGGTATTAATTTTTGAGTTATATCATCTATAGATCTCTTTAACAATTTTATCTACAGACATAATATTACAAATAATATCATTATCATTATCTTATCATGCACTTGTATCGAATTTACGAAAAAAAAAAGTTTTATGTATATTCTTTGCATGCACACTGGAATCATATAAAGTTATGAGAGATTCATTTTCTTTTCTATTTAAACGACATTTGTCCAAATCATCGTATTTTTATTTGGGCAGTGAGAAAAAACGAGTTTGCTGAGATCTAAGAGGAACGCATTTTACACAAAAGAAGGAACTGTATTTATATACATACGTCCTCTGTCACTCTCTATTTCTCAAGCCATCCTCTTTGAAATCTGATTTAAAAATTTTATATCCCGAACTTACCCTTACAAAGGTTCTTAGGATGTGTAACACTAGGTTGTTGACATAGCAGCACTATGATTTCGAAAACGAACGATGTAACATCGGTGATCGACAACATCATTGCTTTGTGTAAACCTATTTCATTGTCATTGTAGGAGGAAGAGCGGAAGAAGCGTGAGGAACTAGAGAGGATTATGGAGGAGAACAACAGAAAGATAGAAGAGGCTCAGAAGAAATTAGTGAGTTATTAGCGTTTACGAAAAAAAATATTAATATGCAATATTAATTCAATTTAACATCAATATCAGGCTGAAGAAAGATTGGCTATGGTTGAAGAACAGCGATTAATGGAAGAAGAAAGGCAAAAAATGAGAAAGGAGCATGAAAAGCGTGTTAAGGAAGAACAAAAGAGGATCTTAGGCAAAAACAACTCGAGGCCTAAGTTATCTTTCTCTTTAAAATCGGTTACGTGAGTCAGTGTTGTTTCATACAGTTTGATGTGATATATACACAAAATCTTGTCAGTACTCGATCCGCGAGAACAATCGTAGATTGTATCTACATAAATACATTATAGTTTAGTGCAGTAATGTAAGACCCAAAGTTCACCCTAATGTATTCAAAACGATTGTTGAAATCAGGCAAGATTGTATTTTATTTAATTGTGATGTATTGATAAATACATCATAATTAAATAATTCTCATCTTGTTAGATTTTAACACAGATACAAATGGGAGTTCACATTATGCGAGATTACGCTAACATCAGTATGAACACAATACAAGTTTTTTATCATGTAAGAGTATTATATATAATAATTAAAAACATGTAATATCTTTAATGAAAATAGAAAACTTGAAAAAGAAAAGAAATTTTAACTATATCATATCTTGAAATATTTTTTTGAACAGTAGTGTCGCGTTCTTCTGATGTAAGTGTATTCTAGCCTATTTAAATGTGTTCTATGATTTACATATATATGTATAATTTGTACATTATAAATTCTCTATTATCATCTTAATATTAAATATGTAATATTTTATTTCAGTGAAATGAATCACATATAACATTAGATCATGTGTATCACAAAAAATAGTAAATTAATTTCATATTGTTAAATTGAATGTAATTTCTTATATCGTGAATAATAATCATCATTATACTTTTCATTTTTTTTACAAGTTATCTATTTTACGAACGTGTGTTAAAAATGAATGATTTTCACAATAATGTGATATGTTTAAGCAACTATCTAACGATACGCGTCATATGATCATAAACATCTACTTTTAGGATCCATTTTCAGAATCTGATATAAAATATATTTATTCTACAAAATGAGAAATAATAAAATGATTTTATAATAAAAAGACAAATTAAAAGAATAATAGCAATTTAAAGAATTATAAAATTAAGTGATTGTATACGTGAATAATATATAAACATGGGCATAACTGTCTTATATCATAATGTATATTCATTGTTCTGTGAAAAAAAAATATCTATAGTATATAAGATTGTATACCTACCGCGCATTGTTACTTGTAAAATAAACATGTTTCTAATAAATTACTTGCTCTCTTTCTGCTAATCGCGCGTCATGCAATGAAAAAAGAGAATACAAATGTGCTTTTTGAACACGTTTATCTAGCAATCCATAACGCATTGTTTATATGCTAATACGAAATTGCATTAGGATTGGACGGATTATGATTGGAACTGAAACAGTTCTGTGCGAAATAAGTTTTCGGAGAAGCAATGTTACAATTGTGTTCGAGTTGGAGATTTCACGACAATTTCGGCATTATAAATAAACCTTTACCACGAATGCCAAGACTCGTACCTTGCCCCAAGACATTGACTCCATAAAACGGATTACGTTGCTTGTAAATACATTCGAATCTGCCGCATAGTACTTTTTTATTTTTACGACGATCTAAGATCACTAAATTATTAAAATAGATGTGAGATTTTATATAATATTTTTATAAATCTTTATATATTTATATTATGTTCCATCTATTTTTCTATTTTTAAAATTATATTTTTCTTTTTACCTTTCATTGCGTCTTCTATGACTTCCGGATAGAGTTTTGCGGTGACTTCGCTGCTTGGCGGATGCAATCGCGGATTTGTATTTATTTCTAATAGCCATACCGAGAAATCATCCGCTATTACGAAATCAGCACCGTACAATTGAAAACTGTTTTTACGGTTTACCATATTATCTTGAGACGCCAGAAGTGCTCCTATCAAATTTTGCTTTATCCCTGGTCTGATGATTTTTTCCCAAGCCATTTCTTGATCGCGCGATCTAAATCAGCAATTTAACTCCAACTAATCAATCGATTAATTTTTAAGAAAGTTTGTAAGAGAGCTCGTAAGATAAATACTGTAGATAATTTTTGAAATCCTGAAGATTCCAATGAAGTTCTTTTGGTAAATCGGAATTGTATCTCGGTAACTTTCGATATTTTAGCTGCACGGTCGTATTGCACAAATGAATGGATTCGTGAAAATCACTAAGAGTGAAATTTTTCGACGCGAATCGTATTAAGATATCCCTGATTAAATAATCTAAATTATTGAAAGCTTTAAAGAAATACAGAAAAGTTATAAAATGCGAAATACTTGAACATCCAAACGACAAGAGGCTGTGTACTGGTTATCAGAAACCATTGTCTAATATCTACTTTTGTTTTATAGACAAGCAGTGGTCGCTCTATAAAAATTATGATTATAATTTATATATTTTTTTAAAAATTGCATTGCATTTCTTGATCGTATACTTTATATTATTATGTTATTAAATATTTTATATTATTATGTTAAGTACTTTATATTATATGTTATTAAATATTTTATATTATTATGTTGAATGACCTTTTGAGAGATGGTACCTATATATTTCTGTACAACATATTCAGTATTTTGTTTCGCAGCCTGATTTACTTTGGCAAGAATATCGACTATAGAACTCTTCAAAACGATTCCGCGTCCTAAACTGTCGTCGCCCGGTTTTAAAATCCAAATATTACGTATACCGTCGATCCTACTTTGCGATCGATATTTCATCACTGTTTTCATTACATCGCGCACAGATGTTACAAGATCCTATAAATTCCAAAATTCTTTAATCGCGCTTTTTTCTTTTTTCAGATTTGTACTATATATATTATTAAGAAAAAAAATTATATAATAATAATGTTTGTACATACATTTATATCAATTTTTTCGCTTTCTTTCAATAAAACACGTTCGTATATTATTTGATAGTACCAATCTAGAAATTGATACCATGCAGATAGAGGAATATCCTCGCAAATTACAAGGTCTATATCCTCGTGTGTTTGGATACTGAAAATGATTTTCGTACAAATCATAATTTAATCATAATCATGATTTTGTATAATGTAAATAATACTTTTACAACCTTATATATTCTATACAGCGTTTCAAAGCGAACAAAATTGCATCTATGGGGATTGTTCCATTCAGAGACCAGGTGTTCTTCGCTCCTACCAAATTGGTGAGTAATAAAAACCACTTTAAAATTCCAAAACACGCAGTAATGTAATAATCTTGTATAAACTCGTCTATTTGTGCCGACTATTAGGAATAATTATATGTATATAATAATTGTATAAATATTTTTTAGTATTGTATAATTTTCAAATGTGCAATATCCATACTTGATATATATTGTAGCATCGAGGAAATTGTACATCTGACACTCCGGTTTCGTAAAACCAATAAGCATTTTCCAGATTATTACACATGTCAATCTAAATATTTTATTAATTAAAAATCGTTTATTCCACATTATCCAGCTTTTAAATTAAATTACCTTTGATGTAAAATAACTGCCAGCAAATTTATTCACAATAGTCTTGTCGTCCGTTCTTATATTAGGTTTTTTATTCGTATACCATATAAAATCAGGAGGGGTTTGAAGCAATTTTTCGATTTGTTCCAAGCCATCTGTAAAGTGAAAATTTTAACTTTCAAGTTAATTTCCTTTGAACGGTGACGAAGTCTTTAAAAAATGAAATACCTTCATACGTGTCAGGAATCATCGAAATTATTTTTCTAATTGCTTTTTTTTCGAGCCAGCCTCTATCTGCCAATGGTTTTCTCAGAGCCGGAAACGTGCCACAGATTACATAATATTTATGGTCGATTATGGCTCTTGTCAAGACTTTTAGTAAAAAATTTATCTTTGCTTCGTCATCTGTTACTAACTTTAAATAATCTGTCAATATTATATTCCCATTTTCCTGATCGTTTTCTCTGTCTTTCGATTCGAATATTTCTTCTAAATTTTCGCGATTACAACAAATCTCGGCATCCACGGTTTTGATCCTTTGATCTGCGCATTGCGAATTAATGTTCAATTTTGGGACTGTTAGAACTAATTGTAAATTTTTTTCTTCATTGCTTGCGCTTTTTGGATAAATCTACGATTTTATAAAATTGATAACGTTGGTAAAATAAATCAGAAGAATCTATAGAATCTCTCGATGCAAACCTGCCAACCTTCCAGATGTTTTCTGATTGTGCAATTTTTTGAAGTTAAAGTTATTTGCCACTTATTAAATTGATTGTCTGCACAAATTATCGAATTGTTATTGCTGTCACAGTGCATGTTGCTGAAATTAAAAATGTTTTGTATTTTTTAATTGAATAATCTTTTAAAATATGATCTTCAGACTTGATAATTTGCTATGAAAGCGACGATTTTTACCGCTTTCGTTTTACTTTTATCGATTATCATATAACTCGATAATCTACATTCATGTTTAATGACGTGAATTTCTTATTATGGTTATAATAAATATCTTTAAAAATGCATGATACATATATTTCCAAATTAATGCAAAGCTTTTTCTTATATTTTTCTTATATTTTATTTATCTACTAAATTTTTCTGGTCTTTGCATTTGTTATTATCTTTTATATCTCTTTAATGTTTTCTTCATTGATTCATTCAAGTATTTCTCCACTGCAGGATTTTGAAAGATTGGCTTCTGAAGCTCATCAGTTTGATTCTTTGAGTTTGCGATAGGTAATTTCTGATGTTCTTTATCCGACTCTGAACGTTCGTCTAATTGAGGACATTTAACATTCGAATATTCCAATTGATTTTTTGAGGGAACCGTTGAAAGCATTTTTGATAAAACTTCGTCGTTTTTATTCATTTTTTGAGTAACCTCTTCGAAAATTCTTAACATGTATCTATTTCTTAACTTGTTCTTTTATTTGTGAGGAATTATCGCGCTTCTGCTAGTTGGACTAACATTGGAAAATTTTTTATTTATCACGATATTTCAGAATATTTTTATAAAGAATTTTGAACAATGTAAATTAAAATTGAAATTGTAAGAGAAAGAATTTTGAAAATCGCATTGAATTTATTTTTATCGTTCGAAGAACTTGTGTTTTGTTTCGATATTTTTCGATATCTTATGTAATAAAGACTTTTATGATGGTGTGAGTAAATTATTAGTAGTATATCGATAACATTTATTGATTGTATACATATATCACTTGTGTAGATAGAATTCGAGAATTGATCAACAGTAAAGAGTAAAGAGATAGATAACGAATAAATAACAAGCGCGATTGATAGATTTTCTGATTATTTAGTCAGACTTAAACCGACAGCATACATGTCGGTGATATCTCCTAGAACTTTATTTTTCTTATGATGCATTCGTTTTTTCGGAAAGCTGCGGATTTTATTCTTAATAGTTGACGCAGAGATGGCTTTTGTTGTTGGCGTAAGGGTCGGCAGTGACGGTACTTGTGGCGAAGTCGTTACGTTTCTTTTGTACTTTTTCACAGCATCTTGCATCGCAGTTTTGATGATCTAATAAAAGTACGGAAAATAAAAGAAAAATTGCTAAACACACATGGAATGATAAGAAATTTGTATGCGAACCTTCTCTTCATTTTTTCTCAATGGTTTTTCAGATTTAAGCATCATATTCGCCGATTGCTCTTGAAGAGCCATAATCTTTGATATCAATGTTTGTCTCGTCGGAGATGCATCTAATTTACTATTTGCAGTGTCGAATGTACGTAACTTTCGTGCCGGTTTATGCGGAGAAGATTTTCCATTTCTCAAAGGTTTAATCTGATTATTCTGTGTGAAACATAACATTAAGTAATTATTTTCATTTCGATGTTGCTCTTTTTAATTGAATTTCAATTACCTGAACGTTAGTTTTAGACAAAGTTGACGACTTTATCTTATTGATAGGTTTTACATTTGCCGAAGTGCTCTTTGTGAGAATTTCTTTCTCGTCAGAAATTGAAGACTTCGTTGGTGCTGTCGCCGGAAGTGCCAATCTCGATTTAGGCGAATCCGTGTTGTAATAAGAATTCAACTCTTGATCAAGCTGAATCTCTAGTTCCTCGATAAGATCGACGATTACCGGCCCGATATTGTTGTGCACTATCGATTTTTTTTTCGTCTAAAAACAAATAAAATATTATCAATATAAAATATAAAATACTATCGAAATAAAATACTATCAATATCTGCAACAATAAATTATTTATTGTCTTTATAAACTCACCATCGGAGATTTCGCGATTAAGCTGGTTTTGGAATCTTGATTCAAACTCGATTTCTTCTCGCAAGTGCTGAGACGAGTACCTTGAAGCGACAAAGCGGCTCCCAAATAGGGTTGGCAGCTCGGCATTCGTTGTTTGTATGCTAATTCAAAACCTCCGGTATTTGCAGTTTTATCTTCTCGAAAATCTATCACGACTACCGAACAAATATGATTTTTTACTATGATCATTTGTATATTAATTTAGAAAAGAAAAATAATTTTTTGAATCGTTAAAATTATCGTTCACCTTTAATGGTATCTTCCATCACCTGTCGACATAATCGCGTAGTGACACTAGTGGAATAACTCATGTCCGGGTGACTGTTGATCTCGATCAGCCATACAGAAAAGTCCTCCATGATCATAAAATCAGCACCATATAATTCGAAACTATTTTTCCGTCGATCCATAGCTTCTTGACTAGCCAATAACGAGCCCACCAGACCTTGCTTCATTCCAGGATAGATTAGCTCATCCCATACATTATCGTGACCTTGAGATCTAAAGAATTTTTATGAAAATCGTAAGAATTATTATTTCAATCTTATATGTTCAGAAATTCTTCTTGCATGTTCTTTTATCGGAGACAGATATAGAGAACATTTAAAAAGTTTTAAAGGAATTTTAGAAGGGCGTAATTCTTCATATGATATAAATCGTACTTGAGAAACTCCTTGAATGTCGTGGCGTCCCACATATTATCCGCGGGTAGAGCGGGGTCCCTGTCGCCGCAGTTATTGTATTTGCATTGAATCGCGTGATTGCACAGGTGGATCGACTCGTGAAAGTCATCCAGATTGAACTTTTGCGAGCAAAAACGGAGATAACTCTCCCTGTAATAAAATGGCGAACCTTGCGCTAGCGGCAATTAAATAGAGAATAGCGGATATTGTCTGCGGATATTTATATCTACAAACTTAACTATCAAGGAAACAGGGTCGCTTTAATGTCAGCGAGGCATAAATTGATTATTACCCTAGTTCCGGAGCTCTATCATTTATTTCTTACAATCGAGCCGCTAATTGTTCTGGCGTGAGCCAGATGTTACCAAATGTCGTGACTTATCTAAAAATCCTTGGTATATTTGTATCATGTACCTGTACATCCAGAGAGTTAAAGGTTGAGCGCATGTCACGATGAACCATTGTCTTATGTCGAACTTTGTATTGTGAATTAATAACGGCCGTTCTATCAGAGAAATAATCAAATTATAAAAACAAATAGCCTGAGAGTATTCTCTTTCCAATTATTAATCCGACAATTTTATTACCGATGTACTTTTGCACAACGTATCGTGTGTCTGGTTTGCCTGTTTGATTTACTTTCGCCATTACGTCCTCCAATTTGTTTATTAGAACGATACCGCGTCCTCGGCTTTTGTTTCCAGGTTTCAGGATCCACATGTTCATTATGCCATCCATATCTATCTGCGGCCAATACTTTCTCATTTTTTTTAATATGTGCTTTGAAGCTAGAACATATTTCTGCAAATATAATATAATTTCTTGATTGATAAATAGCATGATAATAAATAAAGTAAAAGAAAAATTAAAAAATTGTTACTTGTCGGCAGATATCTCACATTAAAGGGTACATTGGTGCGAATGAAGAGAGCTTGACCATGAATAATTTGGTAATACCAACTAATAAATTGATCCCATTGATGAGACCAGACTCTTTCAGCCTCTTGATCGATATCTTCGTGTGATTGGGCACTGATATAATCGTTACATCTTTTAATCGCAAAATCGAGAGCCTTGAGAGGTATTGTACCAGTTGGTGAGCGTACGACTTCTTCATCCTCGATGTTGGTTTTATCCACTAGCCATTTCAAGAGACTCAAGCAACCTGTAAGTCTAACAAAATATAATTTATAAATCTTTATTATTAATCAATGTATTAATTGAATAATTATACATCTAGCAGACAGTCGACCAACTCACCGGAAATCCTCAATAAAGGCGTGCATCTGATCATTCTGACATATGTTGTAGCAACGTGGGAATAAAGTGTTGGCCACTCCAGCTTCGTAATACCAATGCATTTGTCTGACGCTTGAACATAAGCCCACCTGAATAATTGATTTTCGAAGAAGTACATGCACCTTTTCCCTAACGATTTGTCGGCACGCTCGTCGAAACTGTCTATTCTCGACAACGCGTGTTACATCCTCTATCTAAACACTTCTATACTTTACAAACATTTTTCATACATCTGAATTAAGCGTACTAATTCTTCACAAAACTTATGTAACTAATTTTTTACACTAAAATTAGAAAAGTGATCATTCCGCATTATATTTTGAATTGTAAATTTTAGATTATGATGACTATAAATAGAATTTTAAAAATAGTACAGCAATTATGATGGGCTAATGATACCTTGGACGTAAAACCAGCTCGACAATATCGATTGAACACAGTAGTTTTGTTATCTTGCGCGGGCCAGCCGGGCCAATCGGACCCTGTGTTCCAGAGGAAGTCAACAGTATGATTGGTAAGCATTCTTGATATCAATAAATATTCATTTGGGTGATCCTTCAAATCACCTATTCCAGCTAATAAAACTACCGGGCTGGATTCGACGCTAAAATGCTGATCAGCTGCAACGATTATCATTTTTGAAAAATGTAAGATATAAATTATAAATTACAAATGTTCAGTTTTTTCATTAAAGTAAAAAAGTCTATTAGAAGTTGTGAGGTGGCCGAGTGATTTATTACCGCCGCTGTTTCTACGATAAAATTTCTCGCACCAGCCTCTTTTCAGCATGCAATCGCGAATGACCCGTGACTTGCCATAAATCATAAAAGTATGATGGGCAGTTATAGCGTCCTTCACGATTTGTTTGATACGCAAAAATCGTTCGTGAAGGGTTGGTTCTAAAGGCAGTTCTAAAGATGATTCAATTTTATTTTCTGAACACTGTGGCTTTTCTATAAAGAAAATTTAAAATGTACATTTATTTGATATTTTTAATCTATTTATGTTAAACATAATTTTATTAGATGTTTTCAACCTTCCAAAATTTTAATATCACAATTTGTTGCATCCGTATTCACCACTTCCTCTCCGGGATTTTCATTTTTGTCCTCGGTACTTTCTTTCGTATTCTTTTTGTTCTCATTTGAACTTTCCAGGTTTGAAGAGGATCCATCATTGGCATTCATGTAGCGGAGAACCGCAAAACTTTCCCGCGCAAATGCGTATCACTGATTTTCATGGATTCTTCATCGTTCGGCAGATATCAATAAAAGGTGTGTAAAGAAAGCGTCGTTATTTTAATCTGAAACTGCTATTGCATAAATATATTTATATTTACAACTTAGATTGATTCAAGAATAACAAAATCTATATTATTAAAGATATCTTTAAAATATTTATATATTATCTTTAAATATTCTAATATCTTTAAAATATTCCATACAAATAAATTATAAAAATCTCAAAAGCAAAACTTGCAAATACGAAAAGCACATGCTTAATTTTCAATGCAATCCAATAGATTGTAGCAAAACCCACTGTGACACTTTTGATACCTGTTGAATCCTCGATACTTGTCCAATAATAAATACATTTTTTGCAGATATCAAAAAGTATTCGCGCGAGACTAATTAAAGATTGTTACTTTCAAAAGGAAAAGTAAATAGAGCGTTGCCGCACGATGAAGAAAACTGAGCAAAGATGATATACGGATGGAAGTAAAGGCAAGACTGAACGATGACTACGAGGACACACGCGAGTCAGATGGTAGAATCTGATATTTCGCAGGCGCGCGCAGGGATGTTTTAAGGCGCCCTTGTTAAAAGTAATTGGATCACGCTGATATCTTACCATAAAAATTATCTGATGAAATCCCTTTCTTACTCAAAACTACTAAAAAATCAATCATCTCAGATCATTCAAGAAAAATTTGAGTCACAGGAAACTCTATATATCTTTGTCGGACGGTAAACAAAATTTTTAAAATTAAAATTTATGTGTCAATTGTTTTAATTGTGTGTCAAATAATAGTTATATAAATTTAAAAGAATTAATCATTATTTAAAGAAAAATTTCGACAAAAGTCCTTCAAGTATTAAAGGCACTTGTATAAGACACGCTCTCAAGTATTTGCTAATTGTTGACGTATATATAATGAACAAGTACTACACTAAATGATTGCGTTAACCTGGGCAATAAAAGTGGATGAAACGTTCCTGCACACGTTAGTTGTGCAAGTGATGGTTGAACGGGAGCTTACGAGCAGCGTACCAGGTACACCCCCGCGGCCCAATTCTCGCGCAACCCCCCCGATCGGAATATAGGCAAGAAAGTCAAAGCAATCGCACGGTTAATCGGACCCTGCTCCTCTTTCTTCGGCTTTGCGTGTATTTTGACCCACTTACACAATTGCATCTCCGGTTGCGTGGAGAAATCGCGGCAGGTGGCGGCCTGATGAATGATTCGCTCGCTCGTTCGGTTTGATATTTTCGTTAATTACAACAGGGGGTTTGATCCTCGTCGTTTGATAATGTCTATTTTCGGAAACCGACCGAATTCATTTCCAAATTTGGCACTGATCGCGTGCAAGATAGGAGGCACGCGCGGCGAAGTCTTGAACGATATACTCTGAGATTTTGAGAAACTCAAGAAAATATTAATAGAACACGAAACACCGAGAATTTGTTGAACGAACGATTTGAATGATTGACATATTGCTGCCGCTGATACACGATATTGGAAAAGTGAAGATCGTAAGGAACACATGTGTAGTGACACATAGAAAACAAACATACATATATGAATAAATAATTGTGAAAAACGTATAATTCTCTTTCATAAAATATAATAATATTATTTGATGCAAAAAGAATAAATTTATTATTTGGAAACTTTCTATATATATTAATCTATATAAATCTCTCTATAAATCTTTAATTATTTAATCTTATATTTAACAATTACTTAGTCTTTCTCATTCTATAACTATGTCGTTAAAATTATCAACAAGTTTGTTTGCTTTTTTATTTGGCTTGCAACTGTTATTTGGATCGAGGGCACGCGATCTTTAATAATAAAAATGTTTCTCACCTATGGCATGAAATCGTTAAAAATTTTTATCATTATAATATACACTGTAAGAAAAGTATGTAAAATTACACATATAATCAGTGTAACAATTACGCTATTTATGGAAATATATAAATTCATGTACTTTTACAAAAATTAGTTTTTTTACTCTTTATTGTGTAAATATCTGTTTATATTTGATGAGAAATTGCAAAGTTAAAATTATAATTTTTGAATTTTATGTAAATGTACAATTTTTTGTAATATTTATATAAAATTTAAAAATTACACTTAATAAACGAATATTTACACAAAAAAGTAAGATAACTAATTTTTGTAAAAGTACATGAATTTATATATTTTCGTTATAAATAGCATAATTGTTACACTAATTATGTATGTAATTTTAAATTAAATTTAATATGTGAAATTGTATAAATACATATAAACAATACATATAACAAAATGTATTATTACAGTAAACATTTCTAGAAATCTACTTCTAACATGTAAATTTATTAGTACAAGATGCTTACTTACCATTTAAGATAATAATTTTATCTATCTACGAAATATAAATTTACTAATGTATGTAATATACACCTTTAATAATTGGTACTCACTAGTATTACTCACTAATAATAATTGTAAATTTACATAAAAATTTTTTACAGTGTATTATATTCACTTTCTAAAAATGAATAATGATTTTTTGTAATAATGATTTTTTATGATGCAATTTTATTATGCAATTTTTTGTAGTATTGCTTCTTATATTATAATAATATTTTACACAATTATTTTAAACAGAATAATATATCAAGAATGTTTTGTTATTAGAATCTATTTGAAAATTAATAATGTAATATTTTCTTGAGCAATAATGTAACGTATATTTATTTCTTATTTATTATTTCTGTCTGCTTTTCTTAAAATAAAATATATCTTTTGTATTTTTATCATTAAGAATAATATTTTTAGATATTAATTTAGAATTTTTAGCACATTAGCACTTTTTATTATTAAGAAAAAAGATAGTATTACGTCAGCAGCTCTTAAGTTTAGTTTTAAAAAGAAGTAGAATTACATCTTTAATGTGTTAATGTGCTTTCAAGTTTTGGGAGTATGTCTTTTGTAGCCAAGGGCATCGTTCAAAGTTCAAAGTTCGCGCCATATTATAGTTTCTAAATCCCGCTAGGATGCGTTCAGAAATCCTACTCCTGGTGGGGTAAATTAATTGACCAATCAGGCTAAAGAAAATATAATATTGGAGGGATCTTGCCTACCAATTATATTGCTATATATAATTTGTTTCAGGAGGATCAACAAAGAGATGGATATATTCTGTCTCAACTTAGGCTCCCTCTTCCTTTCGTAACCTTTCAACAGACCTGTCACATATGTTTTACGGGCCACGTGAATGATATCTTAACCATTTTTAATTTTCCCTTTCCACATGTCTCATTTTTATTTTATTTGTCGGTTTTATCATTATTATAAATTTTTCTTTAATTATAAAAAAAAAATTTGTATATTGCATCCAAGAATGCTTTCGAAAAGAAGTGAACTAAAATACCAGATCATGCGTAGTTACGAACCTGCATAGTTTCAGGAAAATGTCCTTGACTTCTTAAGTGTGCTGGGGCCCCTCCACTAAACAAGTTTCATGTGTCGATGTGAGTTGGCAAAAAATAATCTAAATGTACAATCAGCCATCATTTAATAAATGGATTGACAAGCGCTTTACCAACAGTTCCAAGTCACTCGTGATTATTTCCTCGTCACATTCTATGCGGGATGCCCATGCAAAATAATATCAAGTAATATATATCACGGCGGTATGGCTCAATTTATTAAAAAAGCAGCATTATTGTTATTTACTCAAGAATGTACGAGGGAGTACTTGGACAAATTCAATTTTTTTCACGGTACGTTCTCATTCCAATAACATTAACTGCAACTTTATTTCAGTTTTTCATTATATGTGAAAGTAATATTTTTCAGTTGTGTTTTACAAATAAAAATTTTCAATTTAAAATTGAAAAATATAAATAATTTATTTATAATTTATTAAATAAGTTTTCTCTTGTCTTTGCGATTGATGAATTAATGTTATTATTTTTCAAAATCAAACTTTACATGTTTTACTTTTTTACAATTCTATTCTTATAAAGAAAGACCATATTTGAAATATAACACTTTACTGGTGCTTGACTGTTTTCAATGTATTAAATTGAAAATTTGTTGCTAATCTTTATAAATAAGCAAACTTGTATGCAAATAAAATATGATTATTTTGAAAATGTTTCAGTCGCATGCTTCAAGGCGACGTTAAGCAAACTTTTAGGAATGGCCATCATTGGAGGTTCTTTGCTTGGTTAGTACAATCATTATTAGTGAGAGATGAAAATATTTCATTGCTTTATGAATATATGCATAATATTTTATTCAATAATCATGATTCCATGTAATCGCTTCAACAAATAATTTTACTATATGATTTATATTAGTTTAAAAATTTATCTCTATTTATAGTTTATATAATATATATTTCTTGATTCTGTTTTGCTATTTTATATATATATGTATGTGTCTTATCTGTATGTTAAATGTATCATATTATCTTGCTTTTTTTTCTTTTTTAGTAAAGGTACCTCAAATTGTAAAAATTCTAAAAAACAAGAGCGGTGAAGGAATTAATGTCTTCAGTGTATTATTAGATTTATTTGCCATTACTGCAATGTTGTCTTATAGTTTTATGAGAGGATTTCCATTTAGGTGAATAAGTAATTCATTAACAATGTATAAAAAAAATTTTTCTTCTGCTTAAAACCTTATTCAACATTGTATAATATTGTGATTTTAGTGCCTGGGGAGATGCAGTATTTCTGGGAGTTCAGACTTTGATTATTGCAGTCTTAGTAATGCATTATAATGGAGATACAGCAAAAGCGACTGCATTTCTATCCGCTTATTTAGCAGTGCTTTTTACAGCTAATAGTGGATTAACGCCTATTCATATTCTCTGGGCATGCCAAACAATGAATATACCAATTGTTCTTATTAGTAAGGTATACAGTTTAATTATCAAAATTAAATCTTGGAAGAGAGAATATCTCATTTTTTTTATTACTCATACATGTATCAAATTTTATAAATTATTAATCAATGATTTTACATGATTATAGTTTTCACAAGCCTATACAAATTATTCCAATGGACATACCGGCCAATTATCGGCGGCAACATGTTTTATGCTCTTCTTCGGTTCTTTCGTGAGAATTTTTACTTCCATCCAAGAGACAGGCGATACAGCTATGATAACAATGTATATGTGTTCCACATTGGCAAATGGTGTTATAGTGGCACAACTTCTTTACTACTGGAACATAGGTGTAAAAAGTAAAGAAAAGGTTAAAAAGAAAGAATAAAATGAAAGAAATATGAATGTTTATATACAGTGCACAATTGATAATCTATATAAGCCGATAATAATTGTAAATTTGATATACATGGCTGTATGAAATTTTGTGTGAATGATATTTTATGAAGCTAATGTGATATTGAAGAGATGAATACTTAGGAATCAGTTTCCATAAAGGAAATAAATTTGGAACTTTGTTCATTATCATTATATATACTGCTGCCATTCAAAGTGCACTATAATGTTGCAATTTTAATAGCCAGTATATATAAACAGTTTGAAATATCCTATTGTAGCAGTCAGTATCATTTTATAATTTGAAAGATAAACTGGTATTATCATCTCTTATCAATAGACATTATATAAGATGACAATACATAATCTAAAAAATATCACTTTTTAAATATACGCAAGATAAAATTATATTAGATAAAACTATATTACTATTCATTTCCTCCACATATCTCTGTTAAATATTCTTTCGAAACAAATATAAAACAAAATAATATATCTTAATAGTTTAAAGAAATTGTAAACAATTAAATCTGCTTTAGATGATTTTGCAACGAACTTCGAGACAGAATTTCATCTACTTAATATTTCGTACATATTTTCATGTACATGTTTTAATATGCATTTTGTATGTGTGTACATTCTATCTTTTTAAATGTTCTTTACATTATACGCGCAAAAAATGAATTAAATTATATAAATTTATAATTTTTAAATTATGTAAATATATAAACATATAATTATATAAATATATAATTATATAATTTTGTTATAATATTTTGTTATATTACATATTATTTAAAATGCGTTTTAAAAAATATTTTATATATGTTGTGTTATATAATAACATAAATTACAATTTTTTGATATTGTGTTATTGAAAGTATGAATCATTTATATATATATACATTAAATGATTATATTGTTGAAATACTTATGATTTATTTCAAGCTTGCCCAACCTTTATTAAAATATAATCAACATTACATTTATTATTAGAAGTAATATCACAGAAAAAATTGGACTGATTAAAATTATAATTTTTGAATTTATAATTAGCTAAATATATTATCTGTAATATACTTTATAAAGCTTAAAAAGTGCTTCTAAGTAATATTATTTCTAATAATAATTGTAATGACTACATGATATTTAATTTTTTTAGATAATGTAACTTAATTTTTATTTCAATTTGTAATTTATTAGAGAAATATGCAATGAGTTTCTATTACTATTGTGTATTTACATTTACATTTTGTATAAATATTTCAAATTTTTTTTTTTTCGAAAAAGTAAATATATTTATACATTCTGTTGTATATATATATATATATATATATATATATATATATAATATGTATATAATATGTATTTTTTATGATATTATGATATTATTATTTTTTAAACATATTCCTGAAGTAAAAATCGATCTTTGATGTTATTATACTAATGTAAACAAAGTCATTTAAAGTTTTTAAAAATTTTTAATTTGCAAAGTATTTAAATATAATCAAAAAGAAAACTGAGAAGTGTCGTAATCAGTGTTTAGGTGATCTCTTTGAAAGCGATACTCCCTCTATGGACATTGAAAACGTGGACATGAACTACAAAGATTATGTCTACGAATATTCTCAGAAGGTAACATATATATTTTCTCTCTAATAATATAAATAATGTAAATAAAAATATGAATAATTTAATTAATAAAATTAATTAATAATTTAATTAATAAAAATATTAGTATGTTCTCTCTTTTCACGCTATTATTTATTTATGTATGTTTCTTCTTTTTTGTTTTCAACATCAATTATTTATTTATTTATTCCATTCACTATAAGTCAGTCTTTTAAAATACAAAACCAAATATTATAGAATTTGACTTTGGAAAAGCGCGATAAAACAATCAAATAAATTTAAATAACTCTAGCGAAAATGAATATTCGGAGCGTAAGTCGAATGTAAGGAAAGAGTAATAGAAGCGTAAACGAAGCTCCTAAGAAGCGTAAACTGAAATGAAGCTTTTAACGCTTCGACGTTAAAAGCTTCGTTTCAGTTTACGCTTCTGTTATTCTTTCCTTACATTCGACTTACGCTTCGAATATTCATTTTCGCTAGGGAATTAGCATAACGAAAAGTTCCTTGACACATCAATTGTTTAATATAATAATTAATTTAAAATAAAATATCTCTTCAGGCTTGTCCAACCTTTAAACTAAAATATAATCAACATTACACTTATTATTAGAAGCAATATCATATATAATCAATAAAATAAAATATACTTCTATAATTTAAAATTCCACGTGTATATGTAGTACGTAAAATATTTCGGCAAAGAATTATAATAATATCATATTTGGCTTTGGCAACGTATAGCAAGCGCCATGGGCGTCCATATAACTTTTTTCTAGGAAGGACAGAATATACATATACTTAAATGTGTACGTGCATGCGTGCGTGCGTGCGTGTGTGTGCGTGTGTGTGTGTGTGTGTGTGTGTGTGTGTGTTGTATGTGGTATACACACACACACCATTTTTGTTCAAGTTGTGAAGGATTAAGGATTCAAAAATAAGATACATACTTTATTTGGTATAAATAAAACTATGAAAAATAATTATTCAGAAAAAGCAAATTAAAATATTAAAATCCAGGAGGGGGCATATGCCCCTTCTTGCTCCCTCCATGGGCGCTCATGATAAGCGCGCTATTATTGTATACATATTATGGCCTTGTCATCATTCCCACGGTGACTTTTGAGTAATAAAATGGTGGTGAGAAACGCTTCGTATATTGTAATTCTTTTACTAAACACGATTACGATTAGTATCAAAACATAATTTACTATAAATATTAATAAAAATTAATTAAAAAATAATTAATGACATGAAATAGTATCTCAATGATAAATCTTTATCGATTCGTAATTATTCATTACTATACGAATAAAAATTGAAACAGGGAATACATAAAAGGAGAGATAAGAAAATTAAATATGTTATGATCTTTCGATCATCGATGTTTATTATAACATTTCTTTAACAATATTAGAATTAAGTATATTTTGACCAATACTTTAAATTTTCTCAGTTCTTGTTAATTAAGCAATATACAATAAACGAGAATCGATTAAATGATAGAAATGCAAAATATTAAATAATCATCTTCAATCGTTACGATCTTTACGGACAATAATTATTTTAATACTTAAAGTCAACTATATTTCATCCATATTACTTTATCGTTCTACTTGACAATCTAAATTTATATAATTTGGATTATAAGGGAACACGTGATAAAACAATCGAATTATAAATGCAAATAATTAGCATAACGAAAGATTTCATGATGAATAGTTTAATAAATAATCAATTAATCTTAATCAATAAATTAAAATACTTCTATGATTTAATATTCCTCGCATGAATATTTTATTACAGAAAATATTTCGGCAACGAGAGAATTATCAATAACATCGTGTTCGACCTTGATAACAGTAAACAGTATCGCGCTATTGTTACACGGCTTTATTATCATTTGCACAGTAACCTTGACTAGTGACGAGAGTGACGTTTTACATATTATCAAATTTTTTCTTCACATAGTCGACTTTGACGATATAAACAGTATCGCGGTAATGTTTATGACTTACGATCATTCGTTCAGTAGCTCTTGAACAGTGAAATAGTGATGTGAAACGTTTCATGTATTATTAAATTCTTTCTCTAAACACAAGTGTCTAATTGCAAGTGTAACGAGGAACTTTTCGTGAATGAGTATAAGTGCAACGAAGAATTTAAATGAGTCGTCAACGAGGATTGAAGTACCACGAGGAAAAAGTGAAGAAAGCAAAAGAAAAAAGGAGATTTTGAAAATGGATGGATATGATGTAAGTCATTAATATAAATAATATAAATTATTTATCATATTCATTATTTATTATATTGTTGCGTCCCGTCTCGCTGAATGTATTCGTCCCGTTGAATTATTTAGAAGAAGATCGTTTTTGCGCGCGTTGTCAAGATATTATTATAAACAACAAATCTGAGCTGTGCGGGCGCGTGTCTATTTGTGATCTATTTTACAATTATTCTGAATTCTTGTATGTCGCGGTTTATTAAAATTCTTATGCACCTTAAATCGCGTTATTATTTACGTGCGTCAGTGTATGCCGATTGTGTTGCGTACGTTCGATATATATCGTTCCGCAACAATATACAAAATATATAACGAAATTATATATTTAAAATATACATATTTCACGTTTTGTTTTATTTCTTTGATAGTGATTCAATAGTGATTTTAAATTAAAACATATATAATACATATACTTATAAAAATATTCCATTTTATTTTAATATAATTAAAACATTTATAAAATTTTAATTAATATTTTATATTTTATATTAATTAAAATCATTATTTTCAGGTACTTCTTATATTTCTTTATAAAATATTTTATATTGATATATTTATTTCAATATTTCATATATTAAAAAATAGAAATTTTTTATTTAGCTTATTTTTAAAAGTTTATATTTAAGAAATATAAATTTTTTTTTTAATTATGAAATTTATAATATTAAATATATCTATTTAAAAGTAAAAATATAAAAATTAATTTCGCACAATAGTTAATTTTAAAAGCAATTATTTTGAACATTGCTTTATATAATAAATTTTCTCTTAGCTTTTATATTTTTATTTATTGTTTACATTTGCGAATTTAAATTTATGTACTATATTATAAAATAAATTTCAAATTATATATTATATTATATATAAAATATTATATATAATATAACCCTCCCATGAGGTACACCTTGTCGCGGTGGGAGGGCTTAGTACTTGGATGGTGCTTTAAGGTTTATTTTAAATTTTTCAATTTATGATAAATCTTAAGGTGCCTGAATAGGAAGCTAAGTACCCTTTCGCGTCGTCGGTGCCATCAACGTGTCGCGGATGGCAAGCGCTTCGTCAACGCGTTAGGTATATATTAGGGAGTGCCGTTAATGGTATATACATCGCGCGATCAAATACAAAATTTTTAATCGTAATAAAAATCGAAATAGTGCGGGAGTGCCGTTCAGTATCGCGCGTAAAATAACAAAAATAGCGATATAAAAATATCGCTCGCGAGTGCGGGAGTGTCGTTAAAAGTATCGCGCGCCAACAACATGAGAGGAGGAGGAGGCCTAGGAAAGGCATCTTGCATCAGCGGAGCAACCTGATGGTGAATATCTATTATTTGTATATCAATTGTTATAAATCGTTATAAACGAACAATAATTCTATCTTATTCAAATGAATTAAAAAAAAATTAGAAAGATTTGTATAAAAGTCATATAAAACTTTCTATTAAAAAAACAGTTTCAAAAATTTATAAAATTTTTGCGCACGTGTTTATCTCTGCTTATTATTTTACACATCAGAAATATAAAATTCCGCACGATAAAAATTTTTTGAAATATTGATTTTATTTTGAGCATTGTTATAAATGAATTTTATATTTGTATGTTACAGATAACGTAGCTTCGATAATTCCGCTGTTGCGCATCAGTGCCGGTGAGTAAGAAAAACTTTTATTTAATTTTAAGATAACGGATTTGTAGAGATTGTAGATTGTAGATAAATCCGTTGCCTTAAAATGGATGAGCCAGGATAAATTAAATAAAATAACTTTTAATAAGCTCTTTCGAGATGATTTGCATCTATTGCGAAAACATATTGAAATATTAATTTAAAAAAAATCAAAAACAGCTTTTTTGTAAAGATTGTGTTTAATTTATTAAATAAAAAACACGCATTAATAATGTTCAATTTTACCAATTTCTGACACTACTTTATTTTTATAATACGTACTTAATTTATTCTAATTTCTTAGCTCATTCATCATAGAATTTGTTTGTAGAATTTGTTAGTAGAATTTGTTTTATAAACTTTAACTTAATATAAAGCCAAATGATTAATTCATTAAATAACTTGTAACATGATAAATAACTTACCATATAGCCATGTTAGCAATTTAATATAATATATAAAAATTTATAGTTTGGCTTTATTTTAGTTAAAATAAAGTTATATTCAAATATACGAACGATCTTATAATCGAGCGATTGTTACAATGAGCGTGAAATATTTACGCTCATTTGCTAATTAACTGGCACAAGAAGGAGATTTTATCTCCTTTTTCCATCTCTTAGAGATCGAGCGAGAAAGTGCCCAGGATCAACGAAAGGTAGGGTTAATTGACCTGAAGAAAAGCTTGCATGTGGTTGGATTAAATAAGAGAACGTAATTAAAGCATTGATTAAAATATATGATTAGAGATAGGCTCCCCAAATCTTGAATAAATTTAATCAGGAAGTAGGTTGATTGTTAGGGCTCATTAAGATCATAGGATTGTTAGGACTTATAAGATTGTTGAGATCATTTCTTTCCATTCTTTTAATATTCCAATAATCCTAGGGATAAATTAAAATTATTTAAAAAAATTAAATTGAATTTATTTTTAAAAATGTTGTAAAACTAAATATAACATATTAAAAATAAAAATAAAAATGTTTTAAAAATTAAATTTAAATTTTCAAAATTTTCAGGAATATTAAAAGAATTGCATAATTATTAAAGTTTAAGAAATATCTTAACATGTTATATTTTATTTCACAAATTAAAAATATATGCGTCTTAAGTTTAATAATATTAAATGCAAAAGTGTTAATGCTGATCGCGTCTTAAGATTTCATTCTATTATTAAAATAGTTGTAACATTTGCAATTTAAGACGATTTTAACTATAAGAGTAAATTATAAATATCGGTCAGTAGGGTTACCCATACCGGACAGGTCGAAAGGGAGAAGAGTCAGACTAAGAGAGATACTATATTTTTTGTTATATTAATATTTTGAATAAAATGGATAAAAGAGATAATAATCGAAAAAATAAAGAAAAAAGGCTTTAGTGATTTAAATATATATTTTAATTACATATATTTTAAAAATGTGCCTGAGGACAAACAAGAATTAGATATTCTGATGCACATTATAAGGAAAAAGAAATGCTATGTAAATCTCTACGATCTTGAGATAAGAAAATGTGACAAATCATAACAATCCAAAAAATCCATTCATAAAAAAGAAGAGAATGTATTGAGAAGAAGAAAAAGAGGATATATTATATAGAAATGCATAACAATTAGAGATAGGGAAACAGCTTGCATCTATATAAAACCCGCTAATAATAATAATGTTTTGTTATTATATTATACTTTATACGTATAATTCAGTACATTATATTATATAGAGCATTAAGCATCAAAATATTATATTGTTATCAAAATTATGATAAAAAAAGTAAGAAACATTTATTATAGCGGGATATATTCGAGCGAGAATTATTCGAAAACATATCTTATAGAAAGGAAAAAAATTTGAGATATTTTGCAAAATTTTTCGAGCATCTTAATCTTTGTATATAGATCCTTTAGAATAATCAATTTATTATTAATTTAACAAATTCTATATATATATAAATATGCATTATCAATAAAATTATTTAAACAATTGATGAATATCAAAGATCAACAATCATGATATATATGGTCGTTCAACGAATAACCTAAATATAATTTGCGCGCGCATATTGAAGATGTACAATAAAATGATTGAATCTAATAATTAGCATAACTTCGTGATATATCAATCTTCGTGATACATCAATCATATATTTTTTCATGGTTATTTGATGAGCCATTTGAAGGTATAATATCATGTATTTAAAACATATAAAAAATCGCAATATTATTAGAAATATTTTAAATATTAAGAATTATATTTAGAATTCTTAAGATGCTACCCAAAATTCTAATCAAAAAGCCAGAAACAAAAAAAAAATTTAACCGGATTTATTGTTAGAATTTTTCGAAACGATGAAATATGAAATGTTCGAATTTCTGAAACTAAGGTCTGTTTGATTGTAATCTTTCTTTTAATCATGTTCTATCATTTTTAAAGAGTTCTAATCATTAATAAAATTAATTAATTAATTTTTTAATAAATTTATGATCATTCAATTGAAAGTATAGTATCACATTTTTAACATTTATGAGAGATACTTTTTTGACGTACAATGTAATATAAATAAAAATTTAAAGCAATATGAGTAAAAAATTAAAATAAAGGGAATAAAAACATAAATTTTGTTACAATTTTTTAACCAATTGGTCTATCCTTTTGAATACTTGTTAGAGTCAAAAATACTTCATTCGGTATTTTAAATTTTCTTAAAATGAGAGCATAAATTAATTATTAATTAAACAATAGCTATATCGTGACTTTTCATTGCTTTAATTTTTCAATCTTATAATTTTATGCATATACTATTTATATTAACAATAATAAGCATAGCAAGTGGTCGCATAACGTGATTTTAATTTCGTATGTCATATTGTTCTCTTATGGATATATTGTAATAAAGTGCGAATTTCATGAGATTGTTCCGAAATGATTAGATTGAAATGATTAGATCGAAAATATCATGCAAAATGTTCCACATATTTAACTAATCATAATTAATTGTGTTTACACGAATAAGTGCAGTTACAGGAAATAGCGAAGAATATACAAGAAAAAAAGTACTTTGATTCTGTTACTATTTGCGCAATGATACTCGCACAGAAAAGTGATGTGAGAAATTCCGCTAAATTCCTCTTCTAAATATATATATATATATATATATATATATATAGAGAGAGAGAGAGAGAGAGAGAGAAAATCATACAAAATTCATTTATTAAATTATTAATATAATATATTAAAAATTTATTTAATATACAGCGTTACAGCACTTGTGTTATCGGCATTTCATGCACATAACAGAACCAGAAATTGTGTACATTATATATTACCCTCTGAGAACATTGTGGACATTGGCTTTGTAGGTCATGTCCACGTTTTTAATATCCACAGAAGGCATTTCAGGGATCATTTAAAAACGGACCATGTCATGACATCTGTCCTTTCTCTCTGTCAACATTGATACAGATGCAAAGGAGAGGAAAAAGATCCTAACTTTTATTTTTCCCATATCATATGATATAAGATTTGGAAGAGATAAATTCCAAATAATAAAAGTGTGATGGATACACGAAAGAGAAATAATAAGTATGTTGTTGGTCATCGTAACAATTATAAGAGACGTAAACAATTGGTATTAGAACCGGGTATGACAGGATTCTTATGCACATGTAATTTTCACGAAAAAGATTGCATCACTGACGCCTACAAATTGCTTAATCTGTTTGCAGATGAAGAATCGGACTTAAATAAGGTATTTAGAAATACTTAAGTTAGATATATAGCTGGAAAAATATACAAGATTTGAAAGCACAACATGTATATTCATAAATGTTTATTACAATTTTTTTTTATTTGAAGGAGTCTGAAATATCAAGCACAACGAATACACTTGATAAAAAAGAGACTAATAAATCTTCAAAAGATAAAGATGAAGATGAAGATATATCCACTGCTCTGGAGAAAGAAATCAATGAACTTAGAACAGAACATGAAATGCCGCTATCTTCTCGAAAATTTCAAGTATGTTTTTAATGTCACAATAATAATTACGATGACACCAGACAATAGCTTGAACATTACATTAACAAAATTTTTTTTCTCTGAGAAAACTATATATTTATCAATATTGTTATTTTTTGTAGGTAGTAGACACAGGTGCCAAAAATGTAATTTTTATAGCAAGTACTATACCAAATCCATTAGAGCTAGTCACTAAAATTCTTACCAAGTTGGATGCAACTAAGGAACAATGTACTAGATACCTATTAAGATTACTTCCAATAGAAGTTATATGCAAAGCATATATAGATGACATAAAAACAAAAGCGAGTGTATTATTCGAAAAATATTTTGCTCAAGAACCTAAAACATTTAGCATAGTGCTTAAGTAAGTTACAATAGTATTTTATAAAAATTTGCATTTCTTTCTTATTTATAAAATATTTATATTCTAGTCGTCGTAATAATAACAGCATTAAAAGAGATGAAGTTATTCAAAACTTGGCAGAAATAATTCTAAGAAAAAATCCAGGCAACAAAGCAGACTTGAAGAATCCAGAAATAGCCGTGGTTGTTGAAATTATATGTGGAATCTGTTTATTTTCTATTGCTCCAAATTATTATAAATTTAAGAAATATAATCTTCATGAAATATGCAATAGTACAAAGAAAAAGGTAAGAATACTTTTATTAAATTTACTTATGTAAGAATTCATTGTTAACAATTATATAATGTTATTAACAACAAATTTCTGATGTATTATGAAAAATGTATTTGATAAATATTTAGATACTTTCCAATAAAGAAGCAACAAAAATAATAAATGAAAAAAGTGAAGGAAATTTAGATACAGTTATATCAAGTACGCAAGAAGCAGAGAAATCTACTGACAAAAGTTTGAATACTTTGGAAATAGAAAGAAAAGAACAAACAAATTAAATTTAATGCTTAAAATAAACCTGTGATACATGTATAAAATATATATATATTTATAATTATTCTGTGTGCATTTGTTTTATACTTCATAAAGATGTATAAACTATTTGTAAATAAACATCACACATATAATGAGATACTTTTTGTATATTCTCTAATGTATTTTTTATTTTTATTAGAAATAATTTATTTTTATTAGAATTATTAGTAATATTAATATACAATATGTATATATATAAATTATGTTAATGTATGTGAATGTTTAAATATAAATAATATTATTTGTGAGAATTTCGCATAAGATTTTTTCAACGATATATCTTGCTATAAAAATATTATTTTAATAAGAAAATATATATATTAATATATATATTTATAAATATATATATTTTTTAAATTATAAAATATAAAATTAATGAATAATGTTTATAAAATTAATGAACAATACTTGTAGATATTGTACATTAATTGATTAAATAAAATAATGAATACGAAAGACACACTTTCAAGGAAGGTCCCATGGTGTAATGGTTAGCACTCTGGACTCTGAATCCAGCGATCCGAGTTCAAATCTCGGTGGGACCTTAATTTTACATCATATATAATTTTTTAATTTTTTTTAATGTTGACATAAAATTATATTTTTTTTTTGGATATAAAATTATATATTTTTTTTTTAAATATATATGTTATTGCATATGCATATATATTTCGAACTATTAATAAATTAAAATTAAGGATCTAAAATAGAGAGGAGGCGCTAATAATAGAATTATTTTGTTTAGATTTTTTACAAATCTTTTTTCTCTCTCTCTTTCTAAAAACGAATATATATATATATATATATATCGAGGGACATATTCCCAATTTTTTTGAAAAATAAGATATTAACTAAAAAATGAGATATTAAAAAAATATATTTTTTTTAAATGAACAATGAGATTATATTAATATTCCTGATGTCTTCTCTTATCCAAAACGTTACAATTATATTCCTATAAAATTTGAACTTTAAAATGTTTTCTTCGTTTCTGTAAAATTGCGTTTTCGTTTACACCTTTATGTGATGTTATTTCCGATATTTAACGATATAACATCATACATACATATTTATCATATGTTCATCATACGTACATATTTAACGAAATATTAAATAATAAATAATTTATTAATATATTGTTAATTATTTAATAATAAAGAATACATATAGTATTTTAACCGATAATAATGTAATAGCAAAGAAATGTTGTATTAACATTTATTATGAAACATTTATATATTAACATTTGATATAATATTTCGCTGCATGTATATATTCATTGTAATATATGGATATATACAATATATATATATATATATATATATGTACGTATACGTGTCCTAATTATTATGATTATTATTAATAATATTACACTAATATTTTATCAATCGATACGAATTGTGAAAAGTTTTGATAGAATATGTAAAATTGACTTTATAAAGAACTTGTTGAGAAAATGAAAAGACTAATAAAGAATGAAAAACTGCATAAAGATTAGAAATATTATAAGAAAATGTTGAGAAAATATTCCCAAAATATCAAATTATATATTAAATATTTATACTGCTTGTTATATATTATTTAAAAATTCCTATACATTATATATATCATCATTTTTTAATAATATTTATTTACATGCGCTTGTAATAATATAACCACGACAGTCACGATAGAA
This sequence comes from Camponotus fellah, assembly GCA_030586385.1. Lineage (NCBI taxonomy): Eukaryota > Metazoa > Arthropoda > Insecta > Hymenoptera > Formicidae > Camponotus > Camponotus fellah. The sequence continues at coordinate 2,848,648 of JAPIVC010000362.1, forward strand.
GCAGAGAACTAAAAAACAGTTAATTTTATATAATATTATGAATTTAATCATTTATAATAAATGATTATATTATAATATACTCCGTAAAGGAATTTGAAGCCAAATTGAAAAAGTCCAATTCCATAGAATCTGAGTGGCAATTGGGTTACTTGTAATAGTATCTGTAAAATCTATATTATTAAAATGTATTATTTAATGTATATATTTTCATATTTTCTATATTTGCTTAAATTTAAATAAAGATTTATTTTCATTATTCTCAAAAAAACGCACATAATAAGACTTACATTTTCACGAACTTCAACATCATAAGTAGAATATGATATCCCATTTATAAAACTTCCTATTGTATTTGTTGTTGTATAAGTTGTTGTTAATGAAGTTAATGTAAGAGCAATAAATTATTGAAATAGCAATACAGGAAGTTATTACAATATTATAATCATATTCATTTCTCAACCATATAATTTCTGTAGGTCATTAGTATAACCATCCAAAAATAAACCATATTATTCTTATATGCAATTTTTGATAATCTGTCGTTGTTCCCAGTTGTTCCAGAGTATCATCGATACTCTGGAGCTATAGCGATCTTCTCTAGACATTTTATAAATCTCTGTCAAAAGGATATATAATTAAAATTTACTTGACAACTTTATATCTAATAGCTATAATACTATTTTTTAAAGAAATGAATATTATGTTACTTTTATATTTTTAATTTCAAAAGAAATAATTTTTTATGGATATATAAAAGAAACTAGCAAATAATTTATGCTTGCATATCAAGATATTGAGAATTTTATATCATTATGATAATTTTATTTAAAAGTAAACATTCAGTCTATTCGAATACTATCAAAATTATTTATTAAAAATATGTATAGTGTGTCATATATGAATATTTATTTACTTTATTATAATGCACTCCGAAGATGACTGACATTAACGAAATAAAAATATTTAGATAAAAGAAAATGATAAAGTCAACATTATATTTATGTATATAAGATAATACTATACGTAAGAGGAAGAAATAAATCGACCACACTAACAATACATATAGTAGGCAAAATCGTGCTTTCCAACGATTTGTCGAAAATTCGACGATTCTTAAACCAGACACAAAACTAATTAACAAGAGCGGTGTTAAAATAGTTCGAATATTACTGGTAATTGCACGCAATATTTCGAGTCAGAACTATATTTCGTTTGATAATCGACTGAATGGCTGCGTCTTATCAGATGGTGGCAATAATGGGTACTTATAATTTCAATACACTTATGATTATTAAAATAATCGATTTGTTGGAGTTTACACAGTTACCGCGATATATTTAAGTAGGTCAGATGATGAATGTCAGACTTATTTTTATGAAACATAATACAGATATGAACATTATTCTTAGTACATTTTTTTATTGTTTTATCTCAAAAGTTTCTATATTCATATTTAATGATATAACATATATTAAAAAATATTTTCAAGATTTTTAATAAAAGAAATATCGACTTTAATATTAATTAAAGATAAAATAATTAGAAAATATAGAAAGTGATCATAAAACTGTGTTTTTGTTGTAGTTGTAGAAATGATATTATTCGATTAAGTAAGTAAAGTTGATTTTACACACAAAATATTTTTTATGAAAAAAAGGATAAAGCGGGGAAACAAAATCGATATAAAATTAAAATAAATAATATTAATCTTTTATCTCGCAACATTTTCTCTAACGAGATGATTATTAGAGGAATATTAATTTCCGCAGAGCACACGTAAAAGATGGTCGGTAATGTAATATAATAATAAAATGTAATAACTGAAAAGAAAATTACTTTGTTCTTGTATAAAACGAAGTTAAAGATATAAAATAAGTCTTTTTTATGCTTGCTTATTTTATTTTATTTTTTTATTTTTTTTTAGAAAATAAACTTTAATATACTAGAATAGAAAGATCAATAATTCATTAGTTTTTTAATCAAATGGCTTACTTTATATAATTTTTAGAAAAATATTTCAGATTACACCACATCACGTCATTTGATCATATATAAGTTTTTTAATATTATATTACACATAAACGATATTTTTTATAAAAAGTTATATATTAAATATTACATGCCGATAGAGTTAATCATGTTGTTTTTACAATATTATAAATATAATTTTCTTTAAATGTTTATTCATTTGTGTATGGTTGCAGAAACGTAGCTAAATTAATAGCAACAGATGCAGTAAACTATAAGAAAAGAAACAGTAGTTTATTTTTGGGGATATTTATCATTAGAACAATTTAAAATAAATAATTATATAACTTGCTTCTATAAAGAATTTGAAACTAAGTTGGAAAAGTCCAAGCTGGTAGAATCTGAATGGTGATTGAGTCATAAGTAAAAATTGTAGAATCTACATTATTACAATAAATCAATTAATATATATGTTTTTGGTTTACTTTTTGTATATATCTAAACATATATATATATATATTTTTTTTTTTGATGCCCTATTTTTATGAATTTAAACTTAATTAAAATTGATATCTTTATAATAAAATAATACATTAAAGAAATTTTAGACTTATATTCTCACGAATTTCGTCATCGCAACTGGAATATGATAATTTACTTATAAAACTTCCTGTTGCATTTGCCTAAAATTTAAATACGTAAAATTAAATTAATATTACTTTTTTAATATTAAATTCATGATCTCCATCATTTAATAAATCAAATCATCATTATAATAAAATATAAATAAATTTTCCGGCATAGAAACAGCCTTCTTGAAGATCGATACTACCTTGTTCCTAACTCTTTCACACGCATAATTTACGAGAAAGAGTCTGAAAATGTGTAAGAAAAGCCATAGTGATACTACAATGAGAAGGTGCTTTTTATTCTGAACATAATCTTTCATGAATATCATATTAAAAACATATTGAGAATCCAATGCTATGTAAACGAAGCAACATCCCATTTTGATTGTCATTTGTGTTCCAAATAATAGTTCAATTTTGCGAGATATTTTACGTAATTCCAAATGAAGATGTCTGTGTAAACGTGAAATTAATTTGTCACACGAAACGTAACCATATGCCATGATTAATAAAATTAATATAAATCCGCTTACATTACAATCCATATCATATATGCATTTCTTGAAGCTTTTGCATATCTAGATTAATGAAAAAATAATACGGAACCTTCCCAAGCTCGTTTTATTCTATGTTTGTTATTATTTGTTAATTTTTCAAAATATTCATCAATATCATTGATTTAATCAAATTTCAATCCTATGTACCTAAAAATTGAAAATATTAGTGAATAATTATCTAATTAGCAGATATAACAAAATATTTTTGTATTTTTACAAAATTAAACTAACCAAAGCATGTTATAGTTAAATATGTTATAGTTAAATTGCCGATAATGTTAATATTAACGCAATACATGCGCAAGAAAGGAATAAAGATAGATTTAGCAATGCTAAAGTTTTGACTTCTCAAATTTGGAATATCCAAATAATAAGTTATTAATATAGCTATGACAAACCATTCTAAAATAAGCCATATTGTTCTCATATATAATGTATAATCTGTTGTTATTCCTAATTTTTCCAATATATTGTCTACAGCAGTGATATTCTTTATACAATTTCTAAAAGCCTGATAAAAAGATAATATATAATAAATTAATGGTTTATATTCGTAATATCAAATTTTAGGAAATATTGATAATTTTAGTATTTACTAATAACGTATTGAATTTATCTTGAAAAAAATATAATATAAAATATAAGTATATATTATTTTGACATTCACCAGTTTATACATTTATTCTTTTCATTTATCGTCTTTCAAGGAGTAATTGTTATAATCAAATATGTTATCATTTAGCAAAATTAAAATATAAAGACAAAGCAATATACAGTTCGGATGATAACAAAACAAAATAAAAAGGAAGACTAAAAGAAACAAAATTAAAATTTATAATTTATACCACAATATCCTAAATCCTTTACATTTATAGGGAAATGTTTTTTTGTTACACAAATATTATAAAAAAGTCAGGAACTTTTATGTTCCATGTTAAAATCAATGATTTTAAAAATTCAAGGTATATTTTTTTTGCATTAAGTCTCCTATCTTGTCATGGTAGATCCCAACGATAATTGACAATAAAGCTATGAGCATATTCAATGCATACCAAATATGATATAGGATAAAATTATAAATCATCTGAGGTATTGTTATATATATAAACACAAAATTATATGAGGACTACACTAGTAGTACATATAGAAGATCGAACCATTGTCTCCAGACATCTGTAGAAAACCCGATCACTCTTAAACCGCACACATAACTGATTATTAATAATAATCAGTGATAAAATTTTTCGATGCTTATAACGTAGATATGCGATTTTGAACCGGACTTGCTTTGACAATAATTGCGTTGAAACTTAATGATGGCGGATCTTCGTAATTTCATTCATTATATTTATCCGTAATGAAATGATCGATTGTATTGAATTTTACATACTGCAAACTATATACAAGTAGTTTAATGCATCATGTGTTTTTAGGCAAAGTATATACGTTTAGAACACAAACATTGATATTATGTTTGTATTTTTAAAAAGTGAAAAGTTTGATATTTTTGTGAAATTAAAAATTTTTAAAAATAAGTAAGAGTTAAAATTAATTTTAGTTGAGTGTGTTATTAAGTTGGAGTGAAAAATAGAAGAGAGGGTAGGGAGGTTGTTTTAAGTGAAGTAATAATTTGAAAAGTGAGGTGAATAATTGTTTTTGTTTAAAGGTGATTTAAAAGAAATTTTTGAATTTAAAAAATATTGTGTAACTTACAATAATTATTACCAAGATATTATTTATATTTAATTTATATTTGTTGAGTCTGACATCTTTAACTAATTTATGTTTGATGTTTTTTAATTTTTATTTTTGTTCTTACATGATGACACAGTATCATTACATTATTAAAAACAAGTAAGAATGAGATAATAATATTTTAATTTATTACGAATTATAATTAATATCAAGCCTGACAATATAGTAATAAAATAATGTGATTGTAAAAGAAAGAATAAAAAGATAAAAGAAAAAAGAGACAGAAGGGAGGAGGAAAAGAGACAGACAGAGGAAGAACTTTTTCTTCCTCTCTCTCTCTCGAGAGAACATAATATAAGAAACAATTATAATGACATATTTCTTTTTAATACAATGGTGAAATATAATACATTCCTCTAAAAAGCGTGTTTTATATGCAAGATATTATTTTCAACTATTTAATGTCTGTTTAAATTGTATGAAATATTAAAAGAAAAAATATAATTAAGTTCTTAAGTTGATTGTTATTTATATTCTATCCTTTTTTTTAAGATATCTGTCTATTTATGCGCATGTATTATTAAAATTAAAATAGTTTTAATAGACGATTTGAATTTGAAGACATTAATTTCTTCATTAAAAATAATTTAGCATAGGTTTAATTTTTCAATAAATATCATATAATTATTTAAATTACGCGTGATGTTTACATACATATATGTATAAAATAACTTATTTATATGTGGTTTTTAAAAAACATTTAAAATTTACTTTGAGGATTGAAAGTTTAATAATATACATATATTCACGCTTTCTTAATCAAATGATTTATTTTGTATAATTGTCAGAAATATATTTAGATTAGATTACATCATGTTACATGATCTTGTAACATGTAAGTTTTTACTTACAAATATTATATGGTAAATGATACATTTTGAATACAAATTTTAAACTTTATAAGATGTTATTTGTTAAGTACTGGGAGTCAATCATATTATTTTTGCACATTATATATTTTTTTTTAAGAAATGTATATAATCATTTGTAAAAATATGACTAAAATGGTGACAACAGAGGTAGCAATCTATAAAAAAAAAAATCAGAATAGTCACTTTTTTATATTTATTATGGATTTTAGCAGATTATAACGAATAATTATATCATTATAACATACACTTTGAAGAAATTTGAAACCAAACTGAAAGAGTCCAAGCCCGTAGAATTTGATTGGTGATTGAATCATAAGTAAAAATTGTAGAATCTGTATTAATACAATAGATTATTATATATATATATATGTATATATATATATATATATATATATATATAACGTATATATATATATATATATATACATATATATATATATATATATATATATATATATATATATATATTGTTCTTATGAATTTAAACTTAATTAAAGTTTATATTTTATAATAAAATAATACATTAAAGACATTTAAGACTTACATTCTCACGAGTGTCATCATCGCAACTGGAATATGACCATTTACTTATCAAATTTCCTGTTACATTTGCCTAAAATTTAAAATAATATATAAAATAAAATAAAATTAATATTACTTTTTTAATATTAAATTTATGATCTATATTATCTAATAAATCAAATAATTGTTATAAATAAAATTCAAATAAATACTTTCTTGAAGCTTGATACTACCTTGATTCTAACTCTTTCACACGCATAATTAAGAAAAAGTCTGAAAATGTGTAAGAAAAGCCATAGTGGTATCACTATGAGAAGATGCTTTTTATCCCGAAAATCTTTGATATCGAATATCATATTAAAAATATCTTGAAAACTCAATGCTATGAAAACGAAGCAACATCCCATTTCGATTGTCATTTGTGTTCCAAATATTAGATCAATTTTATGAGATATTTTACGTAATTCCAAATGAAGATGTCTGTGTAAATGTGATATTAACTTGTCATACGAAACGTAGCCATATGCTATGAATAAATAAATTGATATAAATCCACTTACATTATAATCCATATCATATATGCGTTTCTCGGAGCTTTCGTATATCTAGATTGATGATAAAGTAATACGGAATCTTCCCAAGCTCGTTTTATTCTACGTTTGTTATTATTTGTTAAATTTTCAAGATGTTCATTGATTTGATCGAATTTCAATCCTTCGTACCTAAAAATTGAAAAGATTATTGGATAGTTATCTAATTAGCAGATTTGACAAAATATTTTTATATTTTTATAATGGCGATAAAATTTTTCGAATACTCATAATGTAAGTATGCGATTTCGAACTTAGTTTGTTAACAATTGAAACGTTATGAGCGGATCTTCGTAATTTCATTCATTATAATTATTCGTAATGAAATAATCGATTGTACTGAATTTTACATATTGCAAGCTATGTACAAATAATTTAATGCATTATGTGTTTTTTTAGATGAAGTATATATAAGTTTAGAACACAAACATTGATATTATTTTAAAACTTTCAATTTTTATTGTTCTACTTTATATGATGACACTCTTATACATTAAAAACATCTAATAATGAGATAATAATACTTTAATTTATTATTGATTATAATTAATATCGAATCGGACAATATAATAAAATAATGTGATTATAAAAGAAAGAGAAAAAGATAGAAGAAGAAGCAAAATAGAGAGAGAGAGAGAGAGAGAGAGAGAGAGAGAGAGAGAGAGAGAGAGAGAGAGAGATAGAGAACAAAATATAAAAAACAATTTTAATAACGTATTTCTTTTTAACACAATAATGAAAAATAATATTCCAAGAAGCATGCTCTACACTCAAAATATTATTTAATATTTATTCCAAATGTATGAAATATTAAAAGAAAAAAATTGTGATTAAATTGTTTATCATTTATACTCTGCCATTTTCAAGATGTCTGCTTATTTATGCGTATTAATAAAACTGAAACAGTTGTAATAGATGATTTAAACTCAAAGACATCAATTTTTTCTTTAAAAAATAATTTAGCATAGATTTAATTGGTTAATAAATATCATGTAATTATCTAAATTACACATATGTACATAAATATATATATATATATATATATATATATATAGTGTGTATAATAATAATTTATGCAGTTTTGCTTTTGAGAAAATTTGAAATTGTAGTTTGAAGATTGAAAGTTCAATAATTATATATTCATATATAATTATATATTCGTTTTTCTTAATCAAATGACTGACTTTGTTATATATCAGAAATATATGTTGAGTCATATCATGTTACATGATCATGTAAGTTTTTTTACTTACAAATATTATATAGTAAATGGTACATTTTGATAAACTTTATAAGATGTTACAAGGTGGCTATTATGTGTCGAGAATCAATTATTTTTGTACTTTATATACATTATAATTTTTTTTAAAAAAGTATATAGTTATTTGTGTAAGTTTGTAGTAATATGACTAAAACGGTAACAACAGATGTAGCAATCTATAAAAATAGAAAAATATAAAATATTTACTTTTTTATATTTATTATGGATTTTAGCTAATTATAACGAATAATTATATCATTATAACATACACTTTGAAGGAATTTGAAACCAAATTGGAAGAGTCCAAGTCCGTAAAATCTGATTGGCGATTGAATCATAAGTAAAAATTGTAGAATCTGTATTGATACAAAAGATTGTTCAATATATATATATATATATATATATATATATATATATATACACATTCGATTCCCTATTTTTATAAATTCAAACTTTAAGTATTTTTATAATAAAATAATAAATATTAAAGATATTTAAGACTTACATTTTCACGAATTTCACCATCGCAACTGGAATATAATTTACTTATCAAGTTTCCTGTTGCATTTGCCTAAATTTAAATATACAAAATAAAATTAATATTGCTTTATTAATATTAAAATTTATTATGTTATATCATTTAATAAATCAAATAATTGTTATAAATGCTTTCTTTCAAATAAATGCTTTCTTGAAAATTGATACTTTGGTACTAATTCTTTCACACGCATAATTAATGAGAAAAAGTCTGAAAATGTGTAAGAAAAGCCATAGTGGTAACACTATGAAAAGATACTTTTATTCCGAAAATCTTTGAATCGAATATCATATTAAAAATATCTTGAAAACTCAATACTATGTAAGAAAGTAACATCCCATTTCCATAGTCATTTGTATTCCAAATATTAGATCTATTTTGCGAGATATTTTACGTAATTCCAAATGAAGATGCCTGTGCAAATATAATATTAACTTTATCAAGCGAAGACATTACCATATGCCATTGATATAACCTAAATTAATATATATCCTCTTACATTACAATCCATATCATAAGTGCATTTCTCGGAGCTTTTTATATCTAAATTGATGAAAAGTAATACGGAATCTTCCCAAGCTTGTTTTATTCTCATTTGTTATTATTTTGTTATTTTTCAAGATTTTCATGTTCATTGATTTGATCAAATTTCAATCCTATGTACCTAAAAATTGAAAAGATTAATGAACTAATTATCTAATTAAGGATTTAGCAAAATGTTCTGATATATATCTACAAGAATAAACTAACCAAAGCATATTTATTATAGTTAAATCACCGATAATGTTTATATGAAATCAATACATGCGCAAAAAGGATATAAAGATAGATTCAGCAATGTTAAAGTTTTGACTTCTCAAAGTGGAATATCCAAACAAACTGTTAATATGACTAAGCCACACCATCCTAAAATGAGCCATATTATTCTCATATACAATTTGTAATCTGTTGTTATCCCCAATTTTTCCAACGTATCGTCGACAGTAGTGAGATTCTTTATACAATTTCTAAATGCCTGATATAAGAAAATAATTGATGATAGTAATTTAATTTAATGATTTTTATAATATTGAATTTTAATGAAATTGATAATTTTAGTCTAGTAACTTATTTATTTTGTTTTAACAAACATATAATGTAAAATATACATATACATATATTATATTTAAAATATACATATATTATTTTTACGTTTGTGTTCTTACATTTATTTTTCTCATTTTTTAGAAATAATTAATTTATAATCAAACAAATGTAAAAACAAATTTCTTAATTTATATATTTACATGTAAATAGTTTTTTTTATGTTACTTAAGTCCCTACCTTGTCATGATAGATTCCAAGACAAATTGACAATAATGCTATAAACATATTTATTCCATACCAAATATAGAATAGGATAGAATAATGAGTCATATGAGGTATTATTACATATATAAAGACAAAATTATATAAGGACCACAATAGTAGCATATATACAAGACCGAACCATCGTCTCGGAATACCTGTAGGAAATTCGATCACTCTTAAACCACACACATAACTGATTATTAATAATGGCGACAAAATTTTTCGAATACTCATCACGTAGGTATGTGATTTCGAACCGGACTTGCTATGGCAACAATTGCATTGAAACATTATGAGCGGATCTTCGTAATTTCATTCATTATATTTATCCGTAATAAAATAATCGATTGTACTGAATTTTACATATTGCAAGCTATATACAAGTAATTTAATGCATTATGTGTTTTTAGATAAAGTATATGCATTTAGAACAAAAACATTCAAGTTTGACGCTTTTAATTTTTATTTTTTTACTTATATGATGACACAGTACCATTACACTATTAAAAACATGTAATAATGAGATAATAATATTTTAATTTATTACGGATTATAATTAATATCAAGCCTGACAATAATGTGATTGTAAAAGAAAGAACGAAAAAAATAAAGGATGAAAGAGAAAAAAAGAGAGAGAGAAGCGAGAAAGAGAGATGGAGGGAGAAAGAGAAAGAGAGACAAAAAGAGAAAGAAAAAGGGGGAGAAAGAACAGAAAATAAGAAACAATTTTGAAATAATATGATATAATGATATATTTCTTGAATGTCGCCAGTAGATAAAACAAAAGAACGTAATTTAAATCGACCATACTGGCAATTTATTGGTTGGTAATATATCACAACGTTTCGACCATGGGTTTTGGTTCTTATCAAGTGAACTACAAATTATTTCCAGTATTATAAACGGTAAGTAAATTGCAGTAATCCGAAATAAAAAGTAAGCAAAAAAATTATATACATATAATAAATTAGTTAACTATTATATTGTGAGAAATAAAGAAATCACATTGTCAATATTCCACCATGTCAACCTCTCCCTCAAACACAAAGAGAAAGAACTCAACTGACTGAATAATTTGTAGTTCACATGATAAGGACCAAAACCCATGGTCGAAACGTTGTGATACATTACCCACTAATAAATTGTCAGTGTGTCAATTTAAATTACGTTCTTTTATTTGATATATTTCTTTTTAATACAATGGTGAAATATTACATTCCTCTAAAATGCGTGTTTTATATGCAAGATATTATTTTCAAATATTTAATGTCTGTTCAAATTTTCTTAATCAAATGACTTATTTTGTATAATTGTCAGAAATATATTTAGATTAGATTACATCATGTTACATGATCTTGTAACATGTAAGTTTTTACTTACAAATATTATATGGCAAATGATACATTTTGAATACAAATGTTAAACTTTATAAGATGTTACATGTTAAGTATGTGCTAGGAATCAATCATATTATTTTTGCATATTATAAATTTTTTTAAAAAAATGTATATAGGCATTTGTGTAAGATTGTAATAATATGACTAAAACGGTGACAACAGATGTAGCAATCTGTAAAAACAGAAAAATATAGAATAGTTACTTTCTTATATTTATTATGGATTTAGATAATTGTAAGGGGTAATTATATGATTATAACGTACACTTTGAAGGAATTTGAAACCAAACTGGAAGAGTCCAAGCCCGCAGAATCTGATTGGTGATTTAATCATAAATAAAAATTGTAGAATCTGTATTAATACAATAAATTATTTTATATATATATTTTGTTCTTATGAATTTAAACTTAATTTATATTTAAACAAATTTATATTTTCATAATAACATAATACATTAAATTTTAAGACTTACATTTTCACGAATTTCATAATCGCTATCAGAATAGGATAATTTACTTATAAAATTTCCTGTTGCATTTGCCTCAAATTTGAATATGTAAAATAAAATTAATGTAATTTTTATTATTAAATTATATATATTATATATATATATATATATATATATATAAATTTAACAAATCAAAAATTGATAAAAATAAGATTCAAATAAATGCTTCCTACCTTGATGCTAACTCTTTCACATGCATAATTTATGAGAAAGAAGTCTAACAATGTGCAAGAAAAGCCATAAGAGTATAATCATGAGAAGGTATATATTATTCTGAAAACCTTTGAAGAATATCATATTAAAAATATCTTGAGAACCTAATGCTATGTAAAGGAAGTAACATCCCATTTCCATTGTCATTTGAGTTCCAAACATTAGATCAATATTACGGGATATTTTACGTAACTCCAAATGAAGATGCCTATGTAAACATGATATTAACTTGTCATATAAAGTGCAATTATGATTAATTAAATTGATATAATCTGCTTACATTACAATCCATATCATATATGCGTTTCTCGGAGCTTTTATATATCTAAATTGATGACAAAGTAATATGGAATTTTCCCAAGCTTGGTTTATTCTGCGTTTATTATTACTTGTTATTTTCTCAAGATGTTCATTGATTTGATCAAATTTCAATCCTATGTACCTAATAAGTGAAAAGACTAGTGAATACTTAATTAGTGAATACTTAATTTAATTAGCAAGTTTGAGCAAATATTCTGATATAAATATAACAATAAACCAACCACAGCATACTCATTATAGTTAAATCATTGATAACATTTATATGAATATAATACATGCGCATTAAAGACATATAAATAGATTGCGCAATGTTAACATTTATGCTCCTCAAAAGTAAATTATCCAAAGAAACTATTAATATGACTATACTACACCATCCTAAAATGAGCCATATTGTTCTTATATGCAATTTGTAATCTGTTGTTATTCCCATTTTTTCCAACGTATCGTTGACAGTAGTGAGATTCTTTATACAATTTCTAAATGCCTGATATATAAAGATAATAGATAATAGTAATTTAATTTAATGATTTGTATTTATAATTTCGAATTTTATCGAAATTGACAATTTTAGTCTAGTAACTTAAGTATTTTTGTTTTAGCAAACATGTAATGTAAAATGTATACATATTATTTTTACATTTGTATTCTTACATTTATTTTTCTCATTTTCTTTCAGAGAATAATTAATGTTGTAATCAAACAAATGTAGAAAAATTAAAATTTCTTAATTTATGATATGTTACAATATGCTAAATATTTTATATTTATATGACATTTATATGACAATTTTTTTTCGTTATATAAGTATTATAAGCAAATTTAAGTTTTATGTTCTACTTTAAAATTAAAGATTTTAAATTTTTATTACACTAATTTTTTTTTACGTTTTAAGTTTCCTACCTTGTCATGATAGATTCCAAGACTAATTGATAATACTGCTATAAAAATATTTATTCCATACCAAATATAGAATAAAGTAGAAGAATGAGTCATATGAGGTATTACTACATATATAAAGACAAAATTATATAAAAACCACAATAATAGCATATATACAAGACCGAACCATTGTCTCGGAACTCCTGCGGGAAATTCGATCACTCTTGAACCACACACATAACTGATTATTATTAATGGCGATAAAATTTTTCGAATGCTCATAACGTAGGTGTGCGGTTTCAAACTGCACTTGCTTTGACAACAATTGCGTTGAAACGTAATGATAACGGATCTTTGTAATTTCATTATATGTGCATTATATGTCCGTAATGAAATAATCAATGTAATGAATTTTACATACTGCATATAAATAGAAATAGTTGAATGCATCACACGATTTTAGACGAAGTAATATATGTTTAGAACGCAAACATTGATATTTTTGATTTTTTGATTTTTATATTTTTAATTTTTATTTTTCTACTTATATGTCTACGCAGTTCTTTTGCGTCATAGAAACATTAAATAATGAGTTAATAATATTTATTATAATTAGTATCATACCTGACAACATAATAATAAAATAATGTGATTGCAAAGAGAAATAAAAAGAGAAAGAGGGAGAGGGAGAAAGGGAGAGAGAAAGAGATAAAAAGAGAAATAGAGGGAAATAGAGGGAGAGAAAGGAACGCAACAAACAATATTAGAAAGAAAAATAAATTAAAATATTTTTAAATAAAATGATTAAGTTGTTAAGTTGTTTATCGTTTACATTCTGTCATTTTTTAAAATTGTCTACTAATTTATGCATATATATTAATAAAACTAAAACAGTTCTAATAGATGATTTGAAATACGGTTTTGCATTTGAAAAAATTTACTTCATATATTCACGCTTGTTTAATCAAATGGCTTACTTTAATATTATAATTGTCAAAAATATATTTAGATTAGATTATATTATGTTACATGATAAGGAAAGTTTTTACTTACGAAATATTATATACTAAATGGTATACTTTAAGATGTTACATATTGAATATTATGTGCTGATAGAGATAATCGTATTATTTTTTCATATTATGTGCATTACAATTTTTTTTAAATGTACATTTATTTATGTACATACTTATTTATGTACGCTTGGAGTAATATAACTAAGAGAGTGGCAACAGATGTAATAAACTATAAAAAAAAGAAACAATGGTTCTCTTAAATATGTAATATGATATTTATTATTTGTAATTATATCATTATGACGTACACTTTGAAGGAATTTGAAGCCAAACTCAAAAAATCCAAGTCCGCAAAATCTGATTGGTGACTGAATCATAAGTAGACATTGAAGAATCTGAATTAATATAATATATATATATATATATATATATATATAGATTATATATATATATATATATATACATATATATTTTCGGTGTTTTATTGAATTTAAATATTTAAAAATTTTCTAAATTTTTAAAAGGTTATATTTCTATAACAAAATAGTACATTAAGTTTTAAGACTTACATTTTCACGAATTTCAACGTTGGAATATGAGAATTTAGTTATAAAATTCCCTGTTGCATTTGCCTAAAATTTAAATATGTAAAATCAAATTAATGTTAGTTTTTTAATATCAAACTAATGATATATAATAAATCAAATAATTTTGAAATATGTGGATTTTTAAATTTTTAATAGATAGATTTTGAAAATACTTACCTTGATTCTAATTTTGTCGCATTCATAATTGATGAAAAAGAGTCTAAAAATGTGCAAGAAAAACCATACTATTAATATGATGATAAAGTATATTATATTGTGATAATTTTTGACGAATATCAAGTGAAGCATTTCTTGAATATCCAACGCTATGAAAGCGAAGTAACATCCCATTTCCATAGTCATTTGTGTTCCAAAAATTAAATTTATTTTGCGGGATATTTTACGTAACTCCAAATGAAGATGTCTGTGTAAATGTTACATTAGTTTGTCGCACGAAACACAATCATGATTAAATAAATTGATGCAAATCTTTTTACATTACAATCCACATCATATGTGAATTTCTTGGAGCTTTTGTATATTTAGATTGATGAGAAAGTAGTACGGAATCTTCCCAAACTTGCTTTCTTCTACGTTTATTACCATTTGTTAATTTCTCAAGATGTTCATTGATTTGATCAAATTTTAATCCTACGTACCTAAAAATTGAGAAGATTAAAGAAGAATAATTATCTAATTAACAGATATAACAAAATGTTCTTGTACATTTATAACAAATGTTCTTGTATTTACAAGAATAAACTAACCCAAGCATACTCGTTATAGTTAAATCGGTGATAATATTAATATGAATGCAATAAATCTGCGTAAAAGAAATATAGATAGCTTGCGTCAGCGTAATGTCATCATTGCTTTTCAAAAATGGAGTATACAAACAGATTATTATTATAGCTATAATAAACCATCCTAAAATGAGCCATATTATTCTCATATACAATTTATAATCTGTTGTAATTCCTAATTTTTCCAATGTATCATCCACATCAGTGAGATTCTTTATACAATTTTTGAATGCCTGACACAAGAAATTAATATGTAGTAAATTAATTATTTTATTCATAATATCGAATGTATGATAATATTGACAATTTTAATGCGTACTAGTAATTAATACATTTAATCTTGTAAAAAGATGCAAGATAAAATATAAATTATATACATATATTAATTTTATATTTTTCTCATCTTATGTTTATCTTTTTATTTATTATCTTTTACGGAATAATTAATGATGTAAGTAAATATGTTTTCATGTAGAAAAATTAAAATTTGTTAATAATTCATTAATAATTTCATATATCAATATAATAAATTTTTTATAATATATTTATATAACAATGCTTTATTACATAAATATTATAAAAATATTATATATTATGTTCCATTTTAGAATCATTATATCGTTATGAATGTTCAAGTTGTAATAATATTTTTGAATGTTATGTCTCCTACCTTATCATAATGTATCCCAATAATAATTGATAAAAACGCTATAAACATGTTTATTCCAATCCAAACATGATATAAAGTGGAGTAATGAATTGTACAAGGTATTATTATATATATAAACACAAAATTATATAAAGACCACAACAGCAGCATGTAGATAGGACCAAACCATTTTCTTGGAACACCTATAGGAAATTCGATTATTCTTAAGCCGCACACATAACTAATTATCAACAATGGTGATAAAATTTTTCGAATGCTCATAATGTGAATATATGACTTCGAACTGCACTTGTCTTGTCAACAACTTCACTGAAACGTAATGATAGCAGATCTTCGTAATTTCACTATATTTTTCTGTAATAAAATAATCGATGTAATGAATTTTATATACTGTAAACTGTAGAAAGAGGAATTGTTGGATATATCATATGTTTTCAGACTAAGTACGTTTAAAATATAAACATTGATGTTTTTGTTGATACATTTAGTTTTTATTTTTATAATTATATGATCATATGGTTTTATTATATATGATTATTGATTAATGAAATGTAATAGTAATACTTTAATTGATTATTGAGATTTGTATGTGTGAGTATCATCACTGACAATACAATAAAATAACATATGTTTGCAAGATGGAAATAATGTAAAAACAATAAACGGGAGAGGGAGAGAAAGAGAAAGAGAGAAAGCGAAAAAGAGAGCGAAAGAGAGGGAAAGAGAGTGAGAGTGAGAAAGGAAAACAAGAAAAATAACGTTGCAACATGTTTCTCTTTAATACCATGGTATAAAATAATATTACATTCTTCAAAGAGGAAAAGAAATTGTTTTATTCTTTTAGTATTATTTTCAAAGTATTATTTTCAGAATATATTTCAGAGTATTATACAATTTATATTTAAGTTCTTTAAAATATTAACTTTAGAATTTGTTACGTTGTTTAGATATTTGTCATTTACACTGTCATTTTTCAAAAATATGTTTATATATGTATTAATAAAATAATCGTAATAGATTCGCTGAACTAAAAGATATTAATTTCTTCTTTAAAAATTAATAACTGTAAATTTAATTATTTAATATATAATTAGATATACACCTATTACATTTACATTATAATTATAATACATACATATTTATTATATACATATATGTATATACAGGATAGGCCATTTTAATCTTCGGACGTAAATATCTCGTATAGTAAGCAAGATGGAAAAAAATGTTTAAAACAAAAGTTTTTTGACTATGAGGAGGACATAAGATGGTGTTATTGATTTGACCTTGTGTAATCATTTGAACGTCACGTAAAGGTTACCTTTGATTTTTTAAGTGGAACCTGCTATTTTTCATTACATATTCTTATCTCAAGAGCTTTCCAAAGCTCTATAATAAAGTGTTTTTTCGTGAAGCATTTTTCGAGTTATATTATAAAGCTTAAAATAATATCTTAATTTTACACAAACCATAAAATATCTAGTGAAATATTCATTTTTCGATTATCTTACCTTAATACTTTTATGTACAAAATAATGAAAGGAGTCAATTGGTGTAAAGAAAAAAACATAGTTGTTTCGAAGAAAAAATGGTATAAATATGGTATAAATAGTATGCATTTTATAAGATATTACATGTTGAATCTATTATTTGTAGTTAGAGCAATTATATTGTTTTTGCATATTATATTTGTTATGATTTTTGCAAAATGCATTTATATATGTATGTATTAATTTTTATATGATTGTAATATTATTGAAACGGATACAACAGATATAGTAACCTATAAAAAAGTAGCTTTTTTAAAATCATAAATTATAGCATAAATTTAATTATTTGTAATAGATAATTTGTAATAGATAATTATATCATTATAACATACTCTTTGAAGAAATTTGAAGCCAAATTGGAAGAATCCAAGTCCATAGAATCTGAACGGTAATTGAGTCATAAATAAAAATTGTAGAATCTGCATTACAATAGATATGTATATGCAATATAATAAATATTTTAACATGTCTCTTTATAAATTTAAATTTAAATAAATGTTTATATTGCGATAAAAAATTAAATATTAAATATTAAATAAAAATATTAAATATTAAGCCTTACATTTTCACGAATTTCAACATCGCAATTGGAATATGAGAATTTAGTTATAAAATTCCCTGTTGCATTTGCCTAAAATTTGAATATATAAAATCAAATTATGGTTAATTTTTTCATATTAAACCAATGATACATATCATATAATAAATCAATAATTTTAAAGAATGATACATATTATATAATAAATCAATAATTTTAAAGAATATTAAGAATAGAGAATATTTTTAAAGAATTTTAAAAAAGTTTTTAATAGATTTTTAAGTTTTGGATAGATAGATTTTAAAAATATTTACCTTGATACTAACTTTGTCACATTCATAATTAATGAGAAACAGTCTGAAAATGTGTAATAAAAGCCATACTATTAACACTGTGATAAAGTTAATCTTATTGTTAATCCTTGATGAATAATCTTTGATGAACATCATATCAAAAATTTCTTTAATACTCAACGCTATGTAAGCGAAATAACACAACATTCCTATAGTCATTTGTGTCCCAAATATTAGGTCTATTTTGCGAGATATTTTACGTAACTCTGAATGAAGGTGTCTGTGTAACCGTCGTATTAGTTTGTCACGCGAAACGCAATCATGATTAATCGAAATGATTTAAATATACACTTACATTACAATCCATATCATATGTGCATTTCTTGGAGCTTTTGTATATCTAGATTGATGAAAAAGTAATACGGAATCTTTCCAAGCTTGCTTTATTTTATTGCCATTTGTTAATTTATCAAGATGTTCATTGATTTGATCAAATTTCAATTCGATATACCTAAACATTAAAAATATTAATAAATTATTTAATTAGCAAATATAACAAAATATTTTTGTATATTTACAAGATTAAACTAACCAAAGCATACTCGTTATAGTTAAATCGCTGATAATATTAATATGAACGCAATACATTTGCGTAAAAGGAATACAGATAGTTTGTATAATGTTAATATTCTTCAACAATGGAATTTCCAAATGAATTATTAATACGACTACCATAAACCTAAAATCCTAAAATCCTAAAATAAACCATATTGTTCTCATATACAATTTGTAATCTGTTGTTATGCCTAATTTTTCCAATGTATCGTCCACATCAGTGAGATTTTTTATACAATTTTTAAATGCCTATAAGAAAGTAATGTAGTAAATTAATTATTTATATTCATAATATCGAATTGTAATTTGACAATTTTATTGTCTACTATAGTAACTAACTCATTTTATTTTGAAAAAAATAACAAGTAATGGTAAAAAAGATATTCTAAAATATCTATCTATACATATTAATTTTTTAATATCTATACATCTAATCTAATCTTACGTTTTTTTAAATTAAAGCTTTTAAGGAATATAAAATATGTATAATTAACGTTATATCAAACATATTATTATATATTACATGTAAAAAAAATTAAAATTTATTAATAATTTATGATATATATTAATATGGTAAATCTTCTACATTTATGTGATAGTGTTTATCCGATTTATAAATATTATAAGAAAATCTATAAGTTATGTACATTTTAAAATCAGTGATTTTAAATATTCAAACTACACTAATATTTTTTTGAGTTAAGTTTCTTACCTTGTTATGGTATAATCCAATGATAATAGACAAAAACGCTATAAATACGCTTATTCCAAAGGAAATATTAGATGAAGTTGTATAATGAATTGTACAAGGTATTACTACATATATAAAAATAAAATTATATAAGGACCACAATAGCAGCATGTACAAAAGACCGAACCATTGTCTTGGAAACTCCTTAGGAACATTCTTAGAAAACTCAATCATTCTTGAACCACATATAACTGATTATTAACAATGGAGATAAAACTTTTTGAATACTCATAACGTAGATATGCGATTCCGAACTGCACTTGCTTTCCAACAACTGAGCTGAAATACAATGATAGTGGATCTTTGTAATTTCATTCATTATCCATATTTACCCATAATGAAATAATCAATGTATTGAATTTTATTGCAAGCTAGAAATGATTGGATGCGTCACATATCTTTAGATAAAATACATAAGTTTAGAACGCAAATATTGATGTTGTTTTTGTTTTTTTTCTACTTATTTTTTAATTTTTTTTAATTTTTCTACTTATATATATGATTACATGGTACTATTACGCGATTAAAAACATCAAATAACGTGATACTGTAATACTTTAATTTATCTTATCGCTCTTGTAAAAAAAATCGAAAAACTAAGGTCGATATAAAAAATAAAATAAGAAATGTAATCTTTCATCTTGTAACATTTCAATCACAAACAATATGATCAATCTTCAATCTCCGACAAAATAATAAAATAAATATTAGTCATAGAATATATGTATAAAATAATTGAAATACATAATATAAGAAATGATTTCATAGAATATATGTATAAAATAATTGAAATACATGTGATATAAGAAATGATTTCTTGACAAAAAATTTAATCAAATAAAACAACTTTTTTATGCAGCTTTATTTTCGAGAAGATTTATTACGATTTATTTTAAGAATTGAGAAATCGTGTTGCGGTAATATGAGAGCAGAACAAAGTGGACACACACAAATTTATTGCATTAAATACTGATTAATACTTTCAATACAATGTACATAATGTGTAAGTAAAACAAAGAGAAATGCGCGACGTTAGTGACTTGAAGACATAATCAATAAAAAGACTATAGAGAGAAAAATGAATAGAAAAAAAATAAGTCGACGGTTTGCGTGAAGAGCGCTAGGTATAAAATGCAGTTTCAACAATGTAAAATTTGCAACTCTAACAGAAATTTATAATATATTTCACTTTTTTAATCAAATGACTTACTTTGTATAATTGAAATATACTCAGAAATATATTTAGATTACGTCACATGATGTAATTACAAATATGTTTTTACTTACAAAATATTAGATATTGTTTGATATATATTTTATAAGATGTGTGTTATATGCTGAATATCGTATAATTTGTCGTTAGAATCAATCACATTATTTTTACATGTATAATTATTATAATTTTTTTTTAAAAATGCACATACTTATTTGTGTACGTTTGTAGTAATAGAACCAAAACTGTTACCACAGATGTAGTAAACTATAAAAGAAACGAACAGCAATTTTTTAAATATATATTATAAGTTTAATGTAAATGAATAATTATATCATTACATCATACCGTTTGAAGAAATTTAAATCCAAATTGGAAGAATCTAAGCCCGCAAAATCTGAATGGTGATTGAGTCATAAGTAAAAATTGTAGAATCTGTATTAATATATAAAATACAACAGATATATATAATCTTTATTTTTTTTTAATTTAAACTTATATTTCCGTAAAAAATTAAAATATTATATGTTAAAACTTACATTTTCACGAACTTCATCATCGCAATTAGAATATGATAATTTACTTATAAAATTTCCTGTTGCATTTGCCTAAAATTTGAATAAGAAAATTAATTTAGTGTTTGTCTTTTATCATACTCATGATGCATATCATATAATAAATAAAATAAGTTTAAAGAATAAGTTCTTAATATATAGATTTTTAAATTTTTGATAGGTAGATTTTAAAAATATTTACCTTGATGCTAACTTTGTCACATTCATAATTGATAAGGAAAGAGTCTGAAAATGTCCAATAAAAGCCATACTATTAGCAAGATAACGTAATGTATTTCATTATTATAATCTTTAATGAATATCACGTTAAAAATTTCTTGAATAACCAACGCTATGCAAACGAAGTAACAGCCCATTTCCATAGTCATTTGTATTCCAAATATTAAATCTATTTTGCGGGATATTTTACGTAACTCTGAATGAAGATGTCTGTGCAAAGGTCGTATTAGTTTGTCATGCGAAACGCAATCATGATTAATCGAAGTGATATAAATATACTTACATTACAATCCATATCATATATGCATTTTTCGGAGCTTTAGTATATCTGGATTGATGAAAAAATAATATGGATTCTTCCGAAACTTCGTTTAATCTATGTTTATTTGTTAATTTATCGAGATACCCATTGATTTGATCAAATTTTAATCCTATGTACCTAAAAATTGAGGAGATTAATGAATAATTATCTAATTAACGAATATAATAAAATACTTTTGTATATTTAAAAGAATAAACTAACCAAAGCATACTTGTTATAATTAAATCGCTGATAATATTAACATTAATGCAATAAAGCTTCATAAGAGGGAGAAAGATAATCTTAATATTCTTCAATCCTCTAATTTCTAAACAAATTATCAATACAAATATCATAAACCATCCTAAAATGAACCATGTTGTTCTCATATAAAATTTGTAATTTGTTGTTATTCCTAATTTTTCCAACGTATCGTCCACATTAGTGAGTTTCTTTATACAATTTTTAAATGCCTAGGAAGATAGTATGTAGTAAATTAATGATTTGTATTCGTAATATCAAATTATATAGTAATATTGACAATTTTATCGTCCACTATTAAATAATATATTTTATTTTAAAAAATATAGTATATATATATATATATATATATATATATATATATATATATATATATTGATTTTATTTGATTTTATTTGATTTTTTTTAACTAACATCTTTCAAGGAATATGTGATTATCATTACATTAAACATATTATTACATGTACAAAAATCAAAATTAGTCAAATTTATGATATATCAGTATATGCTAAATTTTTTATATTTATATGTATGACTTTTTGATTATTCAAATACTGTAAAAAAAATTATAAATTATGTTCCAATTTATGAATGATTATGAAAACTTAAGCTGCAATAATATTTTTTTATATTAAGTCTTACCTTGTCATGATATATTCCGATGATAATTGACAAAAATGCTATAAATATGTTTAGCCCAAACCAAATATGATATAAAATAGAGTAATGAATTATGTAAGGTATTACTAAATAAATAAAGATAAAATTATATAAGGACCACAACAACAGCATATATAAAACACTGAACCATTGTCTTGGGACACCTTTAGGAAACTCGACCATTCTTGAACCACATATATAACTGATTATTAATAATGGTGATAAAATTTTTTGAATGCTCATAACGTAAGTATGCAATTCCGAATACTATACTTGCTTTGCCAACAATTGTAATGAAATATAATGAGGATTGTAGAATAGTAGATCTTCATAATATCGTTCATTATATATTTATCTATAATGAAATAATCGATGTACTGAATTTTACATACTGCCAGCTATAGAAATGATTGGATGCGTCACATATCTTCAAGCAAAGTACATTTTGTACAATATTGATGTTGTTTGTGGCAATTTTATTTTTTATTTTTTTACTTACATGATTACATAGTACTATCATACGATTAAAAACATTAAATAATGAAATAATGTAGTATTTTAATATATTGATTTTTTTAATTAATATCAACCTTGACAAAATAATAATAAAATTATGTGATTATAAAGGAAAGAAAATATAGGAGATAGAAAGAGAAAGGATAAAAAGGATTAGAATTAAGAATAATTTTAATAACAATATATTCTTTCTAATATGATAATGAATAATAATGTTATTAATGTTATATTCAAAGAGATATTGTTTTACATCTATAATATTCTTTATCAACGCTTATTTAAGTTTTTTAAAATATTTGAATTGGTCAAATTGTACAATTGCTTGATATTTATGTTGTGTCATATTTTAAGATGTCTGTTTATTTAGTGCTTATACTAAAACATAATAAATGAGCTGAACTGAAAGATATTAATTTTCTCCTTAAAAATTTGTCATAAATTGATCCATTATAATTATGATATTTACATACATATATAGGATAATTCTGAACAAACATCTGTCTCTAAAATATCAAATTCTTGAATTCTAAGACGATTTTTCCTCTTGCAAAATTTTGCCCGGAGCTTAGTTTTTAAACTATAAAGGAAAATAGTTAACTAATTACGGAACGAATATGAGAGGTAGACAGAAACAGCGATTAGGCGATTACATGGGGCGCTCGCCACGATCAGCTGATTGCTATATGCGATGAGCAATCAGAGTGTGTGTGTGTGTGTGTGTGTGTGTGTGTGTGTGTGTGTGTGTGTGTGTGTGTGTGTGTGTGTGTGTTGTGAGAGAGAGAGAATATGCACGCACGCAGTGATTTCTAACGAATGATTAATATCAATTTTCATAGAGTATATGTATAAAATAAAAAATATAATATAACTGAAAGAAAATTGATTTCTTGCACAAAAAAAATTAAACAAGTAACATAACTTTTTGTGCAACTTAGCTTTTGAAAAGATGTTTTGAGAATTGAAAAATCTATATATAATATATTTATGCTTTTTTAATCAACTGACGTACTTTGTATAATTAAGATATACTCAGAAATATATTTAGATTATGTTTTTATTTATGAAATATTAAATATTGTTTGATATATATTTTATAAGATGTGTGTTACATGCTGAATATATAATTTGTCGTTAGAATCAATCACATTATTTTTATATGTATAATTATTATAACTTTTTTTTTAAATGTACATACTTATTTGTGTACGCTTGTAGTAATATAACTAAAACTGTTGCCACAGATGTAGTAAACTATAAAGAAAAAGAACAGCAGTTTTTTAAAATATATATCATGAGTTTAATGTAACGAATAATTATATCATTACATCATACCGTTTGAAGAAATTTAAATCCAAATTGGAAGAATCTAAGCCCGCAGAATCTGAATGGTGATTGAGTCATAAGTAAAAATTGTAGAATCTGCATTAATATAAAATACAACAGATATATATCCTCTTTATAAATTTAAACTTACATAAAAGTTTATATTTCGGTAAAAAATTCAAATATTATAAAACTTACATTTTCACGGATATCAACATCGCAATTGGAATATGATAATTTACATATAAAAGTTCCTGTTGCATTTGCCTAAAATTTGAATAGGTAAAATCAAATTAATATTAGTTTTTTATCAAATTCATGATGCATATCATATAATAAATGAATTAAGAAATAGTTTTTAACATATAGAATAAGTTTATAACATATAGATTTTTAAATTTTGGATACATAGATTTTAAAAATACTTACCTTGATGCTAACTTTGTCACATTCATAATTAATAAGAAAGAGTCTGAAAATGTCCACTAAAAACCATACTATTAACAAGATAACGTAGTATATTTTATTATTGTAATCTTTGATGAATATCACATCAAAAATTTCTTGAATAATCAACGCTATGTGAGCGAAGTAACATCCCATTTCCATAGTCATTTGTATTCCAAATATTAAATCTATTTTGCGGGATATTTTACGTAACTCTGAATGAAGATGTCTGTGCAAACGTCGTATTAGTTTGTCATGCGAAACACAATCATGATTAATCGAAGTGATATAAATACACTTACATTATAATCCATATCACATATGCATTTCTCGGATACTTTGTATGTCTAGATTGATGAAAAAATGATATGGATTCTTCCGAAACTCCGTTTATTCTACCTTTATTTGTTAATTTATCAAGATATCCATTGATTTGATCAAATTTCAATCCTATGTACCTAAAAGTTGAGGAGATTAATGAATAATTATCTAGTAAATTTATTAGCAAATTTAAGTAAATATTCTTATACAATTATAAGAATATACTAACCAAAGCATACTCGTTATAATTAAATCGCTAATAATATTTATATTAATACAATATATGCGTATAAGAGAAACATAAATATCTTGCATAATATTAATTTTCATGATGTTTTTGTTCGATGCGATTTCCAAATAAATTGTTAATACAGCTGTCATAAACCATCCTAAAAGGCGCCATATTGTTTTCGTATACAATTTGTAATCTGTGATAATTTCTAATTTTTCCAATGTATCGTCTACAGCATTAAGATTCTTTATACAATTTTTAAATGCCTGATATAAGAAAGTAAGATGTAATAAATTAATTATTTGTATTCGTGATATCGTTGTATTGAAATATTGACAATTTTAATATTTAGTAATTTTATCATTTTATATTCTAAAAGATGTAATATAATATGTGAATACATATTATTTTTACATTTATCATCTTACGTTTATTTTTTTTTAACTAACATCTTTCAAGAAAGATAGTTATAATTAATGTTATATCAAACACGTTATTAGACATGTACAAAAATCAAAATTAGCTAACAATTTATGATATATCAGTATGCTAAATCTTTTACATTTTTTATACGACAGTTTTTTGTTGTATAAATATTGTAGAAATAGACTATAAATTATGTTCTATTTTATAAAGAATAATTTTGAATATTTAAGTTTAACTAATATTTTTCTATGTTAAATCTTTTACCTTGTCATGATATATTCCGATGATAATTGACAAAAACGCTAAAAATATGTTTATTCCAACCCAAATATGATATAAGATAGAGTAATGAATTGTGCGAGGTATTACTACATATATAAAAATAAAATTATATAAGGACCACAACAGCAGCATGTACAAAATGCCGAACCATTGTCTTGGAACATTCCTAGGAAACTCGACCATTCTTGAACCACATACATAACTGATTATTAACAATGGCGATAAAATTTTTTGAATGCTCATACGTAAGTATGTGATTTCGAACTGCACTTGCTCTGCCAACAATTGTACTGAAATATAATGAGGATCTTAGAATAGCGAATCATCATAATATCGCTCATCATATACTTATCTATAATGAAATAATCGATGTACTGAATTTTACATACTGCAAACTATAGAAATGATTGGATGCATCACATATCTGCAGGTAAAATACTTTTAATATTGATGTCGTTTTTGACAATTTTATTTTCTATTTTTCTACTTACATGATTACATGGCACTATCACAAGATTAAAAACATTAAATATTCAAATATTGTAGTATTTTAATATATTGATTTTTAATTATCATCAACCTTGACAAAACAATAATAAAATTATGTGATTGCAAAGAAAAGAAAATAGAAAATAGAAAGAGAAAGAGATAAAAGTACATTAAAAATAATTTTAATAACATATTTTTTTAATAGTAATATGATTTTTTTAATAATGATAGTGAATAATAACATTATACTCAGAAAGAGAGAGAGAGAGAGAAATATTGTTTTACATTCCTAATATTATTTACCAACTTATTTAAGTTTTTTAAAATATTTAAATTGATTAAATTGTATAATTGCTTGACATTTATGTATTATATTTTAAGATGTCTGTTTACTTATGAGCTTATTCTAATAAAACTGAAACGATTGTATTCAGCTGAATTGAAAGACATTAATTTCCTTTTTAAAAAATAATTTATCATAGATTGGTTTATTATAATTATGATATTTACATACATATATGCATTACATATGTTTATATCTTGAAGAAATTTGTAATCAAATTAAAGAAGTCCAAAGTCAATCTGGCATTTGAATTACTTACTATGGAAGCTATGTGATATCTGCATTAATAGAATATATATGTATATATACATATGTATATGTATATATATATATATATATATATAGGTGTGTATATGCATTTAATATGTTACATACTTTCAATATATTTATTTATTTTGATAATGGTTAATGATTATGGTTAATGATTAACAAACTTATTCTAAGATTACATTTTCGTAATTTCTACATATAAGTAAATAGTAAATAAAAGTAAAATTAAGGCATCTTATTTATTAAATATAAATGAATTAAAGCATCTTATTTATTAAAATTCTTGTTAATTTGCCTAATCGAGATATTTCATAAAACTGGATTAAACCTTTGCATTGACTATCTCACATATAAAATTAATTAGAAAAAGTTTTAAAACATTTAGAAAAATCTAGATTTACAATTGATAGAGTACATAATAGAGTTTTTATAATGTACTCTATATTATACATTAAAGAGTTTTATTATATTTTACAAAATTAGTGAATTTCACGCTGAATATTTCATACAAATCGTGTGCTAATAAGAAAAATAATATTTTACTTTAAAAGTCTGTATTTTCAAAAAAAATACTAAATATACCTTATATTGTAACTTCAAATAGAGATGTCTATACGCAACATATTAAAGTTTGCTGTGTGAAATAATCATATTGAAGGAATTTTCAAAAACTGTCTTAAATTAGAACCGATTACGCCACACGATGTTATGTGTGATCAAACACATATATTTTTACTTACGAAATATTATATATTAAATGGTATACACTTTACAAGATGATATATATTAAATATATATGGCTTGCCTTTAGAGAGTTATATTGTTTTTGCACATTATAATTGTTACATTTCTTTTAAGAATGTACATATTTATCTGTATACGCTTGTAGTAATAACTAAAACGGTAGCAACAGACGTAGTAAACTAAAAAGAAAAAAAAACAGTAGTCCTCTTAAATATTTATTCTGGTATTCACTATAGTGTATAATTATATGATTATGACGTACACTTTGAAGAAATTTGAAGCCAAACTGGAAAAGTCCAAGTCCGCAAAATTTGATTGGAGATTGAATCATAAGCAAAAATTGTAGAATCTAAGTATTAATACAATAGATTATTTAATATATTTTCGATGTCCTGTTTTTATGAATTTAAATTTAATTAAAAGTTCATATGTTTATAAAAAGATAATACATTAAATTTTAAGACTTACATTCTCACGAATTTCATCATCGCAACTGGAATATGATAATTTATTTATAAAATTTCCTGTTGCATTTGTCTAAAATTTGAATATGTAAAATGGAATTATTATTATTTCTCTAATATCTAATTTTATATATATATATATATATATATATATATATATAATTTATTAAGTTAAATAACTTTGAAGAATAAATTTTAAATCGCTGGACTTTTAAGTTTTAAATAAATGAATTTTAAAGATTTTTTCCTTACTTTAATGCTAATTCTCTCACATTCATAATTGATGTAAAAGAGTCTTAAAAAATGTAAGAAAAGCCATACTAGTATTATGATGACATAATGTATTTTATTGTCATAATTTGTAATGAATATTATATTAAAAACTCCTTTAATATTCATCGCTATAAAAGCGAAATAACATCCCATTTCCATAGTCATTTGTGTTCCAAATATTAAATTTATTTTGCGGGATATTTGACGTAACTCCGAATGAAGATGTCTATGTAACCATTATATTAATTTGTCGTACGAAACAGAGTCATAATTCATTAAATTGATATAAATCTTCTTACATTACAATCCATATAATATATGCATTTTTCGAAGCTTTTGTATATCTAGATTGATGAAAAAGTAGTATGGAATCTGCCCAATTTTGCTTTGTTCTACGTTTATTATCATTTGTTAATTTCTGAAGATGTTCATTGATTTGTTCAAATTTTAATCCTACATACCTAAAAATTGAGAAGATTAATGAATAATTATCTAATTAGCAGATAACAAAATGTTCTTGTACATATTTACAAGAATAAACTAACCAAAGCATACTTATTATAGTTAAATCGCTGATAATATTAATATGAACGCAATAAATCTGCGTAAAAAGAATAAGAATAGCTTGCACAATGTTCTCAGTGTCCCGTTTTATAAATGGAGCATTCCAATAGCTTATTAATATAGCTATGATAAACCAAAATCCTAAAATGAGCCATATTGTTTTTATATACAATTTATAATCTGTTGTAATTCCTAATTTTTCCAATGTATCGTCCACAACAGTGAGATTCTTTATACAATTTCTAAATGCCTGATATAAAAGGTAATATATAGTAAATTAATGATTTGTATGTAATGTTTTGAATTGTATGAAAATATTGACAATCTAATGCCTACCAATTTATTCATTTTATTATCAAAAATGTAATATCAAATATATAAATATATATATATATAAATATAATATATATATATATATATATATATATATATATATAATTTTCATCATTTTTTCTGATCTTACATTTATTTGCATTTATCATGTTTTGAAAAATAATTGATGTTATAATCAAACATATTAACATATAGAAAAATCAAAATTTATTAATAATTTATGATATATTAATATGCTAAATCTTTTATATTTAACAATACTTTTTTATTACATACATATAGAAAAAATTATAAATTATATTTCATTTTCAATCAATAATTCAATAATTGTGAATATTCAAGTTGCACTAATATTTTTATATGTTATATCTCCTACCTTGTCATAGTATATCCCAATAATAATTGACAAAAATGCTACAAACATGTTTGTTCCAAACCAAACATAATATAAGATAAAGTAATCAATTGTACGCGGTATTATTACATATATAACGACAAAATTATATAAGGACCACAGTAGCAACATGTACAAAAGACTGAACCAATATCTTGGGACACCTGTGGGAAACTCGATTATTTTTGAACCACACACATAACTGATTATTGACAATGGCGATAAAATTTGTCGAAAGCTCATAATGAAAGTATGCGATTCCGAACTATACTTGCTTTGCGAAGAAATGAAACATTATAATAGATCTTCATAATTTCATTCATTATACTTATCCGTAATGGAATAATCGATGTACTGAATTTTCTATACTACAAGCTATAAAAAGATAGAAATTGTTAGACACATCATGTTTTTAGACAAGATATTAAAACATACATTTAAAATGCAAATATTGATTTTATTTTTGATATATTTATTTTTTATATACTAGAATTTATTATACAGAGTGTTCATTTTAAAACTTTCCATCAATTTATTTCATGATTGGTTCATTTTGGGAAAAATGCTGAAACACGTCAATTTTGGGGGCTTCGAGGGGGACATTAAATGGACGAAATTTTATCCTCTTCGTCAGGGTAGCTACCCTTCAAAAATTTTAAATGGCAATAGGGGTCAAGTGGTATATCATTTGAAAGATCTTTTAATTCTCTATACAACCATTTTTTTTTTATTTAAGTGAATATTTTTCGAGAAATCGCACTTGGAAGTTTTAGACGTCGAAAAAATTTTATACAAAGATATAATTTGGAGTAGAATTTACTTATTAGTCATTTATTGTAACAAATATTCAAAATGTTCTCCATTGTTTTCTAAACAATAACAGACAATTCTCAAATTCTAAACGAACATTTCGAAATGTTTCTACAGGAATAATTTTGCATTCTTGTACAATTCTTCGACATAAATCGTTTATATTTTCCACTGGTGTTTTATAAACAACGGATTTTAAATGCCCCTAGAAAGAAGTTTAAACGAGTTAGATTCGAAGATCTTGGTGGCTACTTAATAGCTCCTCTTCTACTGATCCATTTGTATAAAAAATGATTATCTAATCACTGTCGAACTGGTAACACATAATGCGGAGGAGCATCATATTGGAAATACAGAACTTCTTCATTTAATAACGAATTGCCATTTTCGTCTGTTTGATTTTCAAAACTATCGGTTATAAGAGGATCAATAACGTCGTCTAAGAGATTGAAGTAGAGATTGCCAGTTAGCCATTTAAAACTTCCAAGTGCGATTTCTCGAAAAATATTCACTTAAATAAAAAAAAAACGTTTGTATAGAGAATTAAAAGATCTTTAAAATGGTATACCCCTATTGCCATTTAAAATTTTTGAAGGGGTAGCTACTCTGACGAAGGGGATGAAAAAATTTCGTCGCATTTAATGTATTTAAATGTCCCCCTCGAAGTCAAAATTGACGTGTTTCAGCATTTTTCGCAAAAATGAACCAATCATGAAATAAATTGATGAAAAGTTTTAAAATGAACACCTGTATACTAGAAACATTTGTTATTTAAAGTTTTCAAAAACGTACATCGACGCGAAAATAATAGATTTTTATCAGGACTGTTTAACCTTTTAGCTACTGTAGGCATCTTTAAGCATTTTAAAATTTTAGTAATTAAATACTATTGCTTTGGATAAGAGTCACTCAGCAATATGCCTTGGATAAGGACCCAAACAGCAACATGTACGAATGACCGAACCATTGTCTTGGGACACTTTTAGGAAACTCGACTTCTGGAACTACACACATAACTGATTATTAACAATGGCGATAAAATTTTTGGAATAGTCATAACGTAGATGCGAATTCCGAACTAAACTTGCTTTGTCAACAATTGCACTTAAATATAATGAGGATCTTAGAATAGCGGATCATCGTAATATCGCTCATCATATACTTATTTATAATGAAATAATCGATGTCCTGAATTTTACATACTGCAAGCTGTAGAAATGATTGGACGCATCACATATATTCAGGTAAAATGCTTTTAATATTGATGTTGTTTTTGGCAATTATTTTTTATTTTTCTACTTACATGATTACACGGTGATCATTTTCTACTTACATGATTACACGGTGATCATGGCTATCACACATTAATAACATTAAATAATGAGATATTGTAGTATTTTAATATAATAATTTTTTAATTAATATCAACCTTAAAAAAAGGTAATCATAAAATTATGTATCTATGAAGGAAAAAAAGGAGATACAAAGAGAATGAGAAAAAAAGAATATTAAAAATAATTTTAGTGACTTTTTTGTTTTAATATGCTAGTGAATAATAATATTATACTCAAAGAGATATGTTTTATATCTACAATATTATTTATTAATACTTATTTAAGTTTTATAAAATATTTGAATTGATTAAATTATATAATTGCTTGACATTTATGCTGTGTCATATTTTAAAATGTCTGTTTACTTACGTGCTTGTACTAATGAAACTAAAACGATTGTAATGAATGAACTGAATCGAAAGACATTAATTTCCTCTTTATAAACAATTTATCATTAGATAATTATGATTCATTAGATAATTATTGATTCATTAGATAATTATGATATTTATATACATATATGCATTACATATATTATATTTATATCTTGAAGAAATTTGTAGTCAATTTAAAATAATCCAAAGTAAATCTAGCATTTGAATTGAACAGAATTTCAGATTTAAATTGAATTTGAACTTACTTATAGAAGCTATATGATATCTGCATAGAATATATATATAGTGTTACGTCCCTGGTTCGAGTCGCGGTCGAGTCCGTGACGGACTTGACCGCGACTCGAACCAGGGACGTAATACTTTATATATATATATATCAAGATTATACAGTTTTTATAATGTACTCTACATTATACATTAAAGAGTTTTATTATATTTTACAAAATTAATGAATTTCGCACGGAATATTTTACACAAATCGTACGCTGATAAGAAAAATATTATTTCACTTTAAAAGTCTGTGTTCCAAAAAAATACCAAATATATCTCATACGATAATCTAATTCTAAATAGAAATGTCTATACGCAACATTAAAGTTTGTGTAAAATAATCATATTAACGGAATTTACGAAAACTCTTTTAGATTAGAACTCATGCCATCCATTCATTGTTTGGAACTCTACGACGCCTATATTAATACGAAACATAAGTAAAATGAAACTTTTTTAAGCTCGTTTAATTTGTACTTGTTTGAACAAATTAAAAAGATATATGTTGACTTGATCAAATTATAATTTAAATTTCAGTATACTTACTTATTATTAAAATAATCGATTTGCTGCAGTTTATATATCGCGATATTGGGATGATGAAAATGATATATGTAATGTATCATAACATGTAATATATAATTGACGAAAGTACTGTTTGATACATATTTTTCCTTTTTGTTTCTTAAAAGTTTGTGTAACATACTCTAACATATGTGTGTGTGTGTGTTTTGTGTGTATGTATATATAAAAATGTTATAATTATAAAGACATAAATCGATTTTATATAATATTAAATGAAGATGAAATAATTAGAAAATATAAAAAGTGACTATATTAATTTGTTTGTTCGGATAGTTATAGAAATGATATATTATACGATTAAATTTTTTTTTAAGAATCATTCTTGTAAAAAAATAAAGTGGAGAAACAAAATTATTATTTAAATTAATATTTATTTAAAAAAATAAAATAGAAAATATGACCTTCTATCTTGCAACATTTCAATCACAAACGAGATGACCCAATCTTCGATCTCTAACGAAATCTCTAATATTTATTTTTATAGAATATATGTATAAATAAATAATGTAATATAATCGAAAAGAAAATAATTTCTCGAACAAAAAGAAATTAAACAAATAACATAACTTTTTGTGCAACTTTGGTTTTAAGAAGATTTATTTTCAGAATTGAAAAATCTATACATAATATATTCACGCCTTTTTAATCAAATGATTTACTTCGTATAGTTGAAATATATGCAGAAATATATTGGGATTACGTTACATGATGTCGTGTGATCACATATATGTTTTTGTTTATGAAATATTATAAATTAAATGGTATACACTTTACAAGATGATATATATTGAATATATATGGCTTGCCTTTAGAGTTATATTATTTCCGCACATTATAATCGTTACATTTCTTTTAAGAATGTACATATTTATCTGTATACGATTGTAGT
This sequence comes from Camponotus fellah, assembly GCA_030586385.1. NCBI lineage: Eukaryota > Metazoa > Arthropoda > Insecta > Hymenoptera > Formicidae > Camponotus > Camponotus fellah. Next base: position 2,883,767 of record JAPIVC010000362.1, read on the forward strand.
AATATAACTAAAACGGTAGCAACAGATGTAGTAAACTATAAAAAAAAAACAGTAGTTCTCTTAAATATTTATTCTGGTATTCACTGTAGTGTAATTATATGATTATGACGTACACTTTGAAGAAATTTAAAGCCAAACTGGAAAAGTCCAAGTCCGCAAAATTTGATTGGAGATTGAATCATAAGCAAAAATTGCAGAATCTAAGTATTAACAAAAGATTATTTAATATACATATTTTCGATATCCTGTTTTTATGAATTTAAATTTAATTAAAAGTTCATATGTTCATAAAAAATAACATTAATTTTTAAAACTTACATTCTCACGAATTTCATCATCGCAACTGGAATATGATAATTGATATTTATTTATAAAATTTCCTGTTGTTTTTGCCTAAAATTTGAATATGTAAAATGGAATTATTATTATTTCTCTAATATCTAATTATATACATATATATATATATATATATATATATATATATATATACATAAAATATATTGAATCAAATAACTTTTAAAATAGAAAATAAAAATAGAAAAATAATTTTTAAATAGACAGATTTTAAAATTCTAAATAGATGGATTTTGAAGATCTTTTACTTACTTTGATATTAATTCTCTCGCATACATAATTGATGAGATAAAGCCTGAAAATGTATAAGAAAAAGGATACTAGTAACGTGATGACATAGTGTATTTCATTGTCATAATTTTTAATGAATATCTTATCAAAAATTCCTTTAATATTCATCGCTATAAAAGCGAAGTAACATCCCATTTCCATAGTCATTTGTGTTCCAAATATTAAATCTATTTTGCAGGATATTTTACGTAACTCCGAATGAAGATGTCTATGTAACCGTCATATTAATTCGTTGTGCGAAACAGAGTCATAATTAATTAAATTGATATAAATCTTCTTACATTACAATCCATATAATGTATGCATTTTTCGGAGCATTTGTATATCTAGATTGATGAAAAAGTAATACGGAATCTCCCCAGTTTTGCTTTATTCTATGTTTATTATCATTTGTTAATTTCTGAAGATGTTTATTGATTTGATCAAATTTCAATCCTACGTACCTAAAAATTGAAAACATTAATGAATAATTATCTAATGAATAATTATCTAATTAGCAAATATAACAAGTTGTTCTTATATTTAGAAGAATAAACTAACCAAAGTATACTGATTATAGTTAAATCGCCGATAATATTAATATGAACGCAATAAATCTGTATAAAAGGAATAAAAATAGCTTGCAGAATGTTATCAGTGTTGCGTTTTAAAGATGGAATATTCAAACAGATTATTAATATAGCTATAATAAACCAAAATCCTAAAATGAGCCATATTGTTCTCATATACAATTTATAATCTGTTGTAATTCCTAATTTTTCCAATGTATCGTCCACATCAGTGAGATTCTTTATACAATTTCTAAATGCCTGATATGAAAAAGTAATATATAGTAAATTAATGATTTGTATTCGTAATGTTTTGAAAATTGTATGGAAAATATTGACAATCGTAATCTAACAATTTATTCATTTTATTTTCAAAAAATGTAATATGAAATATATAATACACATATTATTATTCTCATCATTTTCTCTGATCTTACGTTTATTTTTGTATTTATCATGTTTTGAAAAATAATTGATGTTATAATGAAACATGTTATCATATATAAAATTAAAATTTATTAATAATTTACGATATCAATTAAATGGTAAATTTTTTATATTTATACAATAATACTTTTTTATTACATACATATTACAGAAAAAATTATGAATTATATTTCACTTTACAATCAATAATTGTGAATATTCAAGTAGCACTAATATTTTTATATATGTTACATCTCCTACCTTGTCATAGTATATCCCAATAATAATTGACAAATATGCTATAAATATATTTGTTCCAAGCCAAACTTGATATAAAGTGAAGTAATGAATTGTGCACGGTATTACTATATATATAAAGACAAAATTATGTAAGGACCATAGTAGCAATATGTACAAAAGACCGAACCAATGTCTTAGAATACTTGCAGGAAATTTCATCACTCTTAAACCGCACACGTAGCTGATTATTAACAATGGCAATAAAATTTGTCGAATACTCATAATGAAAGTGCGATTCCGAACTGTACTTGCTTTGCGAGGAAATGTACTGAAACATTATAATAGATCTTCGTACTTTCATTTATTATCCGTAATGGAATAATCAATGTACTGAATTTTCCATTCTACAAAAAACTAGAAACAGAAGCAGAAATTGTTAGATACATTATATGTTTTCAGATAAAATATTAAAATATACATTTAAAACGCAAATATTGACATTGTTTTCGATATATTTATTTTTTATATACTATCCATTTCAAACATTCGTTGTTTGGAGTTTTCAGAAATTTATATCGATATGAAAGTAACATTTTTTGTCAAGTCTGTTTAATCGTATTAGTTACTTTTTAATGAATTGAGAGAATACACCTGCTCGAATCAAATTATAGTCTTATATATCTACATATAATTAATAAATAATTATCAGTTCAGATATTTGCATTATTTATATGTATGTCTTACGAATCATCATTTTGAAAAATGATGATCCGAAGCAGAAATCTATTTTTATAATAAAATAATCTCATATATTATATGTATATTAGTTGATATACACATAAATATGTAAAAGTAATTCGTATATGTATAAAGGGATGTACACAAGAATTACTTTGTATAATTTTCACAAAGCACATATATATAATATACATAATTAAGAAACGTAATATAGCTGAAAATAATGATTTATTACAATATTATATTTCGTATAATTGTCAGAATTATATTTACATTATGTCACATTATGTTATGTGATCATTTATGTTTTTACTTACAAAATATCATATGGTAAATCATATATATCTTATAAGATATTACATGTTGATTACATTTATTTGCCGTTAAGTTGCTAATTATATTATTTTTGTATATTATATTATTTGTTATATATTTCTTTAAATGCATTTATTTGTATTAATATACGTACTAATTTGTGTATGATTGTAATAATATAACTGAAACAGTTACAACAGATATAATAACCTATAAAAAAAGGATAGTTTTTTAAATATTTAAATTTAATTGTCTTTGTGATGGGTAATTATATTATTATGACATACTCTTTGAAGGAATTTGAAGCCAAACTCGAAAAATCCCAGTCCGCAAAATTTGATTGGTGATTGAATCATAAGTAGAAATTGAAGAATCTGTATTAATACAATGAATTATTTAATATAAACATTTTCAAGTTTTTATGAAATTAATGTATTATTTTGTTATGGAAATATAAATTTAAATAGAAGTTATATTTTCATAACAAAATAATACATTAAATTTTAAGACTTACATTCTCACGAATTTCAACATCACAATTGAAATATGATAATTTATTTATAAAATTTCCTGTTGCATTTGCCTAAAATTTATGTAAAACAAATTATTAATATTATTAATATTATTTTTCTAAGTGATATCAAACTAATTATTAAGTATATCATTTAATAAATCAAATAATTTTGAAGAATAAATTTTAAATAGATAAACTTTGAAGATCTTTACCTTGATTCTAATTCTTTCACAGTCATAATTGATGAGAAAGAGTCTAAAAATATGTAAAAAAAGCCATAATAATAACATGGTAATGTACTGTATTTTATCATACTTATAATCTTCAATAAATATCACAGCAAAAATTTCTTGAATATCCAATGCTATGAAAGCGAAATAACACGCCATTTCCATAGTCATTTGTGTTCCAAATATTAAATCTATTTTACGGGATATTTTACGTAATTCTGAATGAAGATGTCTGTGTAAACATTATATTAGTTTGTCGAGCGAAACAGAGTCATAATTAATTAAAGTGATATAAATCCTTTTACATTGCAATCCATATCATATATACGTTTCTTGGAGCTTTTGTACATCTAGATTGATGAAAAAATAATACGGAATTTTCCCAATCTCGCTTTATTCTACATTTGTTACCATTTGTTAATTTCTCAAAATGTTCATTGATTTGATCAAATTTCAATCCTATGTACCTAAAAATTGAGAAAATTATGAATGATTAAAATGACTAATTAGCAGGTATAATAAAATATTCTTATATATTTATAAGAATAAACTAACCCAAGCATACTCGTTATAGTTAAATCATTAATAATATTAATATGAACGCAATATATACGTATAAAAAGAATATACATAATTTGTGCAATATCATTTTTTTCTCTCCAAACAGAAATTATGTGCAAACAGATTATTATAATAGCTGAGATAAACCATCCTAAAATGAGCCATATTGTTCTCTTATACAATTTGTAATCTGTTCTTATTCCCAATTTTTCCAATGTATCATCTACACAAGTGAGATTTTTTATACAATTTCTAAATGCCTGATATAAGAAAGCAATAAGCAGTAAATTAATAATTTGTTTTTGTAATATCGAATTATTGAATTTTAATATTTATTAACTTAATAATTTTATCTTGAAAAAGATATAATATAAAATGTAAATGCATATTATTTCTACATTCATCATCTTACGTTTATTTTATTCATTTATCATCTTCCAAGCAATACATATAATTGATATTATATCAATCATGTAATTAGACATGTCAAATAATTAAAATTTATTAAAAATTTATGAAAGATGTATCATAATATGTCAAATCTTTTATATTTTTATATCTTTTTCCGTGACATAAATAATATAAGAAGATAAGTTATATTCCATCTATAAGTTATGTTAAAATCAATAATTTTGAATTCAAATTGTACTAATATTTTTCTTACGTTTCTTACCTTGTCATAGTATATCCCAATGGTAATTGATAAAAACGCTATAAGCATGTTCATTCCAAACCAAATGTGATATAGAGTGGAGTAATGAATTGTATAAGGTATTACTACATATATAAAGACAAAATTATACAAGGACCATAATAGTAGCATATACAAAAGACCGAACCATTGTCTCCGGACACCTATAGGAAATTTAATCACTCTTGAACCGCACACATAACTGATTATTAATAATGGTGATAAAATTTTTCGAATGCTCATAATGTAAGCATGCGACTCTTAACTGTACTTGCTTTGCCAACAATTGCGCTGAAACGCAGTGATAACGGATCTTTCATTATATTTTTACATAATGAAATAATCGATGTAATGAATTTTACATACTGCAAGCTATAGAAACAGTAAACGTTAGATGCTTTGCATGTTTTCAGAGTATATATGTTTAGAAGTTAAATATTCATATCATTTTTTAGTTTTATTTTTTAATTTTTATTTGTTAGTTATATGATTATATAGGTCTATTAAATATAATTGAAATCATTAAATAATGAGATATTGTAATATGTTAATTTATTATTCATTTTAATCAATTATTTTCTCTGACTTATTCTCTGACTTATTTTCTCTGAATAATAAAATAATGTGTCATTGCATGAACAAATTAAGAAAAGAGAAAGAGAAAGGGAAGGAGAGAGAAAAATAGAAAGAAGGAGAGCAAGAGAAAAGGGAGAAAAAGAAAGATATTTCTTAACAAAAGGAGCAACATTAACATTTCTCTTTAATACGATAGTAAAAAATAATGTTACATCCCTCAAAGACACCTAACCTAAGCATACTCGTTATAATTAAATCGCTGATAATGTTAATATTTATGCAATATACGCGCAATGGAATAAAACAATGGAATTAATATAAAACAATATTCTTCAAGAATGGAATTTCCAAATGAATTATTAATACGACTACCATAAACCATCCTAAAATAAACCATATTGTTCTCATATGCGATTTATAATCTGTTGTTATTTCTAATTTTTCCAATGTGTCGTCCACAGCAGTAAGGCTCTTTATGTAATTTTTAAATGCCTGATTTAAGAAGAATGCAGTAAATTAATAATTTATATTTGTAATTTTAATATCGTATTGAATCAAAATATTGACAATTTTGATGTTTAGCAACTTAATTCTTTTATTTTGTAAAAGATGTAATTTAACATGTAAACACATATTATTTTTTATATCACACATTATCTTTTATCATGTTACGTTTATTTTTTTCATTTATTATCTTTCAATAATAATTGGCGTTATATCAAATATATAGGAATATTATATGTTAATATTTTATATATCAATTCTTATAATTGATACATGAACATGCTAAATCTTTTTTATATTTATATAATAATGTTTTTGTTACATAAATATTATAGAAAAAAATAAATTATATTTAATTTTTTAATCAATGATTTTATGTATGCTACACTAATATTGTTATACGTTATACTCATTTCATACCAATATTTTATGTTAAGTTTCTTATCTTGTCATAGTACATCCTAATAATAATTGATACAAACGCTATAAACATATTTATTCCAATCCAAATATGATATAATAGAATAATGAATTGTATAAGTTATTACTAAATATATAAAGATTAAATTATATAAAGACCATATACCAATAACAACATGTACAGAAGAGACCATTGGATAGCATTTGCTTGTGTGTTAATATATCTATGGTTGAAACATAATGATAATCTTTATATTTTCATTTATTATATTTATTCATAATGAAATAATCGATATACTGAATTTTATATATATTGTATACTATAGAAACAGAAATGATCGAAGATATCGCACATATTTTTAAACGAAGTGCATACATTTCGAGCGTAAACATTGTTGTTGTTTTTTTACACTTTAATTTTTTATTTTTCTACTTATATAATTACTATTACATGATTAAGAACATAAAATAATGAGATATTGTAATTTGTTATTAATTTTAATTATTAACTCTTTAATAATATAATAACATATGTAATTGTAAGAGAAGAGAGAAAAGGAGAAAGAAGAAGATGATCAAGAGTAATGACACGTTTACGTACATGTTACACTCCACTCACATAAAAACAATTGAGAATAATATTATAAGAATATCTAGTCAAAAACAAATAAAATATTCGGAAGAATATGGTCATATCAAGAATATAGTCATATCAATTTATAGGATCATTTTATAGGATTTTGTTATAAAGTTTAAAAAGAAATAGTAAATTGACCAACAAAATAGTATATTCAAAATACTAAACCACGGTCTTAAATGACTTATAGGAAACTCAACAAACTTCAATCAGAGAGATCATAACTAATTATTAACAACTAAATGAAACTTCTTGAATGTTCTTTAGCGCCTGAACTATGTTTTCTTTACTATTAGACTGAAACATAATAATGATAATGAAACATAATATTATACATCATTATAATTTCAATTACAACATTTATACATAATGAAATATCGATTTATTGAATTTTATACACTACCATATGAATTATCATGAAAAGAGGCCAATATTTTGTGACACGCAGCAAATGTCTAGAACGCAATCAATAATGTTGTTTTTGACAGTTTTATTTATTTTTTTACTTGTATGATTATGCTACTACATGTGATTTAAAAACACCATCAAATAAAAAAACATAATAATGTAGATTTTATTTGATATTAACTATTAATATATAATAATAAAATAATATAGAAAAAAGACAAAAAAACAGAAAAATTTTATCAATATGTATATCTTTTTTTAACACGATAGCCAAAATAATAATTTTCGATAAAATTTGATATATAAAAGTATTTTTATGCAAAAAATAATTTTTATGGCGGAAGCTAGAAAGTTACAGAAAAACAAGCTGAAACGTAATAATAATGAAAAAATAACATTAATTTTCGTAGAACATATTTGGAATATAAGCGAAAAATCTAATATAGTCGAAAATTAATTTTCGTAGAGGGAGAAAGAGCATGTACTATATATGGTTGAAAAACGTAATAGTCAAAAGAAAATGATTTCTTATGCAAAATTATGTATGTATAATTGTCAGAAATATATTCAGATTACATAATATATGATATATATCATATAAGTTTTATATATTATATAAGTTTTCACATAGAATATTATATTAAATCTAAAAAGTATATTTTATGTAAGATATTATACATTACACGTGTTGAATATTATGTGCCTATTTTTATGTGCGGAGAATTTAAATTCATATTGTTTTTGCATCTTATTTCCGTTATAATTTTCTAAAAATGTATTTATTTATTTGTATATAATTGTAGTAATATAACTAAAACGGTAACAACAGACAGAGTAATCTATGAGAAAAGAAGAGAATAATAGTTGTTTTATATTTATCATAGATTTAGTTATTTTTATAATGGCTAATTGTCATTATAACATACTTTTTGAAGGAATTTGAAGCCAAACTGGAAGAGCCCAAGACCACAGAATCTGAATGGTGATTGAGTCATAAGTAAAAATTGTAGAATCTACATTAATACAATAAAGCATTTAACGTATATATTATTTTTATGAATTTAAACCTTAATAAGAGTTAACATGTCAATAACAAAAAATAATGCATTAAATGTTAAGACTTACATTTTCACGAATTTCAATATCAAAATTGGAATATGATAAATTATTTATAAACTTTCCTGTTACATTCGCCTATAAAATTTGAATATATAAAATAAAATTAGTGTTACTTTTTTAACATTAAATCCGTTATATATATTATCACTCAATAAAGCAAATAATTATTAAAAATAAATTTCAAATAAATGCTTTTTTAAGCTTTATACCTTAAGAGTAACTTTCTCACATTCATAATTTATGAGAAAAAGTCTGAAAATATGTAAGAAAAGCCATACTAGTATTATAATGATATAAAGTTTCTTATTATTAATATCATCCATAAATATTATATTAAAAACATTGTGAAAACCACATGCTATGAAAGCGAAATAACATCCCATTTCAATAGTCATTTGTGTTCCAAATATTAAATCAATTTTCCGAGATATTTTACGTAATTCCCAATGAAGATGTCTACGTAAATTACGTAATATTAGTATGTCGTGCGAAGCACGAGCTAATTAATTAAATCGATACAAATTCTCTTACATTACAATCCATATTATTATACATGCGCTTTTTGGAGCTTTTGCACATCCAGATTGATGAAAAAATAATACAGATTGTTCACAAACTCGTTTCCTTCTACATTTATTTATTTTTGTTAATTTCTCGAGATATTTATTAATTTGATCAAATTTCAATCCTACATACCTAAACATTGAAAATATTAGTAGACAATTATCTAATTAATAGATGTAAAATATTCTTGTATATTTGTAAAACTAACCAAAGCATACTCGTTATAGTTAAGTCGAAGATAATGTTAATGTTAATGCAATACATGCGTATAAAAATAACATATGTAACTTGCGTGGTGTTATCATATCTAATGTTTTCCAAATGTGGAATTTCCAAACAAATTATTAATATAGCTATGATAAACCATCCTAAAATAAACCATATTGTTCTCATATGTAAATTGTAATCTGTTATTATTCCTAATTTTTCCAATGTATCGTCCACAATAGTAAGATTCTTTATACAATTTTTAAATGCCTAATATGTAAAAGGATAATAAGTAGTAAGTAGTAAATTAATTCTTTATGTGTCGTAATAGCAAATTGTATCGAAATATATTGATAATTGTAATATCTAGCAATTTAATCGTTTCATCTTATAAAAAATACAACATATTATGATATAATATATATTGTATTGAATATATGTTATTTTTGTATCATTTTACATTTATTTCTTTCATGTCACATGTTCCAAAAAATATATATAATTAATTAAATGATCAATCATAAGAAAATTTAAAAAAAAGCGTTTGGCAAAATGCTGTAATTTATGGAATTTGAGTTGAATTTTTCGGGAAAATTTTTTTATCAAGTTGCAGCGTGTTAAAAATATATAATTTTAAAGAACTAAACACTGTGTCCTTTTTAAAGCACAGAAAAAAGAAGATAAAAAAGTTTTAAAAACCATCAGCTGCGTGTTAAAGTTGAAACTTCAAGCATCAAAATGCATTTTTAATTTTTTGTCTACAGTGATTTTTCGAGTTTTAACGATCTGAAAATAGCCTAATTTTTAGGTTCAAAAAGTGTTCCCAATTTTTTTTGACTAGTGTATAATTGACATTATATCAAACATGTTGTACATGTAAAAAAACAAAAATGTGATATTTAATAATTTATGATATATTAATTTATAATATGATAAATCTTCTAAATTTAGGTGAAATAATATTTCCAATTTTTTATTATATAAATATTATAGAAAAAAGTTTAAAATTATATTTTACTTTACAATCGATGAATGATTTTGAATATTTAAGCTATATTAATATTTCTCTATGTTAAGTTTCTTACCTTATCATGGTATATTCCGATGATAATTGACAAAAATGCTATAAACATATTTGTTCCAAACCAAATATGATATAAGATAGAATGATGAATTGTAAAAGGTATTACTATATATATAAATGCACAATTATATAAGCACCACAATAGCAACATGTATAGAAGATTGAACCATTTTTTCGAGACACTCGAAACAGAAAACTCTATCAGTCTTGAACCGCATATATAACTGATTATTAACAATGGTGATAAAATTTTTCGAATACTCATAATGTAAGCATATAACTTCGAATTGTACTTCCTTTGCCAACAATTGCGCTGAAACGTAATGATAGCGGATCTTTCATTATATTTTTCCATAATGAAACAATCGATGTACTGAATTTTACATGCTGCAAGCTATAGAAAGAAAAATGATTGGATATCACATGTTTTCAAGCAAAATACATTTAGAACGCAAACATTGTTATTTGCTGGCCACTTTAATTTTTTATTTTACACATATGATTCTTTGATATTATTACACAATTAAAAACATAAAATAATGAGATATTATAATTTATTATAATTTTAATCAATATCAATTCTGATATTACATATTGATTAAATAATAAATATAATTGAATTTATATATGATTGAATATTAAATGTGTTTACAAATGAATCAAGATAATATTAATTTTCGTAGAATACATTTAATAAACGAAAAACACACAATATAATCGAAAATAACTAATTTTCATAGCGAGAGAGAGAGAGAGAGAGAGAGAGAGAGAGAGAGAGAGAGAGAGAGAGAGAGCACGTATACACAATATAAATCGAAAAACGTAATAGCCGAAAGAAAATGATTTCTTACGCAAAATTATGCTTTATATAATTGTCAGACATATGTTTCGATTACGTAACATTTTATAATCATGTAAGTTTTCACATACAGAATATTATACTAAATATAAATAGTATATTTTATGTAAGATATTACACATTACACGTGTTGAATATTATGTACTGATAGAGTTAAACATATTGTTTTTGCATTTTATCTCCGTTATAATTTTCTAAATGTATTTATTTATCTGTGTATGATTGTAGTAATATAACTAAAACGGTGACAATAGACATAGTAACCTAAAAAAAAGAACAATAGTTTTTTTATATTCATCACAGATTTAGTTTTTTTTGTAATAAACAATTATATCATTATAAAGTACTTTTTGAAGAAATTTGAAGCCAAACTGAAAGAGTCCGAGTCCGCAGAATCTGAATGGTGATTGAGTCATAAATAGAAATTGTAGAATCTGTAGAATTAATACAATGGAGCATTTGATATACACAATCTTTCTATGAATTTAAACTTTAATAAAAGTTTACATATTAATAACAAAAATTAATACATTAAATGTTAAGACTTACATTTTCACGAATTTCAATATAAGAATTAGAATATGATAAAATACTTATAAATTTTCTTGTTGCACTTGCCTAAAAATTGAATATATAAAATAAAATAATGTTACTTTTTTAACATTAAATTCGTTATATATATATTATCATTTAATAAAGCAAATAGTTATTAAAAATAAATTTCAAATAAATGCTTTTTTAAGTTTCATACCTTAATGCTAACTCTCTCACATTCATAATTCATGAGAAAAAGTCTGAAAATATGTAAGAAAAGCCATACTAGTGTTACAATGATATAGTATGTATCATTATTAGAATCAAAGAATATCACATCAAAAACATTTTGTAAGCAACATGCTATGAAAACGAAGTAACATCCCATTTCGATAGTCATTTGTGTTCCAAATATTAAATCAATTTTTCGTGATATTTTACGTAATTCCCAATGAAGATGTCTACGTAAACGTAACTTTAATTTGTCGTGCAAAGCACAGCTATAATTAATTAAATTGATACAAATCTTCTTACATTACAATCCATATTATAGATGCACTTTTTGGAGTTTTTGTATATCTAAATTGATGGAAAAGTAACACGGAATGTTCCCAAGCTGGCTTTATTTTACATTTATTTATTTTTGTTAATTTCTCGAGATATTTATTGATTTGATCAAATTTCACTCCTACATACCTAAAAATTGAAAATATTAGTAGACAATTATCTAATTAATACATGTAAAATATTTTTGTATATTTATAAAACTAAACTAACCAAAGCATACTCGTTATAATTAAATCGCTGATAACGTTAATATGAATGCAAAACATACGTATAAAACTAACATATGTAATTTGCGTAATGTTATTATTTATACTTCTTAAATGTGCAATTTCCAAACAAATTATTAATATAGCTATTATAAACCATCCTAAAATAAAGCCTATTGTTCTCATATGCAAGTTGCAATGTGTTATTGTTTCTAATTTTTCCAATGTGTCGTCCACAATAGTAAGATTTTTTATACAATTTCTGAATGCCTAGTACATAAGAAAATAATGTGTAGTAAATTAATTTTTTATATTCGTAATATCGAATTATATCAAAATATATTGACAATTTTTATGTCTAATAATTTAATCATTTTATCTTATAATAGGTGTAATATACATATATTATGATGTAATACATGAATATATATTATTTTTGCATTATCTTATATTTATTTCTTTCGTGTCCTATCTTTTAAGAAATATGCGCGCATGTGCGCGCACGTGTGTGTGTGTGTGTATACACATATATATGTCAGTAATAGAAGATATGTTATGAAAAATGTGTAAGTATAATATATAATTGACATATCATACATATACAGGGTGTTTCCGCTACATATACATTATTAAGTCGGGCTGCCTATCTATCCATTCAGGGGCATGCTTTACTGGGCTCGCAGAATAAGATCAAAATGGGAATAAGGAAAAAGGAATTTGTTTTTATTCTATTGTTCATTCTATTATAATGAACAATTGTGAAATTTAATAATATAAATAAAATAATACTAGATAAAATAACATTAATAAAATTTAACGAACAAATTTGGATAAATATAATAAAAAATACTTATAATGAAAAATATATTTGATTTTTAAATATAATAAATTATAAAAACTTAATATAATCACTATTTTCTTTTAAACATAGAGCAATTCTGCTGAAAATGTCTCCCACTTGTTTTCATCAGAAGAATGATCTCTGCCCATGGATCTTATGCCTGTGGACTTTTTTATGTGGAACATATTAAAAAATAAAATATATCACACTCTGCCGGAAAATGCAGAAATTCTTAAAAATAGAATTCGTAACGCATGTGCGGAGATCACTTTTCTCATGATAAGTTGCGTGAAAGAAAATTTCATGCGTAGAATTGATTTATGTTTAGAAGAAGATGATGGTTATATTAACATTTATTATAGTTTATTACATTTAAAGATTAAAAATATTTGTCATTATAAGTATATTTTATTATATTTATTTATTATATTTTTTATTATATTTGTTTAAATTTATTAAATTTACGTCATTAATATATGTTAATATATATTAATATTTATTATTAAATATTATAATTAAATGTTATAATGTGTTATTAAATAAATTTGTGAATTTATTAGAATTGAATATTTTATATACATTATTATTATCTATATTATTAAAAATACATATAAATATATATATAAATATTACATATAAATATATAATATATATTATTAAATATATATTTTATATATTATTAAATTTATATTTTATATTTTATATTTATATATTATTAAATATATATTTTATCTATATTATTAAATTTCACAATTATTTACTATAATAAAATGATAAGATTTCCCTTTTCTTACTCCTTCTTGAACTCACATTCTAATCTTATTCATCGAGTCTAATAAAGTGCCCCTCACGATAGGCATCCCGACTTAATGATGTGTGTGTTGCGGAAACACCCTGTATGTTATTATTATACATACCATGTATGATATAATGTAAAAAAAAATGAAAATTTATGATATATCAATTTATGATAAAATAGATCATCTAGATTTAAGTGAAATAATATTGCCAATATTTTATTGCATAAATATTATAGAAAAAAATATAAATCATATTTTATTTTACAATCAATGATTTTGAATATTTTAGCTTTATTAATATTTTTCTATGTTAAGTTTCTTATCTTGTCATGGTATATTCCGATGATAATTGACAAAAACGCAATAAACATATTTGTTCCAAACCAAATATGATATAAGATGGTATAATGAATTGTAAAAGGTATTACTATATATATAAATACATAATTATATAAAGACCACAATAGCAACATGTATAGAAGATTGAACCATTTTTTCGAGACACTCAAAACAGAAAACTCTATCAGTCTTGAACCGCATACATAACTGATTATTAACAATGGTGATAAAATTTTTCGAATACTCATAATGTAAGCATGTAACTTCGAATTGTACTTCCTTTGCCAACAATTGCGCTGAAACGTAATGAATAGCGGATCTTTCATTATATTTTTCCATAATGAAACAATCGATGTATTGAATTTTACATACTGCAAGGTACAGGAAGAGAAACGATTAGATATACATATCACATGTTTTCAAAAAAAATACATAGATGTAGGACGCAAACATTATTATTTGAGCATTTTAATTTTTTATTTTTACTTATATGATTATTTGATATTTTTACACAATTAAGAACTAATGAGACGAAATATAATGAAATATAATTAATTATAATTTTAATCAGTATCAATTTTGATATTACATGATGATTGAATAATAAATGTAATTGAATATGTATATATATAATTGAATATTAAATGTAATTGCAAGGGAAAAGAGAGAGGAGAAGAGAGAAAGAAGGAGACATAGGATGAATAATATTAATAATACGTTTACATACATGTTGCATTCCAAATACAATTAATAATAATATTATAAGAATATATAGTCAAAAACAAATAAGATATTTGATAGAATAAAGTATATTAGTACAAAATATTGTTGTAAATTTAAAGAAAAAACTAAACTGGCCAACAAAACAGTATATACAAAAGAACCACGATCTTAAATGACTTATAGAAATCCATAATCTTCAATTAAACACATAACTGATTATTAACAAAGACAATAAAACTTTTCGAATGCTCTTTCTTACAGAAACTTGAAATGTTTTGTTCTTATGCTGAAACGTAATAATGTGGTAGATCATTGTTGTGTCGTATTTTCAATTTCATTTAACTTCCATATACTTCCATATTTCATATATTTATCATTATTATAAGCCTCTAGAACGAGCTATTGTATGATTTTATTGATTTTATACACATCTGTTGTCGAAATTGTTACGTTATTGTTACATATTAATTTCCGGCTTCGAAACTTGTTGTGAAAACGTGACCTCTTAGAAGAGGTCAGATGATTGTGAAATTTTGTAAATACTCGAACATTCGAGATTTGGAAGATTCGCATATATAAGATTCTCGAAGCTGGACACGGCCTTGCTCATACCGCCATCTTGAATAATACGCTGCAAATCACATAATAATTACTTTAATAAAGAAAGTAGTTACATCAAGACGAAGAGAGTTCTTACTTTATACGCCTTCCGAGGAGTCGTGGCTGTAGCAGGAAAAATTTAGAAGCTTATGCCTCGACTTGCGTCGCCCATGAAACCCCCGAGATTTCCAAGCAAGAAGTCATACAATTGAAATTTCAATTACAATTATGTGTAATGAAATAATTGATTTATTAAATTTATTAAATTTTACACAATTATTGAAAAAGGAATTATTGAAAAAGGAACAATTAAATTATTTCGAGTTTCACGAAGTAAATATGTCTATAACGCAAACATTGATGTTGACTTTGACACTTTTATTTTTATTTTCTTATTTATATGATTATACAGTGCTATTAGGCGTAAAAAACATCATCAAATAAGAAATAATAATGTTGATTTTAATTGCTCACTAATAATATATATTAATTAAATAATGTAAAAGAAACGAGAAAGAAAAAAACAGAAGAAGTCTTATCAACATGTATTAATATATAAACAGAGTGTTCGGAAATTCAACTGACAAATTTTCAGAGATTGTTGGGGGCATCATTAAGAATCATTTTTTGCAAATAAACCTGCTCCGAGAATCTTCGAAACAACTATGTGTTTTCTTTACATCAATTGATTTCTCTCATTATTTTGTATATAAGTATTAAGGTAAGATAATCGAAAAATGAATATTTTACAAGATATTTTATGGTTTATGTAAAATTAGAAAATGATTTCAAGCCTCATAACTCGGAAAGTATTTAATGAAAACTAACTTAATTATAATGTTTTGAAAAGGTCTGAGGAAGGGCTACAAGAATATGCAATAAAAAGTGGAGGGTTTTATTTCAAAAATTCTAGATGGCTTTGTCATGACCTTGGCGACGCCATCCAAGATCAAACACATGGCGCCAATAAATAAACCTTTTTACACTCTATAACTTTTGTTTGAAATTCTTTTTTGTAAAACTTCTTTTTTTTGTGATTTTGTACATAAAAATATTATCGAGATCCCGACTCTTTCGAACACTCCGTATGCCGTAGCGATGAGTAATGACACGTTTCCGACCCCAAGTTTATTTACAAAAAATGATTCTTATGGTGTCCCAACAATTTCTGAAAATTTGTCGATTGAATTTCCGAACATCCTGTACATATACATATATATATATATATATATATTTTTTTTTTTTAACACAATAACCAAAATAATAATTTTCAATCAAATTTGATACATAAAAGTATTTTTATGCAATAAATAATTTTTATGATGCAGAATAGAAAGTTCCAAATTAACAATTTATTAATAATTTTTTCCAGATTAATAATT